>CM076575.1:833248361-833695854 GCA_034641835.2 Pinus albicaulis
ATAACTGAATTTTCAGTAGCAGATACTAATGCTTTGGCTTCTACCCATTTAGTAACATAATCAGTACAAACCAATATATACTTCTTCTACTTAGATGGTGGATTAATAGGTCCAATGAAATCTAAAGCCCATTTTTCAAAGGGTTCAATGAGTACCTGTGGTTGTAATGGCATTTCATTTGAAAGGGTAGGTTTCCCTACTCTTTGGCAGCTGTCACACCTTTTGACATATTGTTTTGCATCTTTGAAGAGGGAAGGCCAATAATATCCTAAAGAGAAGATTTTATAGGCCGTCCTTTTGTCTGCAAAGTGTCCGCCGCATGGTTCATCATGACATGCCTTAAGAATATCAGGCATTTCATCTTCCCTGACACATCTTCTGATCACAAGATCTGGCCCTGTTTTAAACAATTCTTTAGAAATCCATGAATATTTTGAACTCTCCTGAATAATTTTTCGTTTTTCACTTGGAAATAAATGTGAAGGCAGTTTCCCTGTAACCAAATAGTTAGCAATATATGCATACCAAGGAGTCTTAATAGTTACTGCAAACAAGTATTCATCAGGAAACTTATCCTCTACAGGATAATCTTCTTTAGTATTCTGAATCCTAGACAAGAAATCAGCTACTGTATTTTGTTTTCCTGGTCTATCCAACACAGTAATATTGAATTCTTGCAAAAGTAAGAGCCATATTGTCACTCTGCCATTAGTAACAGGTTTGTTCATTAAATATCTAATTGCAGAGTGGTCAGTATGAATAAAAGTTTCATAGCTTGTTATGTAATGTCTAAACTTATTAATTGCATGAACAACAGCTAAAAACTCTTTTTCAGTCACAGTATAATTCAACTCTGTGGGAGTCAAATTTTTACTGGTATAATAAATGGCATAAGGAACTAAATCTTTTTGACCCAACACGGCTCCTAGAGCTGTATCTGAAGCATCCGTAGAAATATGGAAAGGGAGTTTCCAATTTGGTCCTCTCAAGATAGGTGCTTCAGATATTCTTGTTTTCAAAGTTTCAAAGGCTGATTGACAATCGGGATCCCATTTAAATTCACAGTCTTTTGTAAGCAATTTGAAGAGTGGAGATGCTATTTTAGTGAAGTTTTCTATAAATCTTCTATAGTAACCAATAAATCCTAGAAAACTTCTAACATCTCTTTGACAATTTGGAATAGGCAACTTGGAGATGACTTCAACTTTTGATCTATCAACCTTAATCCCATCTCCCGAAATATGATGTCCTAAAACAATCCCTTCAGTAAACATCATAAAGAATTTTTCATGGCTTAATGAAAGGTTTTTTTCTTTACATCTTATAAGAACTTTTTCCAAATTTTCTAATGCCTCTTCAAATGAATTACCATAAACTGTAAAATCATCCATATAAACCTCTACACAATCATGGATTAGATCAGAAAAAATTCCTAGTACTGCTCTTTGGAATGTTGCGGGTGCATTACATAATCCAAAAGGAAGCACTCGGTAGGCAAAAGTTCCCCATGGACAAGTAAATGTGGTCTTATCTTGATCTTCAGGTGCTACCTGAATTTTATTATAGCCACTAAAACCATCCAAAAATGAAAAGTACTTTTTAC
Organism: Pinus albicaulis; assembly: GCA_034641835.2. Classification (NCBI taxonomy): domain Eukaryota; kingdom Viridiplantae; phylum Streptophyta; class Pinopsida; order Pinales; family Pinaceae; genus Pinus; species Pinus albicaulis. The sequence goes on from CM076575.1 coordinate 833,249,965, forward strand.
CTGCTAATGTGTCTAATACCTGATCGATAAAAGGCAAAGGAAAGTGATCCTTCAAAGTTGCTTTGTTCAATTCCCTGTAATCAATGCATACCCTCCATTTACCATTCTTTTTAGGTACTATAACCAGAGGAGAAACCCATCGGCTATCTGAAATTGGATAAATGAAGTTTATATTGAGTAGTTTTTGGAGCTCTTCTTTCACTATCTCCCTAAGATTTGGATTCATCCTTCTTTGAGGTTGTCTGATTGGTCTACTGTTTTCCTCAATATAGATGTGATGGATGCAAGTCTTAGGATCAATACCCTTCATGTCAGTATACTCCCATGCAAATGCAGTAGAATGTTTTTACAAGATTTTGGTTAGTTCTTCTTGTTGTGATTTTTCCATATGTTTGTTGATATTCAATGTTTTTCCTTGAAAAATCTCAATAGTAGAACTACCAAACTCTTCCATAGAGTAAAGAGACATTTGTCTTGATGATAAATATTCTATGTCAGATTCCAATTGAAATTGTGTGGGGTCATATTCTAAAGATATCTCAAAATTTTCTAATGTGTTCAGAATTTGACTATCCTCACTGATTTCAGAAATGGTAAAGACAGGTTGTATAGTGTCCTCATCATCAACCCATTCATTTTCTCCTACTTCTGTGATTGCTTTTGCTGGAGGATACAAATTGAATTTCTTTGTCGAATTACCATTAGAAATGTACATATCCCCAGATCTACAACTAATAAAAGCATCAGCTGTGGCTAGCCAAGTTCTTCCTAAGATAAGTGGGTGCCCTCCTAGATTACTCTTGGGAGTCAAAATCATAAAATCTACCGGATATTCCCAAGAATCTAAGGAGACTGAAATATATTCTAATACACCATCTGGTTTAATAATGGATCGATCTGCAAGTTGCAGTAAAGTAGGTGTAAAAAGAAGGTTAGGAAGTTTTAGCTGGTCCATAGTCTGTCTACTCATAATGTTGATAGCAGCCCCTAAGTCAATCAATGTGTTTGGAATTTCTATCCCATTTATATGTGTCTTGACAATTGGACTTCTGGATCTACATACTTCTACATGGTAATTTTTCCCATCATAATATTTGCAATTTTTCCTACCAGGTGGATTCTTCTTGTGTCTTTTAGTTTCCTTCCTGGTCTTTTGAAACTCAACTCCTTTATTGTTTTTGCTAGAATAGGAATCTCTCGAATGGCTTGTAACAAAGGAATCTTGATACAAACATTCTTCAATTCATCTAAAAAATCATAGTTAGGCAACAAGATTTGTTTTTCCACCCCCTTGTCAATTTGTAGTCTTTCAGGAAAAGGAGGTGTAGATGAAGATGCAGGTTGCTCAACTATAGGAGTTGTGGGTGTTAAATTTTCTTTTTCTTTTTGAATATTTGAATTTTGAAGAGATTCTTCCTCAGAACCCTTATTGACTTGAAGAGAATCCTCCTCAGAGGTATCTTGCTCTTGGATATCTATAGAAGGTTTTTCTAAAACTCTACCAGATGTGAGTTGTACATCGTTGAGAGGAACAATCATATAGGTAGGAAATTGTTGTCCTTCTACCATGTAAGTATTCTGAGGATTCTTATTGTTAGGATTTGGCAATGGCTGAGCTGGAAGTTGATTTGTCTTTTGTTGGTATGGGAGCATGAGTTGAGAATTTGGATTTTGTTGAGAAGGTTGTTGTTGTGGAAATGGCAATGAAAGTTGTGGATTTGGGTTTGGAAGTTGTGGAGCTTGTTGATTTTGAAAAGATGGAGGATATTGATAAAATTGAGAAAATATCCCATAAGGATTTTGCATTCCTTGTACCCATGGCTGATATGAATTTTGATGTTGGGGCCAAGTTTGTTGCCAAGGATTCCAATTTGGTGGGGTTTGAAGATTCATAGGGTTGTTAAACCCTTGAGATTGTTGTCCCTGCCAAGGTCTCCTTGCGACAAAACAGAGAGATTCTACTGAATTTGGGTCTTCTTGAAAAACAACTTTGAGTCCAGGAATGGAAGGACAATCCTTGATCTCATGATTCTCTGAGCAAATCATACATGTTTCTACAACTTTTGCATCCAAGGGACATTCCCTTAAAGCATGTTTCTTCCTACATTTCGGACAAAAGATGGCTAAAGCATCTGTTTCTGCTTTCTACTTGTGTTGGATTTTAAGGGTGTCTAGTTGTTCACTAAGGCTCCCTAAGATATCAGTTTTGAACTCATCAAGCATATTACCAATCTCTGCCCTACTTACTGATCCAGTTGCAGATTTGTTAGCCCTAATAAGAGAAGGATCCCTAGGCCCTTTTCCTGTTTTATATTTTCCTCTTGAGAGATGGACACATAGTTCTGTTATATCATGAAGTGGAAGTTGAGAAATGTCTCCTTTTCCCATCATGTTTAAAATATCTATCCATTCATCTCTAATGGCTTTTAATATGAGGGATTTCAAGGTTTCATCATCTAAGTTGCTCATCTTTGCTCTTTTCAAGTTGTATTGAAATCTTTCAAGTAAGTCTTCCAAATTTTCATCTTCTTTTTGCATCATCTTGAATACCTCATCCTTGTGATTGGTGGGCATACAATAGTCCAAGTATCTATCCAAATTTTTTTGTTTCATATCATTCCAAGTCCTAATAGATTGAGTAGCTAATCCCATGAACCATTTCAAAGCAGCTCCCTTCAAAGTTGAAGGAAACAGTTTGAGTTTTTGAGAGTCTTCCATATAGTCATAGGTTCGGCACACGACTTCAAACTCAAACAGAAATGTTTCAGGATCCTCACTTCGCAATCCATAAAAGTTAGGGAGGACAAATGGTGAGATATTTTTCATTGTTGTATGAGTTTCCTCATCAACTATAGGGAATCCAAACAAGTTGTCTCCTTCCCTATTTCTACCATTATTTCCTTCACCATTGTTGTCTCCATTGTTTCCTCCTCTTCTACCTCTACCTCTACCTCCATCTATTACTTCCTCCGCCATGATAGTTTCTTTAGAGTCCTTAAAGTCCTCTAGTTTTTCTACCAAGGGAGAATGAGAGAAAGTCTCTTTTTTTTCTAAATGGGATTGAGTAGGTGGTATAGGAGAATCCTCTAATTCAGCTGTTCCTTGACTTCCAAAAATCTTAAGGCTAGGGGTAGATGGTGGTGAATCTGGTCTATGCCTTGAAGAAGATGGAGTTGTGAAAATCGAACTCTTGGCTTTAGCTATAAACCTTCCCCTAGAATCTCTTTCTCTATGCATGTCATTTTTTTTTTTTAATTTTTTTTTTAAATTTGGGCTAATAATCCTCTTTCTGATCTTCCAGGTCACACTAGGTGTAAGAAGAGAGCATACTTAAGAAATTACTAAACCAATAACTCTCTTTTCTGATCCTCCAGATCACACTAGGTGCAAGAGGAGAGCATACTTCAAGAAGTTATCAAGTTTTCCCTTCTTTTATGATTCTGTGTTTTTTTTTAAGAAATTGGCTACCTAGTTACACTTCCCCGGCAACGACGCCAAAATGTTTGGTCAATTTAGTGTATCCTAAATTGCTGCATTTAATTTTTCAATCCGGGATTCGTAAGCTGATGAAGTGCGGCGCACTATATGTGCAAGATAACCTATTTCTTAACTTTTTGTCGTTTTTGGTTTTCTAAGGTGAAATGGAAATTCTAAAATGAAAAAAATTATGGTTATATTTGTTCAAGGAAATGATATCCCCTATAATGATTTACCAACTTGAAACTTAAAAAGGAATTTGAAATTTTCAATGACAAAACTTGAAAGGAAATGAAAATGTACTGCTGAAATGAAAAGATGCTGTAAGTCTAATAAATCAAAAACAGTGAACTAGTGAGCATGAAACTAAACTATTCTTGTTGTTGTCTAAACAAAAAGAAACTATGCTTAAAGAAATTCAAAATTGCAACAAAGTAAATCTAAATGAGATTACATCAATTTATCTTCTGATCCTTCATCATTAGTCCAGCTATGATTTTCGGAAGTAACCATAAACAACTTGAGTAACTGATATCTAACTTGCAGAAAGTAAACTAATATCAAACCATACATTCATAATTCAATCCCTCGCCATCAGTCCAGCTGTGGCTTTCGGAGGTAACTGAAAATGTCATGCACAATTTAACATTTCTAACTTGCAGAAAGGAAACTAATACTAAACTACACACTTCATAATACAATCCCTCACCATCAGTCCAGCTGTGGCTTTCGGAGGCAACTGAAGACGTTATGAGCAGTTTAATATATTTAAATTTGTAGAAGGAAAACTAATACTAAACTACACATTTCATAATACAATCCCTCACCATCAGTCCAGCTGTGGCTTTCGGAGGCAATTGAAGATGCTATGAGCAGTTTAATATATCTAATTTTGTAGAAAGGAAACTAATACTAAACTACACATTTCATAATACAATCCCTCACCATCAGTCCAGCTGTGGCTTTCGGAGGCAACTGAAGATGTTATGAGCAGTTTAATATGTCTAAATTTAACTACTGAAGCAAATGAGCAAAACTGAATTAAACAAAGCAGTACTGAAATAAAACAGAAACTAAGAAAAACACATTAGCAGCAGAACAATGTTAATTCCATGTCATTAGTCAAAAAGCTATGAAAATGCCCGGGCTGCCTATCTATAACTGAAACAAGAACACTGATCAGTGATTAACAACATAAAACATGAAAGACAGAAGTGAAATGGAAAGCGGGAAAGTTTATAAACAGAAATGAAAAAGATGAAATGTATAAACATGTGAATGGATTATGGCACAATGAGCTTTAAAGAAATGAAATAAGAACTATACACTAATGCACAAAACCTTAGCTGAGCAGGGGCCCTCTACACCAGCCTTGGCAACGATCTTCAAGTACGAATTAAGTTGGAAAATAGAGTCTTCTTATATTAAAATGCAGTCATAACAGTATGGTAGTATTACGGCTCAAAGGCAGCGTAATTACATTACAGAGCAGACTTAATAAAATTAACAGAGACTAATCGGGACTAACTCTATATGCGTATGCAAACGCGTTATATATAACAAAAGAAATATAACTGTCTCCTAAAGTTTATGCGGGTGTAGAACACGTAGACCATTACGTCCACGGATCTAGGATCATGGCCGTGTTGGAAAATAAATCTATGAGAAGTGGATGCTTGAATTCGACTATGGAGCCATGTACATATGTCGACTTGTCCTCTATGCTTCCCATATACACATTGTTCACAGAAATCGAAATCCAGAGAGAAATTAGACATACCTTCTACCATACCATTTCTATGCAGTATCCGAAGGCCCTTCTCTCCAATATGTCCAAGCCTTTGATGCCATATCATGGTATTTTCTCCAGACACAGCTAGGCTTTCCGTCCCACTTTCAGGAACCACAGAACTATTACACCCATCAATAACTGTGCTACCTTGTAGCTTGTACAGAGTTCCAGTCCGAACTCCCCGCATTAATACCAGTGCTCCCCGAACCATCTTGCAGGCATCTTTCTCGAACACTGTTTTTACACCTGCATCATCCATCTTGCTTACAGAAATCAGATTTCTGGCTAATGCAGGAATATGCAGAACACCCGGAAGTGTTCTAATCCTTCCACCTTGCGGCTTCAGCTTGACCTTTCCACGTCCGACGATTCTGGCCTTCCTATCATCCCCTAGGAAGACATCACCACCATCATATTTCTCATACTCGCAGAACCACTCCCTATGGGGAGTGAAGTGAAAGGATGCAACTGAGTCAATCAACCATGACTCATGATCTACATGTGTATTTGAAGAAGAAGCCAAATACACATCCCCACCTTCATCCGAGGTGGTTTTTGCCTCTGCAGAAGGACCTTCATCAGATCCCTTTCCTTTCTCGGGAGCTTTAGATCTGCATTGCTTTTTGTAGTGTCCTTCCTTTCCGCATTTCCAGCACACCTTTACAAACTTTCCAGGAGATTTAGATCTCCCTCTAGATTTGGATCTCCCACTCGAAACCTTATTCTTGTTTCTGTTCTGGGACCTTCCTCATACATATAAGGCATCTCCATTATGACCCTCCATATTTCTCAATCTCATTTCCTTCGATAGCAAGGCTGAGACAATGTCATCAAAGTTCAAGGTAGTTGTATTGGTACCTATTGCAATAACTAGACTGTCCCACGAGTCTGGTAGAGAACACAACAAACTGATGCACTTATCTTCATATGAGATTTTAATATCAACAGATGAAAGTTGACTTACCACAGTATTGAAGGCGTTCAGATGCTCTGTCACCGAATCTCCATCCTTCATCCTCAGGTTATACAGCTTTTTCCGTAGGAACAACTTATTCACCAGAGACTTAGATTGGTACAAAGTCCCTAGCTTTTCCCACAAGGTCTTCGCCGTAGCTTCCCCAGATACATTCAACAATACTGAATCTGAGACACACAACCGTATTGTGCTTTTAGCCTTTCGATCCAGTTTCTTCCAGTCTTCATCTGACATTCCTGTTGGCTTAGTACCTGGATCTACCGCGATCCACTGATCTTTATCCACCAGCAGATCCTCCATCTTGAGCTTCCACAACTCAAAACTCTGACCATTAAATTTCTCGATCTCTATCTTTCCGCCGCTCACCATCTTCTCTCACCGCAAGAATCGATCCCGCAGATATCCCACTGAACAGGGTCTACCTCAGGCCCGAACTAAAAAACCCTCAGCAGCAAAGGCGTCCCCTTGAAGCCGAAACAACTCTGATACCAAATGTAGGTTTTAACCCTGAACAGAAATTATCTACACATGAATCTTATAATAGAAAATAAACAATAGCGAGAGCATAAAACATAAAATAGATAAACACAGAGATTTTCCCCTGGATCCCAAGTCGGGACGACCAGCTTGATTTTTCATTATATTCCTTTTAGTGTTACAACACATATATATACATGCCGAAGCATACATAAACCGCAATCCATAAACCCTGGATTAGAACATAACCGTAGTTCCCTTGACCAGATCTACAAAAATACCAGGGGCCGAAAACCATCGTACCCCAATACCATGTGCAAAACCATGCACAAAACCATGGACGCGGACTACCCTCTTACCCCCCCGCGCGTGCTTAGTCATGGAAATAATATAACAGATACCCAACAGAGAGAATGACGACTCTTGTGCAGAAGAAAACTCCCGAGCAGCAGTACAACAACATTTATTACTATGCACTCATCAAGATCGTGGTTGTACATTAGCTTGGATTGCGGGGTATTTCATGGGAGGATTTGATTTCCCATGATTTCTTCACAGCTCCTCAAATTCCTCCGGAGGTTTTCCATGATGCAGGTGAACCTTCACATCAGTATGGAGGTCAGGAGGCAGAGACTACTAGTGTGCCGACATATGTCACTTATCAGAGAGGCACTAGAGGATTATTTGCAGCAGCCCGACGAGTACTATCTCCACCTGGGGTGGAAGGGGTCTCGTTTCCGTCATCAACAGCACAGGTACAGGTACAGGACAGAGGTAAGAGGCCTATGCAGGATGAGGGCCCTTCAGGAGGCCAAGACACAGGTTTCATACTGATTGATGAGGATTTGAGCTCTCCAAGCTCAAAGTTGAGAGAGACCATTCAGGAGCAGAAGGCGGAGATAGACACATTAACCGTCAAGTTGCAGAGAGCCCAATGGATCATAAATTACTTAGAGCAGCGAAACAAACAGTTGGAAGATTAGCAAACAATCATGGAGTTTCAAAACATCCATGAGAACCGACAAGCTGCCCAAAGAAGCCAAACCGAGATGACATCCATTGAGCGGGAGATTGAGGCTGATAGAGAGACTTGGCTTGAGAGGGTCAATATTCATCTTGAGAAGCTGTTGGAAAAGGAAAACAAGGAAAATAACATGCTAAGGCACATGAATAACCATTATTGGGCGCGAAATCATGTTTGCAAAGGGAGGATCAAGATCCTGAAAGCAAGACTAAAGAAGGCACTAAAGCGTTGCAAAAGGCTTGATAGAATCCAAATTTTGGCCGAAGATTCTTTGGCCTAGCATAGCACTTGATGGTGGACATTCAGCCCAAATTTCAAGAAATTTGGGAAACGTTTTGTCAATTTTGAAATTTTTGGCCTTAAAACAAATGTTCCCGCCCTACGCGTAGCGCCACTTGGCGCACACTTATAATTGACAGCTCCTCTTGAAGAAAAATTTACATTTATGGATTTTTCATCAAAATTTATGCATGACTGTCCATTAACTAAGGATTTTGACAAGTTTTGGGTTGCTTGAAGGGTCAAAAACACCCTAAAAATGACCTTTTTGCCACTTTTTGGACACACATGAAGCAGTGTTGGGATATTTGATTTTTGGAGGGAAAAATGGAAACCAAATTCAGAAATTCTACTTGGGTTGGAAAGTAGACAGGCATAGCTTTCTAACGAGCTATCCTGCACTCAATTTGGACTTTGGGAAGGCCCTCAAAATCAGCCTCAAAGTGGAATTACGCATAGAGATTTCAGGCGCGACGCATTGGGAAATTTGGCCTAATTTTCACTCAGCAGTTCAGATTTTCGCCTAGTTTTGGCCAGTTTGACTTTTTTATCCTCATATGTATAGATTATGATGTAACTTGATTTAATTTCATGACTTTGATGTAATTTTTGCACATTTTTACTCATTCAAGTAGATTCATTTACCAAAAAGTGAAATGTAACTGAATGAATCAGTTTCCTATCTTATAGAGGCAAGCTGTTTCATTGCCTATTTTCCAGTTCTTAGTTTATATCTTGTTGAAACAGCTCCTATAATAGTGAGCTCAACCCCTAGAGGCATGAGGATGAGTAGGCTGGTCTATATCTTGTAGTTCTTCAGTCATTTTCAGGGTTGGACACTTGGGATTGCTTGGCACTTCATTGTACATTTCATCTTTGCAATTTTGGCAAAGGAATAGACCAGGGTTTGCAGCACTCTTTGGTATCCATGTGGCTCTATGTTTGATGGTGTGTTTCTCTCTGTGATTGTAAGTTCACTGATTTTTTATGTGTATCATTTCCCTTCTCCTTTCTTCTTAAGTTAAACAAACAAGTAATAAAGGTGGAATTCATTAGATTTGCAGTGCTCTACCTTGAAGTTTTGTTTAAGTTTCCATGTTTTCAAATGTTTGAAGAGGATTCTTGAATGCCTCTTGCCCTCTTGAACTCCTCATCGGTCTGATCTATCCACTTCATTCAATCCAAAGCATCAAAACAATTGCCTTCCTTGCCCCATTCAGAACTCTGCAAAAACTAGGCCTCATCCCTAGACCTAAAACTGCCTTTCCCTTTGATTCCAACAAAACCCCCAAAATAAAAATAAAAATCCTTTACTTATATACCTAGCCTAAAATCAGCCTTTATTTCAAGTCATCTCAAGCCCTATTGATTATCTTTGCTGAGATTGACCCGGAGAGAGCCCTCTCCTGATCTGGTAGGTCTAGCTACCAGATTAAGCATGGTTTGATGTTACCCTAGACTCTGCCTTCCTTCAGCCTGAGGTAGATTTAGGCAATAACACTTAAAACCTCCTAGAACCTAGTTCCCCTCAATTCCAGTGTAGAGCTCTCACCCAAGAAAATTAAGAACATAGGCAAGTTGACAGCAACTTCCCCCAAATTCGCTCAAGCAATAGACAAAGCATAGTTTTCTAAAATTATCAGTGACCTACTCATAGACCTCGCAATGCTCCTTCTTTCCCCAAGACATTCCTCCTGAGGTGGGAAACCAAGATTTTTCCCCTTGGCTCTACGTTGTAATAGGACGCATAGACCCACAATAACGCCTTGCATGTCACATCCTATGGTAATTTTCATAGCATTTGATCGCATGATTTTGCATGCATGGCCATGCCACCCCCTTCATTTAATGAGCTCTCTTCCACAGGGTGATGGGCTCATCTCTCAATCTCACTATTCTCCTCAATTAACATCCCCATTGGAGAAAATAATATGATTTTATTTAAATAACAATAATAAATTAACCATAGCCAATGTGAAGCAACTCAATTGAAAATTATCATATTATGAAGTATTATGTAAATTGTGAGATTCAAAATTGAAATCTCCCATAAATATTTACCTAAAAAAATACAATAATAAATTAAACGCATTTATACCCAATAATAATAACTATCCAAACTATAAATTAATAATAATTATAATAAACTTTATGACATTTATAATAAATATAACATTTTTTAAATAATCATAATAATCCTTCATACATTATTTTCAATTAAATTGATTAATTACACTATAAAGCGTACCTATTTGAAAACAACTTTCCTAAATTTCTACGTGTACCATTGTGCAACCTTGATTTTAATGTTAGACGATTCAAATAATCTCTACCTTACGATTAAATAATCAGTTACAAAAATAGTTACTGAGTCTTTCTCTTTCTCTTAATGAGTCGTCTTCCATTTTGATGAACTGAACGGCATGCAGTATCTCCATGCCGCGCTCTATGACTCCATGAGGCTGTGGCCTCCCGTGCCTGTGGATTCAAACTTCTGCTTGTGGATTCAACCTTCGCTACCTTTATACTCAGCAGTTATTTCTTTGTGGGTTTAATTCGACGACAAATCTAATAGTTATTTCTTTATGGGTTTACTCAGCTTTCTAGCCTGTATCTTGACCACAATCAGCTGAGCAATACAATACCAGAAATCCTCTCCAACTGCACTGGTCTTCAGGAATTGAATCTCAGCTACAAGTAGCTTAGAGGTAACATACCTCCTGGTGTTGCGAATTTAGGGCATATAGTTCAATCATTTTCTATGGCAAATAATATGCTTATAGGTAGAATTCCCGTCGATATCGGAGGCATGATGCTTGTTACCAACATAGACTTTGCAGGGAATCTGCTGAGTGGTGAGATTCACAGCAATATGGGAAGCTGCGTGGAGGTTCTGCATCTCAACCTTTTCGGCAACCGATTTGAGGGACAACTTCCCCTATGGCTTCGATCCATGGTCATTCTTACCGATTTGGATATTTCTGACAGTGATTTCTCTGGTTTGATTCCACCTTACCTCAAGGACATGGATACTCTTCGCTCGCTGAATGTGTCCTACAATACTTTGTCTGGCCCAATTCCAAAAAAGGGCGTCTTTCGAAATCTTACGACCACTTCTTTTCTTGGAAACGTAGGTGTAGAAATTATATAATTTATGTGTTATATATCCAAGATTCTCCTGATCACACACTATTTTAACTTCATGCACAATACAGAATCTATTCCACCATTGATCATCACATGCGGAAATTAAATCAATTGCAATGCACACATGAAACCATAAAAATTCACACAAATTAACACAATGATTTAACGGGAAAGCCTGAAGCTAAAAACCCCAAATATCTGCATACAATATATGTCATAGAGATCATGTAACAATCCTCATACAAAGATGATCATATCAAGCTCTCAGTACAATACAATCGCTAGACACTAATCAGCCCCGATCTTGCAAATCCATGCACCGATCTCTGCCACTTGCTAGCCCGCCTCTACTGCAGAATCCCTACTAAAGAATGGATCTTAATGAACTCGAATCCACCTATCTTGCACTGTGCAATCCTCATTGGCATCTCCACTGAGTGTTGGATGCAATCAATTCATCACTATAGTCACAACTGATAGTCACACTTTCTCTTTCACGTACCACTCCACTGGTCTCCACTGAAGCTGTCCATGCACTGTAGTTAACTGATGTATTCTTCAGTTGATTAATGAGTTAATATTTAGAGAATTAATTAATAATTAATTCACACCACTCTCACTAGTGTATCAATCAGTTAGAATAGATACAACTAGCTCGACTGTGTCTAACTGAGTTAAACTGAACACAACTCCACCAACTACTTCTATAATTTCACCAAACTCTATCACATGAGTTCTAACTGAAGTCCTCATGCATTAGCTCTAGTAAATCCTCAGGAATAGAGTAATTCCTTCTGTTAGCTGCTGTGCCACATCTGTGCACTTAACTGAAGTGCTCCAAGAGAATAAGATAATGTTTAGAGTCCAAATATTATTAAGAGCTAATAATATTTGACATATCTATTTTTAGACTAGAAATCTAAAAATAGATTCCGCCCAATATGTTTAAAAATATAATTCCATCTATTTTTCCAACTTGACCAACCATCCACAAATAGCATCCTGCAACTCATAGAATATGATCGACATGTCTAAAAATAGACATAGTCTAAAAATAGACTTTGCGTCAAAAATAGCCTGCATGCCCACTTAGTGAAGGCGACTCTTTTCACTAAGCTCATCATCTTGTTGAATCTCAAAACTCCCTCTCAAAAAGATAGGGATTATCTGCCACCCCGATCCTGTCTCTATGGTATTCAAATTTGCTCCTGGTCAATGCCTTCATCAGAATATCTGCATCCTGATCCTCCGTAGGAATGTAAGAAAGCAACATGATCTTTGGCTACACACAATATCTGATATGATGGTACCGGATGTAAATATGTTTATATCTATCATGAAATACTAGATTAACTGAGAGTTTAATGCAACCCTGATTATCACAATATATCACAGTAGGATCCAAGTATGAACCGAACAACCCGACCAAGATCTTCCTCATCCATATAGCCTCGCATGCATCCAAAATTTCTGCCATGTACTCGGCCTCCACTGAAATGAGTGCCACGGATCTCTGTTTCCTGCTGTACCAAGAAATTGCTGTAGACCCGATACTGAAAATCCCTCCAGACGTGCTCTTTCTGTCCGTTGGGCTCCCTGCCCAATCTGCATCAGTGAAGGCATGCAACTTCAACTCATCCCACTGTCTGTACCACAGTTCATATCTCGATGTGCCCCTGAGATACCTCAGGACATGCTTGCTTGCCTTCCAAAAGAGCTTGGTAGGCTTAACCATAGCTTGTGAAATCTGGTTAACAACATAGCATATGTCTGGTCGTGTATTGACCAAATACATGAGCGAACCAACCAATTGTCGATAAATAGTGGCATCCACTACCTCTGCCGATGTAGCATCCTCTTTCCTCCAACCACCAGGAAGAGGAGTGTCGATAGGCTTGTAGCCTTGCATGTTGAACTTCTCCAGTATCTCCCAGGCATACTTTTCCACCCTTCTGCTGCCAAATTTCCAATCCTAGGAAATAATGAAGGAGGCCCAAGTCCTTCATCTCAAACTCCTTTGCAAGATCAGCCTTGCATGAGTGTATCAATATTTTATCACCTGTTAGTATCAAATCATCTACATAAAGTACAATAATCAACAACTTACCCTCAACCACAATCTGGTACAGGTTAGGATCTGCCTCACTCTTGGTAAAACCAAGTCTGGTGAAATAACTGTCTATCCGTGTGTACCAAGCACGAGGTGCTTGTTTTAGCCCATACAACGCTCTTTTGAGCCTGCACATATGTGACTCACTGCTGAATATTTTGAATCCTTCAGGCTGCTCTATGTACACCTCCTCCTCAATGACTCTGTTGAGGAACGTAGTCTTCACATCCATCTGATGAATGTGCCAACCCATCTACGCTGAGAGAGAAAGGATGGTCTGTCTGGAATAATACCATGCGACAGGTGCAAAGGTTTCTTCATAGTCGATCCCCTTGATCTGTGAGAAGCCCTGGGCAAAAAATCTTGCCTTGTACTTCTCGACACTCCCGTCAGCAGCCTGCTTCACTTTGTAGATCCATCTCGAACCTACCACTGATTTCCCTTCCGACCTTGGGACAATCTCCCATGCACTGTTTCTGACAATCGAATCATACTCTTCCACCATGGCATCTACCCATGTAGGGTCCTCCACAACTTCCTCGAAAGAAGATGGTTCTGTCACGATACACTTGCTCATCAGAGCCATGTATCCAGTAAATCGTTCAGGTGACTATCTTTGTCTGCGCTATGATGTAGGTGCTCCTACATTCTGCGATGCATCAAGATTCAGTCTCTCAGCTTCTGTAGTGTGCTTCCGCCCTCTGATGTTTGGCGCTGCATGAGTGGTTTCTTCCACTCCATGAACCTCCTCTTGTCGTTGATCCACATCCTGAGGCTCATCTTTAGGAACTAGTAGCTCCTCATCTACATGCAAGTGTAGCTCCCTCTCAAGCAAAAACTTCATGGCTTTCTCCTCATGAAATTTGATATCCCATCGCACAACAGTGTTCCGACTGTCTGGAAAATACACACGATATTTGTGGGGTGTTTCTGTGTACCCCACAAATATCCCAACCTCTGCAGTCGACTCTAGCTTATTCCTAGCATCTTTTGTCACATGAATGTAAACAGATGAGCCAAAAATATTCAAATGAGAAATATCAGGCTTCTTACCAGAAAACGCCTCTTCGGGTGTACTCATGCCAAGTACTCTATGAGGACAACGGTTTTGCACATAAACGACAGTGTTGCATGCTTCAGCCCACAAGTGTATGGGAAGGCCCTGATCATGTAACATTTCCTGTGCAACACCCACAATCATTCTGTTCTTTCTCTCCGCGACCCCATTCTGCTGTGGGTTATGAGGCGCTATGAGCTCTCCTCAAATTCCTTCTGTGTTGCAAAAGTATTTGAATTTTCCAGAGATGAAGTCACCACCATTATCACTCCTAAGAGCCTTCACCTCCATCCCCGAATCTTTCTCAACCAGTGCCTTGAACTCACAGAACTTTGAGTATGTCTCCCTCTTCTTTTGCATGAAGAAGATCCAGCACTTACGAGAAAAGTCATAAAAAAATATCACATAATACCTGTGCTTTGCTGTCGAAGCTACTGAGAAAGGTCCACACACGTCTGTGTGAATTCTCTCAAGGATCGTCTTGGCACAACTATCCTTCTCATGAAAGGTGGCTTTCACAAATTTTCCAAAAGTACATCCCTTGCACTGATCTGACTACGTAAGTGTACCCTTGGGAAGCCCGATAGAAATCTGTTGCAAAATTTTCAAAGCGCCATGGTGAAGATGGCCCAATCTCCTGTGCCACAATTCGCCCTCATCCCGGCTCACCACTTCTTCTGCTTTGCCTGCCATTATTGCGCAGCCATCTACCTGCAATTGATAAAGGTTCTTAAATTGAACCCCTATCCTCCGGGTTTCACCAGTTGCCTTACTGCGCAGGAAATCCTTTCCCTCGCTAAAGAAAACATCATATCCCTTGTCTTCCAACATCGCCACAGAGATCAAATTCTTCTTCAATCCTGGAACATGCATGACATCCTTCAATATGAAAGGTTTACTAGACTCCCTGTCAAAGGAAATGGTCCCGATACCAGTCGCATTGTATCTACCATCATCGCCCATCTCGATGTGCACTCCAAGATCCTTCTCATCCAGATCACTGAACAAATCTTTGTCTCCGGTCATATGGAAAGACGCACCACTGTCAAGAAACCACACCAATCCCATCACACTTGAAACCAAGCATGCGATCAGCAAAAAATCCAGCTCAAACTCCAAGGCTAAGGCCTCTCCAGCTGCAGATCCAGCAGCCTGCTTATTTTTCTTCTTCTGTGGACAATTAGTGGCGTAATTTATGTGTTGGTGACAATGAAAGAACTTCACCTTGGACAAGTCCTGCTTCTTGCCTTTCGCACCAGATTGAGAAAGATTTTTCTTTCCCTTCCCTTTCCTTACTTTGGTAGCCAAAGCACAATTTTATTCATCTTCATTCTTTGATGAAGATCCATCCCTGGTACCCCGCCTTATCTCCTCCTGCACAAGATCCGACCAAAGTCGCTCTCGTCCCGACAGTTTCTCTCGACCATTGACAGAGTCCTTGTAGCTATGCTAACTCTTTGGAAGCCCAAGGAGAGCCAAGCTCACCAAGTCCTCTTAATCTACAGTAACCCCCACACTTCCCAGCTCATCCCTGCACTGGAAAAACTTCGTGAGGTACTTGGGTATACTTTCATCGTTCTCCATTTTTATTTTTCTGAGCTTGTCTTTAAGCGCCAACTTCCTCTGGTCGCTTATGCTTTGGAACAAGTATATCAAAGCTTTCCACATCAAGAATGGACTATATTTACCATGAAGGCTGGACACTATGTGATACTTCACACCTTCCAACAGAATTCTTCGACATTTTTCTGTCTTCTTTTGCCATGCATCAAGTGCGGCTGCATTTCTAGAAGCAGGTTTTGGAATTTCCGCATCTATAAACTCCTTCAACCCATTATCATCCATCACTGCCTCCATCCTGTCATTCCATGAAAAATAATTCGAGCTTCCCTCAAGGGCATACTCCAATCGCAATTCGTTGAAAGACATTTCAATGAATGCTCAACTTCGACACCAAGAAAAAAGTGCAGCAATTTCGAATTCCACCAGCACAAAACTCAACCACTTCAATAATTGCAATCTGCTCCAATGATCAACTACTCTGATACCATGTATAAATTATATAACTTATGTTTTATATATCCAAGATTCTCCTGATCACACACTATTTTAACTTCATGCACAATAAAAAATCTATTCCACCATTGATCATCACATGCGGAAATTAAATCAATTGCAATGCACACATGAAACCATAAAAATTCACACAAATTAACACAATGATTTAACGGGAAATCCTAAAGCTAAAAAACCCAAATATCTGTATATTATATATTTCATAGAGATCATGTAACAATCCTCATACAAAGCTGATCATATCAAGCTCTCAGTACAATACAATCGCTACACACTAATCAGGCCCGATCTTGCAAATCCATGCACCGATCTCTGCCACCTGCTAGCTTTCCTCTATTGCGCAATCCCTGCTGAAGAATGGCTCTGAATGAAATCAAATCCACCTAGCTTGCACTGCGCAATCCTCATTGGCATCTCCACTGAGTGTTGGATGCAATCAATGAATCACTATAGTCACAACTGATAGTCACACTTGCTCTTTCACCTACCTCTCCACTGGTCTCCACTGAAACTGTCCATGCACTGTAGTTAACTGATGTATTCTTCAGTTGATTAATGAGTTAATATTTAGTGAATTAATTAATAATTAATTCACACCACTCTCACTAGTGTATAAATTAGTTAGACTAGATACAACTAGCTCAACTGTGTCTAACTGATTTAAACTGAACACAACTCCACAAGTACTTCTATAACTTCACCAAACTCTATAACATGAGTTCTAACTGAAGTCCTCATGAATTAGCTCTAGTAAATCCTCAGGAATAGCGTAATTCCTTCTGTCAGCTACTGTGCCACATCTGTGCACTTAACTGAAGTGCTCTAAGAGAATAAGATAATGTTTAGAGTCCAAATATTATTAAGAGCTAATAATATTCAACATATCTATTTTTAGACTGGAAATCTAAATATATTTCACCCAATATGTCTAAAAATAGAAGTCCATCTATTTTTCCAACTTGAGAAACCGTCCATAAATAGCATCCTGCAACTCATAGAATATGATCGACATGTCTAAAAATAGACATAGTCTCAAAATAGACCTTGCGCCAAAAATAGCTTGTGGGCCATTCTTAGTGAAGGCGACTCTTTTCACTAAGCTCATCATCTTGTTGAATCTCAACAGTAGGTTTATGTGGGCCGATCCTTGCTATACCTTGCCCTGCACCAGCTTCAGGCCCTTCCTCATCCTCAAGACTTTGCAAAGGCAATAAATTATCCATCATCTTCTCTGCCCTGGATTTTGGCAGCATCATCATGGCAACACTATTATTTTGTGTTATCCGTACCCGAGCCAAGTCGAACAAGGGAAATCCTGAGACTTCTACTGGAATCGTAGAGAAGGCCAACCCCGCAAAATCGATGACCACAACCGAGCTCTCCGAGGCAACTGGAAGATTCAGTCCAAAGAATATAATTGGTTCTGGGAGAACAAAAACAGTCTATGCAGGCTACCTTCCATATGGAAAAGAGGTTGCTTTTAAGATATTCAAAGGTGATTCAAGTGTGGATTCATTCCAGGGTAATCTTATCGCTGAAATGCGGGTATTAGCCATGAAGTGACACCGAAACCTAGTTCGAGTGTTGGGTTAGTGCAATAGTCCCGGTATGACTTCCGTGGTCATGGAGATGATGCCCAATGGAACCTTGGGGACGCAAATACAAGAGGGAACATTTGACTGCGAAAGTGTCATCAGTATCGTAGTGGGTGTTGCGAATGGATTGCTTTATCTTCATGAAGAGGGCTTACAAACTATTCTTCACTGTGATCTCAAGCCATCCAACATCTTACTCGATTTTGATATCAAACCTGATATTGGTGACTTTGGGCTCTGAAGAATCTTGAAATGTGGCGACGTCAACAACGGTTTCAGTAACTCCAACATTAGGGGCTCCATTGGTTACATGGCACCATGTAACACAAAATCGCAGGCCCTGTTACTTGTGTTATGCATGGTCATTCTAATGATGAAAACACAATCATGTCTTGTATGTTTTAGAGTATGCAGGTTGTTCGAGAATCACCTCAAAGGCCGATGTATATAGCTATGGAATCGTCCTCCTCAAAATGGTGAGTGGTAGAATCCCACTATGTGACATGTTTGGGGATGGGACGACCACACTTAGACAGTGGGTGGTGAAGGCCATTGGTGGTAGCAACCCATTGAGCATTGTTTATCCTCACCTTCTCGAACGAAGTGCATCCAATGAGTACTCGATTAAGTATGAGACCGTTAAGCTTCTAAATTTGGGTATCGCTTGCAGCTTAGATGCACCTCAAAACAGGCCAACAATGAGGAAATTGGTTACCATTTTGAGCACAACAAAAAACTGAGTTCAATTCATTTGCATTGTCCAGGAGCTTCATGTAGTAGCACCTACCATGTTTTAGAAATTTAAGCTGGAAAATCTGTAACAACTGCTGCACAGAAAAAAATTATGAGATTGGAATTTCCAACATTTGATATCTATTTAATGAATTTGGAGTAAAGTTAACAATTTGACCAGTATGAGTATTTAATGGATATGGATTAAAAGTTAACAATTTTATGAGCATGGGTATCTAATGGATGACAAGTAAATTTACTTTATTTCATACTCATAATTATTAAAAATAGAGAATTTCTAAATAGTATAGAGAAAGGATTCCCCCTGGTGCAGAGGTTCTAGACCTGATGAGCTCCTGGGTAAGTCATCTTCCTCCTGAAATTCAGCACAAAAGAGTTGTTTGCCATGGTTTGAATGCCCAGGAACTTGCAAGAAATCCCAAGCTTGATTATTTCTTTGTGAAATATTTGAATGAGGATCAGACCATAGAGGCCAACGTTTTCAGTTTTGATGCTGTTTCGTGCACTATTGGTGTTCACTACCTTCAACAGCCTGAGAAGGTTTTTGCAGAAATTTATCTAATTATTAGGCTCAGTGGTGTATGTATTGTGAGCTCTAGCAATAGGATGTTCAATGAGAAGGAAATCAGTGAATGGAGAGATGGTAGAGATTATACTAGGATACAACTTGTTGTGCAATATTTTCAATGTGTAACTGGCTTCACACAGCCTGAGATAATAAAAGACTCGAAGAAGCTAGCGAAAACAGATTCTCCATTTGGGTGGCTTTCGGTGTTTCTGAGAATGGGGAGTAGTGACCCTTTTAATGTGGTTATTGATCATAGAAATTTTAAGCCCTTTGAATACGCGGCATAGTGCTCAGGAAGTCTATTAAATAAGGTCTCTGAGGATTTCAAATTCACTGGAATTGAGCTTCTTTGATTTCACTGGAATCAGGCTTCTTTGCTCAGGTAAGGGCCTAATCCAGAGCTCTGCCAAGTAATCATAAAAGAGAGAGATGTACCCCATGGGTGCATGGTCAAGACTCCAATGTAATCTGTAGAATTTATCCTGGTATATATTCTTCTTCATTAATGGGGGTTGTAGAGTACCCTGTTGAAATATTTGTCATCATGTTTTGCATATGGGTTTCAGTAAGAGCTCTAAGTCTAGTGGGCTGTGACTTGTAAGCCAAATGAAAAATTCTATTGTTCGATACCAGAATTGGCACAATATGGTTGAAAACTTAAAGGTCATGGTACAAATGGCATATTGCTATTAGACATGTTAATTTTAAGCGTGTCTTTCTTTCTTTTTTGGAAAATGCATCTTATAGTTCATCAACAAAGAATACATTAAGAATTATATATTATGGAGCTGATGCTTGAGAAGACAGGTTACCCTTACCTAAATAGACGAGGAGAAATAGTCTATCAGCTCTGGCACCAATTGCAAGAGAAACTTTATCTACATCTTTCATGAAAATGGTTGGGCATTGATGAGAAAAATAATTGTTTTTGTATAAAAGAAGGTGGATATTAGAACACATATAAATGCATCTAGCTTCCCAAAGTGGGTAAAATTGTTAATGAACGTGTGCTCTATGGGTAGACACTAGTGTAAATCTCAACTAGGAGTTATAGTGGTAGCTATCATAATCGACATCAAGTTGTCGATTCCTCTAATTTCTTACACACAAAAAACAGTATAAAATTCTTTGAGTCCTACAGATTATTGTTTCAGGAATTTCAATGTTGATAGAAAGGATAATATACTTTTGCAAATTTTTAGTCGACAATATTGAATTTTATCTTTAGAGTGTAAAAAAAAAATATGTATTTTTTTATTGTTTAATATGTTTGAATGTCATAAAGAGTGGATAGAGTCATGTTTACCATCAAAGTTACAAGTAGTAACTTCAACTAAGAAATTAGCATGGAAAATAATGGCTACCACTATGTGTGTGGACTTTGCGATGTGTTTTCTTTTCTATGTTATTGCTTTACAACATTTCCTTTGCAACATATGGTGCAATGGCTAGTTATTAATATCCTCTCATTTCAAATAATCCTGATAAACCGTCATACATTAATTTCAGTTAAATTAATTAAATATTAAAATCCACTCATCTCATTAGATCATAAAGTCATTTCATTCTTAAAGTGGTGGGACCCAATCAAATAGTTTGCTTCCCATTAATGGAGGGCCTACTATTTTTTGGGGTCTATTCTTAGGTGATAAAGTGCACCAATGAATCACGTGATCACCTAGGTTGATCAAAGTTGTGACACCTTTTACTACCAAGTCCATCAATCTACATAGCCATATGTGTCATATAGTTTAATAGTTTAATCTTTTGATCTCATTATCAATTCCATCCATGCCATAGCCATATGTATATGTATTATATTGGTTTGGTAGATATTTATCAAAACAATTAATTGACAAATATTACTAATTCAAATAAGAATGGTATATATTATTTTGAAGGGGTTTTGGTTTATGGATAAGGTTAGGTTTGGTGAGGGAATTTAATAAATATAGATTATATATTTAATATTATTAAAGTAAATTAAATTAAACAAAAGTTTAGGTTTTTTTCACTATATAATATAAAATTAGCATACTAATATAAATAAATTAATATATTATTTTGGAGATTTTAATATGAATTAAAGTATTAATAAGTTTTTAATTTAATTAGATTAAGTATTGAGGGGTAAAGTCATTCATCTATGACCATTTCCATGAGAGTTAGTCATAACTGACTAATTTTTCATGATTTTTGAATAGTCCACTTAACACTCATTGCATCCAGTGATTAATTAAGATTGATAAAAGCACATAATATTAAAAAAATGATTTATTTTATTTAAATAGAAAATAAATATGTAACTCTTGATTATGATATTTAAATTTTAAAAAACTATACATTGCAATAATATGATGTTGTTTGTTAATGTGAATTTGTAAAAACAAAGTATTTCAAAAACTACTTAATGAAATTTTTTAAGAGTATATTTTATTATGCAACAAGATTAATAATTGCAAAGCAGCATACTCCTTACCTTTATTGTTAATTAATTGGTAAATGCATTGCAGAGTTCCCATTTTGTTATTATTAAAAAATGTTCCATTTCCACAATTAATTTTGCAATCTATTATTATTCACGTCCCTGCACAAGATTCTGCCACACCTCCACATCAAAACACCACAGATTACTCATTGTTATATCTAGAGTGTGAAGAGTTTTCATTGTGTGGAGTTTTACCAGCTCATGAGTAATTTGATTTATTTTCTTTTATCCAGAGTGCAAAGAGTTTTCATTGTGTGGAGTTTTACCGGCTCATAAGTAATTCGATTTATTTTCTTTTCATATTTCACGTCATGGAGTCCATATCAGTTGAATCACTTCGCACAAGGTTACTTTAACTTGAAAGGAAGGATGTATGTTATGTCGACATGGAAGTCACATGTAAGTAGCCAACGTTGTTGACCTTGTCGACCTCAACATCTCAGTCAACAGTGTCCCAAAGAACAATACTTCCTATTCAATAGAGGGAAATAACCACACTGGGAATTGTGAACTTCCTATTCACGAGGGCTCGGTATGAAAATATGTAATGCCAAACATGACCATACACTGTCCAAAATATATTTACACTCGTACACTATCAGAGATGTAGGTATACACTTTTTCAGTTCCCTGTTTTCAGCTACGTTGACTAGATCCCACCATAAGGCACATTAAATCATTTTTCCAGAACGTGGTCTGAGAAACATCACACTGAAAAATGGTTTGAAAGAGAATGAGAAGTGTAGTTTTGTTTGCATGCATTGAAGTGGAATATTTGAAGCCATGAACTTGAAATTGGACTTGTTCTAATAATATTTCTTTCCAATTAGTCGTTCACATGAATGACTCGTTTCACTTACTCATGTCTCCAATATTCTAAAGATATGCTCACATCTATGCCCACACTTGCAGGAGTGACCTTCACTTTCACAATAGAAACCTATGGCAGCCTTGAGACATAGAGTGATGAGACATTGTCACCAATACTGGGTCGATGACAAGTCTACAACTACACATAAACAATGATTTATTTATCTTTGTTTATAGTTTGACTTAACATCAAGTACTTAGGATGTGGATATTTTACCATTAAATTATTTGTATAAAACTTGAAATACTCATTTGCTGGGCCATTAATGTAGTCAAGGAATTCTATAATTCCTTAGATACTAATTAGTTGTTGATAAAATCATTTTATTGTTGCAACTATAGTCTCTACATCCTCCTTTTCAATAACGAAAGGAAGCACAAGGAGAGAGGAGGACACAATCAAACTGATTAGCTCTAATGACAACTCTTGTTTCAAATTATTCATCAATCTAATGACAACCCTTGTCATGGATATCATCAAGAATATGCTCACAACTATAGTTTAGTACCCACTTTTTTTTCAATGACTACATTCATAACACCTGGAGGAGTTACCTTCACCTTCACAGTAACAACATATTAGAGCATGAAGACATACAAATGATACACATTGTGTGTCAATATCAAACCCATGAAGTTTAAACAGAAAGAGATCCTTGGAGAGTGGGCCTCGGTGTAGGGCCTATTGATACCTGGATCGGACTGTGGATTAAGGTAAACCCTGAGATACTAAGAGGTAGTAAAATTCCTCATGGTGTAGGTGGAGAAATTTGGTAGCATCCATGCCTTTTTGGTTCTTTTTGGTTGGTTATGAGCCCCACATTCATGCTTGGAATATGGCACGAGGGTGATTGTTTGAAGAGAGATTTGTCTTAGCCAATATATGGTAGGGTGGAACGTGGTAGTCCCATCCTTGGTTGTTTTTTAAATTCATTAATGAGAAGTTAATTTCCTTGGAATTTGATGTGTAGATATACTGGTTTATATGTGGATCATATGGCTAATGTATCTTTGATATTTTTGTTGTTATTTTGCTGGTTATGAGCATTTATTCTGAAAGTGACGATGTATGACTCTCTTCATGTTTTTATTTGTAAATGAATAAACAATGTAGCTATGACCTAATAGATGATACTGTAGCTAACGATGTGATGGAACAATTATTCTTAGTTATTCTCAATAATTATGAGACCCCTATGTTCAAATTTTTCATTTAAACCTATATATTACATAGTTGCAACATGCTTGACGAAATTCCTATTAGGACTAGTAGGGCTCCAGTCAAGTCCTTATTCCAGTATTCACTTTTGCACCATTGTTTCATTGTTATACTTCATGCCTGAGCTTCTCATGGAATTTTGGGCTGTGACCTGGGATATGGGCCTAAATAAGTGGCTCAGAACTCGGGGATGCTGGTACAGGTATGTGGGAAAAATTCCCTGGATGCATGATTGCATACTCTGTGGGAGCATCCAGAGCATCCCAAACGCACCCATGCCTATAATGTGGGAGCGAATGGGGGTTTGAAGGCCTAAAACCTCAGTGGGACCTAGGGGCTAGTTACCTAAGTGGTTGGGACGGTCCCTATGAGTCTTGTTGCTTATGTGGAATGTCTGCATGAGGTATTTCTGTTGATTGCAATTCCTTAAGGTTACCTAGGAGGTTGAATCTAATCATAGTAACTCTTCATCACATGTTTACCCTGGTTGGCCGGTTACATGGGTAGATGAGGGATGAGGGTGTTACATATGGGCTCTAGTAAGGTGTTGTTTCTGCAGATGAAACCAAACTTTATTTCCCACCCGAAACTTGTGTGGCACTCGATGTTGATCATGTTGTTTCTTGTACTTGGAATTGGACTTATCCAAGATTTCATGCACCTATTGACAGATGTGTTGGATTCATTCAAAAAACTAGGTTGCTTTATCAGCCTTGTATTATATATGTGTAAATTATGTTTGTGTAGGATACATCAATCAAACACAATGGAATAAAACCCAGTCCCACTTGAAAAGGATTGTGGAAAATCGAGCTATGGAGATATTTGTTATAATTGTGTAGCACATAAGGAAGGCTCTCATCCTAAGTTAATGGATACTTGGAGTTATACATGCATAGTATGTGCACTATCATTCTGTTGACAAACTATGTTTGGTTTTCAATATGGGGATGGAATGCAGTTGACTTAGTGAGCTTAGTGTCCAATAATGTCCATATAATCGATGATAATGTGCTCAAGAACTCATTATCCTGATCAGATATAATGTTTTGCGGGATTTAAAAATGTACATGTACTCATTAAAATAAGAGTTTGCTAGTGTCCTCTGCTATGATACTCTTCTTGCAATCCACCAATATAGCCATCTTAGAAAATATTTCCATGACCACAAATATATAGTCATTACCATACTTGGTATAAGGGAGGCTCGACAAATAGTCCATGGAGATGGATTACCAGGGCTAGATACAAATAGGAAGAGGAGTGTACATGCCTTTCTTCTTGATGGTTCGTTTGGTGATGGCACAAGTAGTGCAGGATTTGATATATTTTCCAACGTCATGTCAAAGTTTTGTCCAATAAAAATACTTGTGTAGTACTACCATAGTTTCCTCCATACCAAAGTGTCATGCGACCCGACTGTAGTGTGCCTCCCAAATCATCTTGGAATGCCCACTTAAAGGAACACAAAGGTGGTCGAGATAGCATAATAATGCATCCTATAGGTGGAAATATGGAACTTGATTTCCATCCACTAGTATCTGGCATCTGGTGGTGAAATTTGGATCATTTTTATACAATTATGTCCATTTAGAGGTCTCTTGGCCACAATAGTTGACAATAGTAGATAGTGTTGCAACTGGGGGGCGACTAAGAAAATATGCAACATAATTGATGTTTCCCTTCTTGTATTTTATGTTCAATTGGATTCGTTATTGCACATATGTAGACCACTTCTAATGTTTATTGTTCTGCAACTTCCCTTGTGTATGGATAAATTGAAAATATCGGTGATCTATGAGGATGAAAACCTCCTTCCCCATAACGTAATGTTTCCATTGTCGGCACACTCGCACAATGGAATACATCTCTTTATCATATGTGGGGTATTTCCAAATTGTATCAAAAAGTGTCTCACTGTAATAGGCCACCAGATGCCCATGTTGGGTGAGAACTGCACCAATAGCATAGTCGAAGGCATCTATCTCAATTTCAGATAGTTGTTACAGGTCTGGAAATGTGAGTACAAGTGCAAAGAAGAGGTTGTGCTTCACTCAATAAATTCCTTCCATTGGGAACCGGACTAGAAAAAAATTTCTTTTGCTTTGCCCTTGGTAACCTGAATGAAAGGCCAAGTGATATGAGAGAATCCCAACACGAACCTTTAATAAAAATTGGCAAGGCCCAAAAATTTGTGAAGCTCTGTTAGAGTGGTCGGGGCTGGCCAATCCTGAATGACTTAGATCTTATCTAGATCCAAATGTATGTCTTGCTCATCAATGATGTAGCCCATATATTGGACCTGGCTCATGCCAAATTTTCATTTCTCCAAGTCAGCACATAGTTTGTGTTGTCGCGGGGTTTGAAGGACCTGTCGAATGTGTTGTAGTGCTCTTACCAAATCTTGTTGAAGATGATGATTTCTTCTAAACATACAACCACAAACAAGTTGGTGAAGGGCCGAATGATGTCACCCATCAAATTCATAAAATTTTCATGGGAAATTTTCAACCCAAAATGCATGACCAACCACTTGAAAAGGCCCTCCTTGGATTTGAAGGCAGTCTTCCATACATCTATGGGTTATATTGCACTTGGTGATAACCAGAATTTGAATGTATCTTGTTGAAATAATTGGCCCCCTTGAGCTGGTTAAGAAGGTCATCAATGTGTGGGATTAGATACATGTTCCTCAAAGTGATTTTGTTTAGTTCATGATACTCAATACAGAGTCACTAGGTTCCATATTTCTTCTGTACAAGTACAATCGAGCTCCCACAAGGTGAGGAACTTGGTCAGATGTGCCCTTTTCATAGCAACTCCTGGACCTGTCTCTTGATTTATTCATTTTCCATAATGTAGTGATGGTATATCATCCCATTCGGTGGAGGTTCTTCAGGAGTTAGATCGATCGAATGCTTGACCCGACAGTGCAAAGTTACCCTTGTGGGTGAGGAGAATATGTCCTTGTATTCTTCCATGACCTTATCCACCTGCTTCTACTGCGTGGGGGAACCCTTCTTAGGGGCCTTGTATGTGGAAATTATCTTCCCCTTGCTTTGAGATCGAATAAAAAAAATAACTAATTTCCCGGTATGGGAGATGATTTTGTTGCATTGCTTAGTAGATATCAAAGAGATGGCGGTAGGCTAGCCTACGTCTAGTATCTTCTATAACTTATTTCCCAAAGTAATAATAAAAATTTGAGGCCTGGACTCATACATAGCAGGATGCTTCCACAAGTATGGTTGGCTTAATAACACATCACAAACTTCAAGAGGAACAACATCATAGAGTACCTTATATGTGAAGGGCTTGATGTTGTAGGTAAGGCAACACTGTTGGCTAACATGTAAATCTCATCCTTAGTGAAGCCACTCGATTTTGTATGGCTACGGGTGTGGTGTTTTTGATAGGCCTAACAAATTCAAGACCTAGGGTGAAATGAGGTTCTTTTGGCTCGCTCTGTCTACAATAAACTACAACGGAGAACCCTTCACCCATATTTGTGAGTGGAAGAGACGCTCCCCCTCCTTTATATATTTGGGCTAAATATTATAGACCTTGGTCATTGAAATGGTGGTACTGGGTTCTGCGTCAATAATTTTCTTCCCCTTGTCGTTCCCCTTGTTGGTTTCTAGCTGAAAATCATAACATGCATCAGAATCTGCAGCTTTCATCTTGGTCACCAATGATTGCTTGGTGCGACACTCATTTGTGTTGTGAGTTTGGCTCTTGTGGAACTCATGCCACTTTCTTGTGTCCTTCTTCATCTTCGTGCTGCCATTATTTACTTGCATTAGGGAAATTTTGAGGTCTAAAATGGGCCTCCTAAGGAAATTATAAAATATTAGTGGAAATAATAAAATAAGACTACATCACATCATCAAATTTTAGAGGGAAAATAAGAAAAACTATTTTTTAAACTCGTATTTTCAACTTATCTCCCTATGGGTTTACTCAAATTTCGAGTGGGAACACTCGTTGGATGCATAATTTGATTCCTCATCCAAGGAGTACCCATGTTGCATACTTTCGATGGACCCTGCTACACGAAAAAATGAGAAATACATGAAAATGTGGTTGCAATCACATTTTTTCATTTATTTCTCATTTTTCGTGTAGCAGGGTCTATCGTTAGTATTCAACATGGATACTCCTTGGATGAAGAATTAAATTTTTCATCCAACGAGTACTCCCACTCGAAATTTGAGTAAACCCTTAGGGAGATAAGTTTAAAATACAAGCTCGAAAAGTAGTTTTAGTATTATATTATTTTTAAATATTTTTACTTTTTTACCCAAAAAATGGTGAATCATCCCCCATGGTTGACAACGTTATCTTGAATCATATTGGTTCTTATAAATTTTATTTTGGTTGTATATTTTTCTTAGGATGACCATTTTAGACCTCAAAATTTCTCTAATGTGGCTTCGGTGGGTTGTCCTTAGTTGCTCCACCTTGGCTCTATCCTTTGTTTTATGGTTTGGGAGTGCTCTTGCCCTGCTTCTAATTTGAAAATCCAAAGTTGTGCTTCTTTTGTTTAAGTTTTTGTTCAATATTGGAAGTTTATCGGTATGTTGCACCAAGCGAGGAGATGTCGAGGAGCTCCATTTTTTCCTGAATGTATTTGTGTAGACAGCAACAGCAATTAAGCATTGGATGTCGCTTAGAGTCTTTGATACCTAGCTTTGTGCATATAGTATAAAAAATATTTGTGAACTCATGCACATCTTAGTCCCTTTATTGTCATAATGTGGTCCACTATATGTACTTTTCCTCATGTCTCACCAAGGGGTAATATTATTCCTTGACATCATCTCCGAAAGAGTTCCAAGAGGGGCGGTTGTAAACAAAGAGAGTTCCCTGGTCCTTTTTCTCATAGTAAGCTTCCCACCAGTCCTTCACATGGGGGACAACCTTAAGTAGTGAAAAAGTAATCTTCTCCGTATCAGAGAAACTATGGACCGAAAAATAACCTTCCAATAAATTCAATCGTTTATCTACAACATATGCATCTATTTGACCTTTAAACATAGGGATAATAAGCTCACTTTTACCTTGAAGGGGGTGGGGCCTCTGAAGTGTCTGCTAAATGAATATGTGTCGCTGGTGGGAATTTTCCGAAGGATCTAGGAAAAGTTGTCCATCATCTTATTTCTTTTCCGCTCAAGGGCTTCTTCGAGTAACAATTTGATAGGATATCCTTCTCCCTCATCTTTATTTTCTTCCACCATGGGAGGTCATAAATGTCAGTAGGGACAATCTTGTAAAGGCTCAACCAATTCAAGTCCCAACTCCTTATACCCCGACCTCATTGCGGACATGCACATAAAAATAGAGAAAGAGCATACCACTTTGATATCGTTGATCCAGATTTATGGTGGGGCTCCTAGTGGAATAATAAGGTGGCCACCAATATCCACCTAGATCAAGAAGTGGCTGAAATTGAATGAAATATAGTTTCTTGGGTACAAGTTTCAAGGTTTAAGGCTAAAAAAATGACACATGGCAGTTTTTTCAAGTTTTTTTTACTAAACCAATCCATAATAAGGCCATTGTGGGAGATTTGGAATAAATTTACCTTGAAGAATCCAATCTTAGTCTAACTTGTGGGGTTAGAAATAAGACGCAAAGAGATGCCTCAATACAAAATTTCAGACCTTGGGAAGTCAGAATCACAGAGATGCAATAGTTTCAGGTTCAACCTTATCAATAAGCTCTAAATTAAGCTCTAAAAGGTGTGTACTTTTAAATTTGCATAATTTTTTTGGAGAAATGAGTTTGAAGTGAATCAAAGGGCATAGTGAAGCATAAATATCATTAATTGGTTCCAAAATTCCCCCCCCCAAAAAAAAACTATACACCCATTAAGCCCTTAGAAAGCTCTACTATGACTTGGATGGCTTAAATGCTGACATGGAAGGATTGAAGGAAGTTTTGACAAATTTTCTACAATAAAGGCTTCCCAATGGTTATAAGGTATTCCATGAAACTCATGATGAAAAAAATGAATGTGAATCATGATTTTAGAGACTCCAACTTTGGGATGAAGATCAACCATATTCCAAAATTGATATGAGGAAGTTTGATGGAAAGGATTGGGTAACATGGATACTATAAATGGAGTAGTTATTTGATATACATGATGTGCAACACACACAAAAGGTATGAATTTCATATTTATATTCAAAACCCAATAAGTTTGTGAGGTATCGATGGATTTGTTCTCGTAAATCACTTGTCACTTGAAACTTTTTTACGGAGGAATTGAATATAACACATTATGAAGATACAAAGAGTAATATGTCCTTTAGCCAATTGATAATTCTTTATCCAATTGATACATATTAAACAAAAGGGTTTAGTTCGGGACCACATTGAGGATTTACAAATATTGAATATCATGGTAACTCATATTCTAGAGCAGTATCTGATTGATGTCTTCATAGGGACCTTAAAGGATAACATCCAACATGAGGTTCACCTTTGGGAACCTAAGTCATTGGAGAATGCATTTAGGGTGGAAAGAAAATTTAAAAGAAAAATTATGGCAACAAGGAGGTATACCATTGACAACTATAAAGATGGAAGTGTTGTTTCCCTAGCCTCCCACAAAATACAAGGTCGACACCACAGCAAATGGAATAAAAAAGAGCAAAAGGGATATGTTATAGTTGTGATAGAAATACACTAAATTTAATAAGTGTATTGAGAAGAAATTATTTTACATATATTGTGAAGAGGAGGAAGAAAAATAAAAAGAAATATTAAAAGAAGAAGATATACATTAGGAACCAACCCCAAGGGATGAAAAAGAAGAAATGAATCCAACAATATCCTGTAATGCATTGGCAAGAATTACCACTCCTCAAACTCTCAAGCTAGAAGGAAAAATTAAGAATAAAAATTTAATAGTCTTGATTGATTCATGTAATACTCAATTTTATTTATTATAAGATAACCAAGGATTTGAATTGCTTTCTATACCCAACACTAGAGTGTCAAGTGATGGTTGCAAATGGAGGAAATATAAATTGCTCAGGGAAGTGCCATAACGTCAATATAGCCATGGGGGAATATGTATTAAATAGTCCCATGCTTTCCATTCCAATGGGGGTGAATATTTTTTAATAGGAGTAAAATGATTACAATAGCTTTAAATGTTCAAGAACTTTTCTTGAAATTTTTCTGAGAAGGAAAGGAAATTAAATTAAGGGGTATCACATGGAAACCTGTGAAGATAATCAACTCTAATGGCATGAAAAAGCTTTTGAATAATGAATAACGAGGGGTAATTGCACAATTATTTTCACTATATGTTCAAACGTCTAAGTCATCCATTTCTCCAGATCTCCAAAGGTTCATTGACAATCAGTCCAAGGTATTTGAGACTCCCAAACTTCTCTCTCCTATTCGCGATCGTGATAATTCTATTCACTTGATTCTAGGAGGTGTTCGACCAGACATCAGACCTTATATATAACCCTATGTCTAGTAGAGTGAAATTGAATGTATGGTTGCAGAAATGTTAGAGGCAGGTATAATTCAACCTAGCCAAATTTCTTTCTCTTCTCCAATAGTATTGGTATACAAGAAGGGTGGATCGTGGCATATGTGTCCAGAATATAGAGAGCTCAACAAGCTCATTATTAAAAAAAAATTCTCATTCACATCATTGATGAATTGTTGGATGAACTACATGGAGAAATTTATTTCACCAAGACAGATCTTCATGAAGGATATCATCAAATTAGAATGAAGATAGAAGACATTATGAAAAAAACTTTTAGAACTCATGAAGGTCATTATGAATTTTTGGTCATGCCTTTTGGCTTTACTAATACACCTTCAACATTTCAAGATTTGATGAATTCCACTTTCAAACCCTTAAAATATTTTTTTAGTATTTTTGATGATATACTGACTACAAAAATTCTTGGAAATATCATGGTCAACATGTTGACACAGTGCTCAAACTATTGGGGGAGAAAAATTTGTATGAAAAATCCTCCAAATATTTATTTGGGTTAGATAAAGTGAAATATTTGGGTCATATTGTATCTCATAATGGTGTTAAGGTAGACCCAAACAAAATTAAAGCCATCAAGGAATGGAAAATCCCAGAAAACTTAAGGCATCTTCAAGGATTTCTTAGGTTGAGAGGATATTATCGCAAGTTTGTTAAGAATTATGGGAAAATAACAACACCTCTAACAACATTATTGAAGAATCATTTTTTGTACTCCAAGAGAATCTAAGGCCTTTGAACATCATAAAGAGGTCATGTGTCGAGCTCTGGTCTTGACTACACCACAATTCACAAAACCTGAATGTGGTACCTTAAGAAATGGAATTGGCATTGTTTTAATGCAAGAAGGAAGACCCATTTCTTTTGAGAATCATCCAATCAAAGGAAAGTATTTACAAAAACCTATTTATGAGAAGGAAATGTTGGAAATACTACACGCACTGAAGCAATGGTGCCTATACATATTAAGAAGACACTTCAAGGTAAAAACAGATCATGATAGTCTTAAATGCTTCTTGGAACTAATATTATATTTAGAAGAGAAACAAAAATGGGTCACAAAGATGTTGGGTTATGACTTTTAAATCATCAACAAAAAAGGGAAGAAAAATGTTGTTGCAGATGCACTCTCAAGAAGGGAAGAGGATGTGGAGGAAATTATTTGTGCCATTTCTATTATCCAACATGATTGGATAAATAAAACAAGGAATGAGTGGAAGAATGATGACGAGGTCTAAAAACTCATTCAAAAGTTGCAGTAAGATCCCAATGTATCTGATACATTTATTTGGAAAAATGACTCACTGTGGTACAAAGATCACTTATATCTATGTAATAATACCTAATTCAAACAAAAGGTTCTTTTGAAATTGCAAACCTCTCCTATAAGTGGGAACTTAGGTTTTCTAAAAACCTACCACACGATCAAGCTGGATTTTTTTCGGGATGGCCTTAAATATTATATTCAAAATTTTGTGGCAGGATGTTTGGTTTTCCAACAAAATAAAGTTGAGAAAATTAAGACCCCAAGTATTTTACAACCATTATCCATTCCAAGTCAGTGTTGGGAGGAGGTACCAATGGAATTTATCACATGCTTACCCAAGTCTAAAGGAAAGAGTGGCATCATGGTGGTGGTTGATAGACTTACCAATTATGCACATTGTTAGTTTCTAAATGTGCAATGATCAAATACACTCTTTCAGGTTTACTTGGTAGTGGTCCTTGGT
Source organism: Pinus albicaulis (assembly GCA_034641835.2). Taxonomy (NCBI): domain Eukaryota; kingdom Viridiplantae; phylum Streptophyta; class Pinopsida; order Pinales; family Pinaceae; genus Pinus; species Pinus albicaulis. The sequence continues at coordinate 833,283,134 of CM076575.1, forward strand.
CAAAATTTTATGTTTTAAAATACATTCTCAAATAAATTGTGTTCATTGAAAGTTGTGTAGGTCTGAATGCTACTCCCTTCACCCATTCATAGTCATCATAAATTTTAAGGTCATGTCATTCATCATCAATCTAGGGTCATAGATCAGTCAGCATAACTCCATCTAGGTCATGGTCTAGGTTTCTTTTGTTTCACCATCATAATGTCAAATCATGTCATGAAGAAGGAAAATAAATGGCCATTTTCATTAGTTAAATCACCTTAATTGGGAGTTAGCAAAGATAGGAAAATAGATCAAAGGAAAATTTTCTTTTCTCAAGAAGTATGCTACATGATCAAATTTTTTCTCAAAAAGTGTTTATGATTTCACTAAAGACAAAAAAAAAATTTGTGAGTTATAAAGGGAAATGAAGCTTTTGAGTTCATTTCATCCTTTGGTTTTAAAAAGAGCTCCTCTCTCATCCTCACAACACTCCACAACTATCCAAATATTGAAGACAACCAACAAAAAATGTTCCAAATTGCTACGTGCGACACTTCTGTCTTGGATGCTTTCTAGACAGGTGTTAAGAAAAATGGTCCAAATATCGAAGTTACAATTGTCCCAAGAATTTTTTTTATAGATAATAAAGTCTATTTATGCCCCTCATTGTTGATGAATCTTGTAATTACTCAAGGAGACAAAGACTCCTAGTTATTAGCTAAATTTGGGGGCACTGTTTCTAACTTCCCTAAATTCTAGGTAATGACTCATAGGGTGCATTTATAATGTATTTTGGATCAGGTTTCGACCCAATGAGGTGGAATTTTCTCTATTTTCTATATGTAGTCCAACTCAAGTCATTTTAGAGGTTGGATAGTTGATATTGCAGTGTGGAGCTTATGTACAATTTTTTTCAGTGAAATCAAAGACATGTTGCATCTATAATTTGGGACTCCAGAGGTATTCTTATTAACATTGTTTTTTCTCAGTAACACCATAAAATTGAATGTTTATAATTTATTTTCATCACATGTATGCTTATATATAATAAATCTTATGAGTCTATGAACATAATTCTTGCTTTTTGTGCTTTGTTTTATACGGTTTTCATAAATTTTCTTTACCTCTTCTAATGAATGAACTCATGTAATATACTCATTTTGAATCTCTCTCTCTCTTTTCAAACCCTATACCACAATGAAAATTTAAGTATGCTTCTAAGTATACATACCTGGCCTCATTTTCATCTTTGCATATGTACCTTTGAAATCAGACCTAAAACCTAGACCTAGTTCCTTGACTGAAATTCCTATCCAACAAAATCTCAAAACAAAAGCCTAATTCACTGAGCTTATATCTAGCCTAAGATAATTACATCTTGAGTCACCTCATTGATTTTAAAAGTGACATTGAGAGATCCCTCTATGGTTTAGTAGGGCTAGCTACCAAATCTAAAGGTTGGTTTGAGGTTACCTCCTTCAGTCTCCATTCTCAGCCTTGGGAAACGGAGGGAGTGATAACACACACTTTTGTGCACTATCTCATCCTTTCAAAGCCAATCCAATCACTATTGCATTTGTGGAAACAATTCAAAGGCTATATGGAAATACAAAGAGTATTGTAAGTGATAGAGATCCCAATTTCACTTGAATTTTTGGACTGAATTATTTTTCTTCTCTTGGTATTCAATCAGCTCATAGCTCATCTTATCATCTTCAACATTATGGGAAAGCTAAGATAGTGAACATATTTTTAGAATTATATCTTCATTTATTTATATCTAATAAACAAACAAAATGGATCAAGTGGTTTCCTCTAGTAGAATGGTGGTATAACACTTCAATAGCAACAAAATGACCCCATTTATGGCATTTTATGTATAGCATACACCATTCATCACATTGTCTTTAAGAGAAAAATATCTAAGGTTCAAGTAGTGAAATATCACATCGAGAATCAACAACAAGTGCCAACTCCTAAAGGATAACCTGAAATTGGTTTAAAATCGAATGAAATAATAGGTAGATCAACATCACAATGAAATAAGTTTTGATGTGGGAAATTGGGTATCTTTACGGCTACAACCATACAAACAAATTTCCCTCAAGCAAGATAAGAAGAATAATTTATTATCACCCAAGTACTATGGCCCTTACAAGGTGTTGCAAAAAAATGGTACTATGGCATACAAATTGGAGTTGTCTGCATCTTCATGAGTACACTCAATTTTCCATGTTTCATACTTAAAGAAGGTTATAGAAGACAAGCTCATAGTTCAAACTATAATGTTGGAACTTGACGAGGAATTAAAGATTATATTAGAGGCTTAAGCAATCATATAAACAAGAATTTTATAGATATGGAATAGATCAATTTCATAGTATCTCATTAAGTGGAAGAAATTACCTCCTGAAGACTCCACGTGGGAGGATGAGTATTTTATTCAGAAGCATCTAGAAATTCTCAAGCATTAGAAATAGTCAAGCGTTGAGGACAACACTTTTTTGAAGGAGAGGGGCTTGCTAGGTCCCTATAATACTAGTGTAGCCCCCATATTGTTATTGTTTTTCCCCTAGAAGCCCACTATTATTATTATTGTGCCCTTGCATTATTAATGTTATGTAGGCCTTAATTATATTTTGAACCCTTAGATTCCTATATATATACCAAGGAAGTATTTTCATCTGAAACATCTAAGAATTATTTGCTTTTGTGATTTAAAGGGAGGTTTCTCCCTTGGAGTGGCTTATTATCTAGTCATTGATCTATATTTTTTTATGTTTTTGTGTTATTTTTGACCAGGACACATAACAAAGATATTCAAAGATAAAGAGAAGAAGAGTGAGGGAGTAGAGAGTATGTGTACAATGGGACCTATGTGAATGTGTAAGACAAATAAAAAAGGTTACATGCATGCAACAAATGTTTTTTCAAGTAAAATTGACTATTGATATGAGCATAGGGTAAGACAAATAAAGAGCATAACAAAGGATAGATAAAAAAAATTCAGAAACTATGTTCAGTTCAAAGATAAAGAGAAGATCAATGTTCTTAGTAGGTGGTTTTGTACTAAACTTTGGGGATAATTGTCTCCAGTGGGTCATAGCTTGCAAAAGAAGGAAGGGTATAATTTCTGTTATAAGTGGGTGCTTGCAAATTTTCTAATTGTAGGATGGTTCCTATAGTAATCATTTAAAGAAAAGAAGAACTATTTGTGGTTTTCTACCTTTATGAGATTCCACATTAAATATTTGGTGTCACGTGTAAACATTTAATCATGTGATTATTTTATATTTATTTCATAAATGTATAAGAAATAAGAACTGAATCTAAAATTTGTTATGGGAAACAATAATATTGATTCACCACCCCCCCCCCCCTTCTCTTAGTATTCAACACTATATAGTGGGTTAGTATAAAATTTAGATAAGCTATGTGTTCCTAAAGGTGAGCGACTGCAACTAATTAGAGAGGCTAGAGCCTCCAAGGTTGTAGGACAGTTTGGTGTAAGGAATATAGTGTTGAACCTATATAGGTATGTGTATTCGCCCATGATGCAAGCAGGTGTATCTAGGTTCATAAGGGGATGCATGCTTTGTTTTACTAGCAAGTATAGTAATAGGAAATAGGGTCTATATCATCCCTTACCATTACCAACCCATTCTTGGGAAAGAATTTCCATGGAATTTTTGGGAGGTCTACAAACAACTAGGACGGGACATGTATACTTGTTCATGGTAATTGATATCTTCAACAATATGTGTGGTCTATTGCCCTAGAAAAAGACCAATAGTAAGCAAGAAGCAGTGAGCTTGTTCTTTAGATAGGTTAGGTTGCACTTTGGGATGCAAGGAGCATCATTTCAGATAGGGACATGAGATTTCTTAGTGCATTTTTTACTACATTGTGGGATGGACATAAATTTAAAGAGGTCTACAACATTCCATCCACAGGTAGACGAGAAAAAATAAGTAGTCAATGGGACTTTGGTGAATCTTTTGAAGGGTTACAATTACAAGCATATAATGACTTGGGATTAATATTTTGTATATATACAACACTCGTATAAAAAACAAGTCTATACTTCTATTGGTAAGTTCCCATTTGAGACTTTTTTGGATATTTTCCACCTTCACCTTTGGATATTGCATATGGATAACAAGGAGAAGTGAAGGAGGATCTTACATGGGATCCCTTAAGGGGAAATTTTTTTATTGAGAAGATCAAGAAAGTATATCAAAAAATAAAAGAGGCACTACATAAGTCACAGGAAAAATGCAAGTTTAGGCATGATCAACATAAAATGGAGAAGTCATTCAAGGTGGGAGACAAAGTATTGTTACAATTGAACAAGGAGAGACTTTATGGTCCTAGTAATAAAATCAAGGCTTTGAAATATGTTCCCTTTGGGATAATGGAACATGTTGGAGATAATTCCTATAGGTTTAGCATACCCAGATACATGTTCATTTACTCAGTGGTGAATGTAAAGAATATAAAACTCTATGAGTCTTCCATGCTAGATCAGGTAGAGGAATAGGTCCTACCTTTTGTAGAGTATTTGGCACCAAATGATTAGGGAAAGTTGAAAAAGGATATATTTTTTCATAAGAGGTGTATACTACAAGACACGGGTAGAAAGACATTTGGTATATTGGGTTGAAAGGATAGCTTCCAAGCCTAAATGGTACACTCGAGAGAAGGTGGAGGAAAATTTTCATCACTTCATTTAGTAGAAGATTTTTGGACCAAAAGCCTCCTAAAATAGAAATTTATGATCTGGAATTGACTATTATTTTCCATCCATATTTATGCTTTCAGAGTTGAAAACATGGAGGAATTAACTCATGAGACCATTTTTACTGGAAATTTCTAGATTGGATAATTGGGGTGTGAAACCTTGTGGAAGCAATTTGAGGCATCATATGGCATTTTTGGGGGTAAAAATATTCTTCTTAAGAAATGTTCCCCAAGCACTATTCTACACATAGATATCTTCCCAACAATGTAATAATCACCTCAATCAGAGTCATATGCAAAATTATGCCACCCAAAAGTTGACCTTCTTGTTTTGACCACCATGATTGGAGAGGATGCCACGCCAACTCCCATTATTCATGGAAAGGAAACTAAAAATGTGATAATTATGAAGAAGACTCGAGAATAATTCATATTGTAAATCTAGTTAAGAGTTGAAGATGTCAAACTTAACCACTAGTAGGCTATTGGGTTGTGTTAAAACTAAGCTACTAGGAGGAAAAGGGGTTCCATTCTATTCGAGTGCATTTTGTTCCATAAATGAGTAGAGTTGTTGAGAGTGGATAGAGAGTGAGATAAAATAAAGAGGGTTTGTATATTTTAGCATCCCACGGGCCATAGGTGTCACTCCTTTGTCCTTGCAACCATTTCCATTTAGAGAAATATAGAGCAGAGAAAACTCACCTTCTAGTTGGGTTATCTCCAATAAGGGTTCTTGAGGCCATATTGTGTTCTTATGTTTGTGAGTTAATATATTTTTGTATTCTATATATTTTATAAATTTTATATATTGCATGCATGAAACAATAATTATCACTCTGGAAATCTAAGGAATAGTTAACCCTCATAGTGTAGATTTTAGATTTACAAAAATATTTTAGTAGATATGTTGTGACAAATTGTCTAGTGGAATATCCATGACAGTTTACAGTTCATTGCAAGTAAAGAAACATTGAAATGACTAGTGAAATGTTACAATGAAATTGGTTTCTAGTGCATAAATATATGTGGTGTATAGGCATTATAGAAAATTCAAAGAATGAGTGTATGTAGTGCATGCAATAAGAAAATCAGCCTAAGTTAGAAAGAAAACATGGAGAGTTTCGTGTAAATCCAAAACTTTGATCATGCGTGAATAGTTTGGTGTAGGCGTGAGTTGAGTATATAAGAAAACCTCTTGATGTAATGCACATACCTATTCAAAGGAAATGTGTGTGAGAGTTTAGCATGGAGCATGTAGATGACGTTAGCAATGAGCACAAAAAATGGTATGTGAGCTAGTAGATGATAGTTGACATGGTGTGTTGAACAACATGATGATGGATGTGTGGAGTGGCAAGCAATGTGTGAAAAAGATGAAATTCATGACAAATATGCATTTGAATGAAGATGAAATTCATGACAAAAATAAAGATGAAGAAAATACTCAAAATAGAAACCAAGGAGTTGGAAATTGAGGTGAAGAACGTAATAGGAAAGAAAAGAGATAAGAAGGCAGAGTGCAAAATGAATACATAGTAGGACCTACATTAGAGTTGGGTTAGCTAATGTAATGAGAAATACTTGTAGAGATAAATATATAATGTTTAGTTACCTGGCCAAGAGCCAAGAACTCATAATTGTGATGTGAAATATCTATTATGGCAATTAACACATGAGTAGACCATTTCCCATATAAGGTGTACTTGATTTTTCTATGTATTTTCCGTGGTTGTTAAATTATGCTAGAGTTATTCATGTGAACATTAACTTGGATCTTGTTAGGGTCCTATAATAATAGGGTTCATAAAATTTTGAATTTTCTTGGATAATTCTTGTAAATATGTACATACCTTGCTTTTTGCAAGTTGTTTTCCAATATTTTGAAAAAATGAAAAATAATAAAAAATCAAAAAGAGGGTAAAAAGTCCTAAAAGAAAGATCAAAGGACTTAGAAAAATATAAACCCCAAAAGAAAAGAAATAAGACCTGAAAGTGAGAAAATCCAAATGCCACTACTTTACTTTTACTGCAAATAATAAATGATTATGTGCAGAGTGTCAATAAATGCCATAATCCATGATCAGTTAAACAGTTTAATCTTAACTTTTCATGTTTTCAATTTCATGTTCTAGATAGAGAATAAAGATTTTTCAAACAGTTTAAACTTGACAAATCAGTAGATAGGTAGAGAATAATGAGGAGCTCAACAGTTTAATCTGAGCCCTCGGATGAAATAAGGTAGACTTAGATAGTTTTATGCTTTGAAAGAATTTTTTTTTAAGGTTGCAAGCCTAAATGCACCTGCAAAATAAAGAGAAAATGTTAGAAATAAATTTGGGTAGGTAGAAAGCAGTGGAGCAATCATGTAAATAATACATCATCGGGAAAAATCACTAATTTCCCCTCCTTCATGAGTATTCATTATTCTAAGCTATCAGTCAAACAGACTCAAAGCATTTCTTTGACTTTTGTTGGGACCGGACCTAAGGCTCTATGACTGGTTTGTTAAAATTATTGAGTTCTTATGCTAAATCCTCATTTATCATCATTTACCCTTCATTCATGTATTAAAACCCTTTTTTCCTAAGTAAAAACACATTCTTACTTAGTAAAATTGTAGCCCTAGAGTAATTAACTTCATCCCTTCATAAGCATTCATAAAAACCCACAAAATCACATTTATCCTAAGTATTATTGAAAGAAATATAAAAATAAGCAATGCTTGATTTTGTACTATACTTAGAGATAATGTGTATTTTGTTTTACACTACCCTTTCATATTAACCTTTAACATATTTTATTAAATCCCTAAAGAAATACCCTCTCCTAGTTATTAATTCCCCTATATTTAAATACCCCAAAAAAACCCACTATTATAATGTTTAAGACCAAAGTATATTATCCATGTGTGCAAATAAAAAATCCCAAATCAAAAGCCCTTTGGTCTAAAACTATCATTATTTCAAATATCCCTCCCAATAGTTTTTAAACTATTGAAAAAGGTTGAAAACTATATAAATACAATATATAAACCCGCCCGCTTATGTTTTATTTAAAACATTTAACAAATGTTTTAAATAAAAACGATAAACCTGCATATACCATCCTTAGAGTATATCATATATGTTTTATATTAATTACCCCTTGGCCATATTATAAAGGTTTAAACCTATTGTAAGCCCCCGCCACATATTAAACCATTACGATTATATAACTAAAGCCCGGTCCCACCTTTCCACTCCAATGCAACTCTCGTAACTAATCCTCACCATTCACACTAAAATCATAGATCCGATGTTTGAGGGTTGATATCACACAGATTAGATGCACGACCTCTCCAATGCAAAAGCCACACGAAATGGGTGGTTTCCCGTCGACCCTTCCTCTCCACGTGGCCTCTTTTGATTTGATCGTGTGGGTTTTGATTAAAACAACTTACCACTAAAAAGCTATGCGATAAATCACCGGTTTTCATTCATTCAAAACTCTAAAACCGCTTCCCACCCGATGCGACCTACATTTAATGTCAAGGGTTAATACAACCGAAATGTTTATTAAACCTTTGTATATGCATTTTAATTCTTTTCCCTATCTTTCGCGTTTAACCAGTGTTTCACTTCCCTGACTGTGTAAGCCTGCAAAAGCCCCTCATAGCAATTTTAACACCCAAAACCTCTGAATTCCCCAAAAGAAACTTGTAAAATTTGTTGAGGAGCCGCACCTGCTCCAGTTCAACCGCTGAAAGCCATCAATTCAACTAGAAGACTGAAGAAACCCTGTTAAAGCTGATACCTGCATACAAATAGGTATTCTTATGAGTTTCAAACCAGTAATTAAAATTGAAAAAACCTTTTAAAAGAAAGAAAAATCAGTTTAAAATCAAGAAATTGATTAAATCCAATTGCCCAAAAGTCCTAGAAACAGGCCAAACTCTCGCAAAATTTTTCCAGGAACCCTAGTTGTCTTCTGCATAGTATTTTCAATGAAATTTATTAGTTTTTCACAGTTATTGATCAATTTCAAGCTCTAAAAGGCCAAAAATCCTCTGCAGGTGCCCTAATCTTCTATAAATCCCTTTTCAACTGAGTTTCTAGCCCATTTTGCAGTAAAAAAACCCATGTTTTCTGTTTTAGACCAGTTTTTAGCTTCAGAACTTCTTTTGAGAAACCTAATTGGGCATAAAATCCGAAAAGAGACTCTACTGTACCAAATTTTCTTAATCAAACCTCTATTATAGTAAAATTTCCTCTGCAAACAGCTTAAACTTGCAGAAGCCAATCAAAATGCCTAAAAAACAGAGTGTAAACAAGCCTGAAGGTTCAAAAAATCCTAAAGCTACTCCTGCCATGACTCCAAATACCGCAATTGTAATCAACCCATTACAATCCCCAGTTGTTGATATTGAGCATATTCCCCTAGATGATATTGATTACAAAATAGATGATCCTATAGTTGAGTTCAAATTGTTAGATATCCAAAACTGGTGTTTTAAAAAAATCTCTAGATGATCAAGAAGAAGTTCACTTTTGGGAATCCAATCTGCCCAAATATGTAGTCCCCCTGACTCACCCTTGTTAAGAAATTATCATACTATGTAACCAATACTACATTCTTGAACAAAGAGCTATTGTGAATGCAAACAAAGAGGTCCTATTTACCAATACGGCGGAGTCAATAAACCAAATGTTGCAGCTTCAACCAGACCCCCAAGCAGTACCTTTGTCTATTGAAGCCCTCACTAAGCTATACATTGGCTTAGATTTCCATAAAAGGTTTATGATTTTCCAGACTTTCATGCCTCTACATGTTAAAATTCCTAAATTAAACCCCCCATATTCAACTGCCAAGTTCCCTGAAGGTTAAAGGCATGTAATCTCCATGATTTCCTTCATACTTGGGTATTTCGCTGATGAGAATATTGATGAGTCTATCTTAGTATTTTTGTCCACCTTAATCTAGGTCAACCACCTTCAGTTATATTTGACTATGTTGTTTTTATTGCTGATAGTATTCACTATCAATTGAATAATCTATAGCTGGAAGGAGTATTCAGATATACCTCCTATGTTTTCCACTTGTTTCTATTATTTCAATCAGAGAGCTTTCCAATTACACTTCAAAATTTGGATATAGAAGGAAAACCTCTATCAGTTGTCTTCTGGACATCTATACTTAGAAAAGAAGGCACATAATTTAGTTATTCAGAGTTTGAAAAGTTGTTTTTACATCCATTGATCACCATCTTGACAAAAATAGAGAAACCTAGAATCAATGAGGAAATAAAGAAAATATTGCAGCTATCAAAGCAGAGCAAGGTGGGTGATTGGTATTTGTATGAGAAATTCACCAAAATCAGAGTTTTTGGTTCTAACTTTTTGCCTTACAAGTTACCCAAGCATCCATCAATGAGGATCTTTTCCTTAGAATACATTAGGCAGATCCTAAATTCAGATTCAATTAATTTCATGGCAGCCAAAAAGAAGACCCAATTCAAACTCAAAAATTAAATTGGGCCTTTCATATGTAATCAAAGAGATGCAGAAAAGGAAGCAAAAATTCAACTACTGGAATATAAATTAGAAGAAATCTTCCCATGGAATTATGATCCGCAAGGGATCTTAAGTAAACTAAGGGTAAAATGTAAATTGACACCCTTTATCCATGAGTCAAAGACAAAAATAGAGAAGTTTACTAATCAAATTGAGTGGGTTGAAAATACTTTAACAGAGGCAGTAAACCAAAGGAATACTAGTCACCCTTTGAAAATTGCCAAACAGCCAGAGAAATCCACTAAGAGAATCAGAGAAGAAGGAGCTTATAATGCAGAGACTACAACAGAGACAAAGTTTAAAATCATTGACAACAAGAGGCCAAAACTGGCTACAACAGCTAAAGGCAAAGTAACAATAGATGTTGAAGAAATAGAGACCTTGAATACCAACACTGCACAGGCAGAGACCAATGTAGCCACTGTAATCATCAGTGAGCCAAATCATAATGAAGAACAATTGAATAATGAAGATGCACAGATAATGGAAAGGCAACAAAGTATGGAGGCTTCTTCCTCACATTCAGCTGAGGAGAAGGATTTAGATATTAAGGAGAAATACAAGCAAATCAAATTAAAGAATGAGGAAATCAAAACTGAAATATATTCTCAGTTTTTGAAGCAAAATCCAGGTAACCAAAACAGATTCCTATCAGCATTTGATTATTCAACTAAAAAATTGATTATGTCAATTTTACAGCCCACAATATCAGTGCCAAAGATAGTGGCTGACTATAAAAAAGTTGATATGGAAGTAGCCACAGATAAAATCCATGAATTGGATCAGATTGAGTTTCATAGGAAAACCTCAGAGATGCTCTATTGCACAGTCACAACAAAAGCTATGAGTGCTCATAGGCTTCAAAATACCATCTCTAATATGCAGGACCAAATGAAGATGGATAAATCTTCATCATATGAAAAGGATCTAAGGATAAAGGCCTTAGAAGATTTAGTATTATAGGTATGATATGATCCTACAAACATCAAAGCAATAGAAGCATTGGTTAAAAAGAAAAATGAGGACATAGCTTCCTTGAGGAAAAAACTCAAGCTTCCTCAAGGTCAACATCCTTAGACAAAGGAAGTTTTACAGGATCAAAAATAAAAAGATGAAATGATGAGTTTGATACTTCAATTGACAACTCAAATTAAGGAAATGGAAGTACAAATGGACCAAGTTGTCTAAGAACAGGAGACAGTTAAAGAACCAGTGATTCCCACAGTCATCCCAGTCATCACAGCAGTTGTGCCTTCAACTTTAGGAGAAAATTTGGCACCCAAAGAACCACTTACCACTACAGTGCCAGTGACTTCTTCAACAACTTATGTAATTGAATCCTCTACAACAATATTGCCACCTACAGATGAAAGAAGTCAACTAGTAAAAACAATGGAGGAGATGTCCTTGAAAACCAATGAAATCAACATATTGACGTAGATAATTGAAAATCTTGAGAAGACAAACAAATCAACTCAGATGTGCCCACAGATTGAGTGAGAGATAAAGAAGCTCCAAAAAGAATTAAATCTCAAGGATCAAATATCATATATTAAAAATTACCTATGGAATAATGTAATTGAAGCCATCCATGATGTTTGGCCTTCAATTCAGGTAATTTTTGAGCAAGGAGAATTACCATTAGGAGCCCAAGTAGAGATACAAAAGACACAAGCTGATTTAGCTGATAAACCAGAACAGGCTGTTAGGTTAATAAATTTCCTCAACAGAAAGAATAGACAGGAGCTTGAAGAATTAAAAATTAATGACAGGACAACAACTATCCTAGAAATTAGGAAAGTTACCACCAAAAGAAATTTGATGAGGCAGCTTGAAGAGAAATGTGAACGAATGAATACTTCTATCACTAGATTCATGGTTAAATTCATCAATTTAAGGCAAAATGGACTTTCTGATATCATGGTTATCAATGATAAGTTAATGTCTCAGAATGATTATGACAAAAATATAAGAGAACATGCCAAGGAGCAAGTGAACAAGCCAACAGGTCAAGGTACATTGAGGCTGATGAGAATTTTAGGAAACTCAAGAACATTCGAATTCCTAAAAATGAGGAGTGGCAAGCATTGACTGATTTGCTATGAAGAAAGAAAGACAAACAAATGAAGAAGAAAAAATATGTTTGCTAATTTCACTGTCAAAACATATTTTTATAGCAGAAAGCAATATTACTGAAAGTTAAAGAGTATCAGTGAGAAAGAGTATCCGAAGTGAAATAGTATCAGTGAGAAAGAGTATCAGCGAGAAAGAGTATCAGTGAAGGCAAGTTAGATTCTAAAAAATATCTAAAGAGCCAACAAAGAGGACACATAAGCAGCCATCTGCTTCTTATCTTAGAACAGTTTCTATTTATTTTGAATAAAATAGGACAACTTGCTAAATTTTTGAGCAGTTGTCACTATTATTGTTGTAAGATATTTAATTTTCCTAAGTTAATTCCTAGAATTCATCTAGGATATTTTGTCAGACATTATGTATAAGTACTTCACTCTTTGAAGTATTTTGGTGTGAAATAAAATTGCTGGAGATTACTATAGATATTTTCATTGACTTGAAGGCTTTGGATTTCGATTTTGAGTAGCAGACTAGATCACCTATTTGCCATCATATTTCAGGATCCCTGTGACAAGCTATATGGAGTGAAGTACCCTCTTAAACTTGTCATTGTTATATTCTTTTGTTACATGCATACATCTGTGTCTTAATTCTAAATTTGAATGTATAACTAGGAGTATTACTACAGGACATGTTAATAGCACCATGTTTTTAACTAGTTATCATTTCTTTGTTTTCTTCTAATTTCCAGTGTAGGGAATTCTTAATTTCTCCCTCTCCTGTTTGACCTCTATCTTCTACTTCCCTTTTCTGGATTTAAGGATTCTTATGTGCCCTTTATCCCGATCATACCATCTCAAAAACCAATTTTCCAAGATCTCCAAGGGTTATCTATCTTCCCCTATAGACATTTGACCTTTTAGGCCTTGATCCTAGTTATATTAGCTTGACTTAGACTCCATAGCCCAATGGACAAGTAGATCTCCCTCTATCTACCCTCCAAGTGAAATTTTCCCACCAAATCCAACAAAACCAAACCAAATCTGCACTTTCATAACTAGCCTAATATTCATAAATGAAAACAAAGTTAAATTTTAAAGAGAGCCCTCTTTGAACCCTAGGAAGGATAGATCCTATATTTTGAAGTAGGTTTGTGGTTACCTCAAGTATTCTTTGACTAAAAACCAAAATCCCACAACTTAAGAATTTACTGGAGTGATAACAGATTTTAAAGCTGATGTATTTGAATCACCAAACTCTAACTTCATTAATTTGTAGAGAATAAATTCATAGATTTATTTATTTTCCCACCCAACCACATACACATATTTATTACCATAGCTTAAAATTTCAATAAGGTCCCTACTTTGTGGATTCATGTATGGGTATGAGACAGTGTGCTTAAGAAAAGCACATGAACCATTTTCCTTGGTGATGACTAGCATGGGATATTAGCTTTCCTTGAGAAACATGTGAAAAGATGAAACCACCCCTTGGTCTTGGAGTATGTCCTAGAACTACTTTTGATTGGCTAAGAACTCATCTTCCTTAAACATAATGAAACAAGTTAACAAACCCAAGATCGAAATACACTTGGAAAGAGTGGAATTATATCCCCTTATAGATCGCCAATTATTTATTTTAGGTGGTCAAGTTTTGTGTACACATGATGATGGAGCTACACATTAAGGTCTTGAGATTATATCAACATAGAATATATTGATTCTTTAATATTTGTGGATGGTATCCCTATTAATACTGTTGACAGAGATATGGCCCCTCATCTAATGGGTTTTTAATTGGGTTTTTGTCATTGTAGAATTAGCTAAATGCCTAGTAACATTTACAACAACTAATTTATCTAATCCCTTTGGTTTAGATATATATATATATATATATATATATATATATATATATATATATATATATATATATATATATATATAGATATATATATATATATATATAGATATATACAAGGAAAACATTGTAGGAAACCCCAAGGGATATTTCCCCAAATTTGTGGATGGCATCCATAGTATACCCATAAACATACATTAGTGCACCTAACCTAAGTAGATTCAAATTGAGCACTTGATGGCACAAAAATAATAACATTGCTAACATCATTATGCCTAACAACACTGGTTACAAATTAAGCAATTGATGGCATATAACTAACCACATTTTTAAAAATATTCCTAACAACATCAATAACAACCAATTGAACTAACCCATTGGACTATTCTTGACCCCCTCCCCCCCGACACACATATAATGGCTAATTTTTAAACTTATGTGCCACTTTTAACCTTGTAAAAGGTTGATGCTTTTTTTCATTGCAAATAAGTGATACCTTTCTTTATATGAAAAGTTTTTACATTTAAGTTATAATATCTAACATGCTTAAGCAACCATCATTTTGAAGAATAGAGGATCAAACAAGTCTCTTGGTGGGGAAAATACTAATACTCCTATTTTACTGACCAACCAAGTGTATTAACATGATTTTACTTTTATTGACAACTAGATAAATTAATATCAATTTTCAATGGGATTTTAATGGAATAGTTACTTTTTCAAACTCAAAACCAAAGCTAACAAAAGTCCCCATCATGTAATATAGACCTAAACCTAAATGGTTATTACTTAAAGCACTTAGAGAGAGAGAGGAACTAAAATGAGCCATTTGTGTTGGTTTTGAATTTTTAGCACAACTCCTTCTAATGTGCATGCGTACACACACGCGCGCATGTGTGTGTGTGTGTGTGTGTGTGAGAGAGAGAGAGAGAGAGAGGAACTAAAACGAGCCATTTGTGTTGGTTTTGAATTTTTAGCACAACTCCTTCTAATGTGCATGCATACACACACGCGCGCATGTGTGTGTGTGTGTGTGAGAGAGAGAGAGAGAGAGAGAGAGAGAGAGAGAGAGAGAATGGAAAACTAACTATAGCATTACTCCTTCCAGAGAGAGAGAGAGAGAGAGAGAGAGAGAGAGAGAGAGAGAGAGAGAATGGAACACTAAATTTAGCATTACTCCTTCCACACAGAGAGAGAGAGAGAGAGGAGCTAAGAATGGGTCACTAGTGTAAGTTTCAAAGTAGATAGGAGTTATGAATGGTCCACTAACTTTAACACCAAGTATATAATGATTAGAGAAATGAATGCATGCTTTTGTATTGACATAAAATTGTTAAAGGGCATCGAATTTTATAATGTACTAGATCATTTAAAAATAAAAGAAAAGAAATTAGAGAGTATATATTAATATAAAATAAAATATTAATTAAAAATACACCACTATAATAAGATAACTTATAACATAGCCCCAAGGGTTAGCTCAATTGGTCGAGTTCTTGCCATTAAAGAACCTTGTTAATGGGAGGTGACAGGGTCAATTTTTCTCAACACTCTTGGGATTAGGCTCTGCTAATGAGCCAATGGGAAGTGATCCCTTTAGGTGGATTTTCCCAGATAGTTTTTGTCGAAATAGTGACCACTGATCTCTAGTGTCCATAAACCACATATAAAGGGAAAAATAAAGAAAAACAAATAATAACTTATAAAATTATATATATAGAAAAATCATAATAAAATAAATGTCCACTAAATATATTACTCAACTTTTTTATGTTTGTGTAAATCTAGTATACACACTTATTGATAAACAACCTTAAGAAAGAATGCCTACTCAATTTTCTTATCTACTCGTGCTTGAAAGATATATTCCTAAATCTCTTTCATGAAATGGAATATGACTTTCAAAAAAGTATATAGTAGATCTTTATTATTTTGAAAGGAAAAAAATGTTGAAAAAGGTAACTAGGTTCGGTCTTCGTAATTATCTTTGTACTTGTATCAATATGTATTTCTTGTAAAAAAAGGAAAAAAAGAAAAAAACATTTATTATTATTATTATTTAGTGAAAGCATGTTCTTCATGCTTCTAGGGTTTATTGAGTCAATAGGAAAGTTTATCATGTGTCAAGGTCCATTTGGACTATTTTGTAACAAAAGAAAATTATTATTTTTAAGTAAGAAAAATCACTTTTTCCCACAATACCAAGTCGACCATGAAGAGGCCTAATTAGACCACCTAGATGACTATAAAAGGAAGAGACTTCGACCTCATTTGCTCAATCACACCCACAATTCAATTTCTGAACAAGAGAGAAAAAGAAGAAGCGTGAAGGCCAAGGAAGGATGAAAATTCATTTTTTTTCTTGTCCTTGTCCACACGCACGAATTTGTTGGGTTTACTTTGTGAATTATAGGCCGAAATTCTATTTTTGTGAAGGTGTTGGGGAAACTTAGTTCTGGGAAGGTGCTAGGGAAACTCTGGGAAGTTGCAGGCCTAAAATCTTTGTCTTAAAGAGGGTTGACCAACTTTGATTCTTGTTGACTTGGTTTCGTTGGAGGAGATTTGAAGAAGGGTTAGCTTGGTTCCTTGTGGAGGTCTTGGTCTTGGCTCTTGGATGTCTCACTTTAATATGATTTATAAGAAGATAAGTTGTTTGGGTTTCCCCTTGTGGGGTTTTGCCCTTACTTGGAGCCTATATCTTGTGTTTTTTGTCACTTGTGATCTTCATGCACTTTATGTTTTTGGTAATTACTTGATGAAAAAGATATAATAAAGTAATAAAGCCAACAAACACTCACAAGTAATTATCGAGTAAGAATAATTAACACACTTATTGATTTCTCAACAAAAATATAATTATTAAAATAATATTTATAAAATTATTGTTAAAATGTTATATATATATATATATGTATGAATGAAAATTAAATTAATATTATCAAATTAGTTTTATAAGATTATTTTTTTAGAATCTTAAAAACTTAATGAAATATTAATCATTTGAAAAAAATTAAAAACTTATTTAATAATATTAACAATTTTGGAATAAATATAAATTACATTTATAAAATAATATAATAAATAATTTTTTTTTTAATTTTTGTCTATGGGGCTTTGGAGAGAGTGATTGGATGCCTTGTTAAGGCACTCCTTAATGTGAAGTCAGTGGTTCAATTTCCCACTCCAATCAAAATGTTATATTAGACACTATGAATATATAATCTTACCAAACTTAAAAAAAATATTTAAAAAAAAATTATATCTCAAATTTATAAAACATAAAATATCTGAATATTAATTAACTTTTAAATACGGTTGATTTGAAATTCTATAGATACAAATCCATTATAAGTCCGAATTGGTGTGGCTAAGTCGTATATGATATCTACATGATTTTAACAACTTCTCAACCCACGCAATCTAATAAAAAAAATTATGAACAAACCAATGAAAAAATTTCCTTACATATGCCACTTTGGCTCAAATTTAAAATATTTTCATTTTAACATATTTAGATGAGCGTAGTGATATAACCCACTTACTAAATAGTGTGCCTCCCACAATCGAAGCTACTGTTTTTGTGGCTGCTCTCGCTGTCATCAATCACAAGGCCACCTCGGCTGGTCCAAGTTTTGAAATGTCACTATCATGTACATCCATGTGTATTTTATTTGTTCGCATTAACTATCACTCACCAAAGCCACCATGGGCTTCAATCATCACAAGGTTGAAAAGAATTTAGTGATAATGCGTTTAAAAAAAAGACGTTGCTGGTATCAATCTCCTAGATTTGATTCATATAATTAATTATAATATATTTTTTTTAATTGATGGTACAATCATAAAAATAAAGCAACATTGAACATAAAATTCGATAGTAAATAACTATAGAAGTTGTTGTTTATGGATGGAGTAAATTTGTTTCCTTAAAAATAATAAAGAACACACTAAAAAAATCTAGTGTAATAGCTCAGATCTAGTGTAGATTTTTATTTTATTTTATTTTTATTTTTATTTTTATAATATTAAAAGTTTTATTTATTTATTTATATACAAATATTATTAAAATAATTAAATGTTATAATATTTGAATATTTATTATCTTTGTGAATACTCTGAGCCTAAGTCATGGACACTTATTTATTGGATGGAAGAAGAACAATCAACTCATAGTGAGACGTTAATAAGAAGATTGTGTGAGGCTCACTTGGACATCTCATTAGATACTTTAATTCCCCCTGTTATGGCAGCTTCGATCCTTAAATTTATCCTCATTAAAATTAACAAAGTATATATAAATGATTAGGATATGATTATTATATTTTTTTTCATATATATATATATATATATATATATATATATATATATATATATATATATATATATATATATATATATATTGATGTTTTATAACTGAAAATTTTGGAGGAATCAATTTATATAAATAGTTTTACTGGTAAAACCCAGTTTTGAGAACTGGGGTCTAAGACCTTTTAGTATCATTTTGAGATCTTAAATGATATTTTTTGAGGGATAAAAATTTCTCACTTAGAAGTTGGGCCTCATGGTGCTCTTATACACATAGAGACCTTTCCAACAGTGCAAGAAATGTATGAATCAAAGTTCGTATGCAAAAGTTATGCCTTCCAAAAGTTGACTTATCATGTTTGACCACCATCTTTAGAAAGGATGCCATGTTATACCTAGTTACTCACGAAATGGGGTCAACTACATGGGGAATTGGAAGAAGGCTTTAGAAGGGTCACATTTGTAATACTAATTTAGAGTTGAAGGAGTCAAACTTGACACCTACTTGGATATTGGAAGAAGACTTTAGAAGGGTTTGTAATTATAGTTGAGAGTTGAAGTAATCAAACTTAAAACCTATTTGGCTATTAGGTTATGTTATAACAAAGGCACTAAGGGGAAAATGGGTTACATTCATTTTGATTGTATCCTATTCCACATTAGAGAAGAACAATTAAGAGTGGGAGCGAGAAAGCATAACAGAGGGAGTTAGTGTTTTGTTGTACCTTATAAGGCCAAAGGTCTAAGGTGACTCAATAAAGAGTGTCTTCTCATTTGTACTTGCATTATTTCCATTCAAACAAAAGAGAGAAAAATAATCTCACCTTCCGACTAATTTTTCTCCCATAAATATTTCTCAGACAATATATTGTAATCATTGAAGCTAAGGTGTCATTATATTTTATTGTTCTTTATTTTCTTCATTTTTATTTATTACATATAACGCAAAAAAAAAAAATCAATAAATCTAGAATGTAAGGAAATCAACCCTTCCTCTTAATATATTTATATATGAATAAGAGAAACATATAAACATGAAAGGAATTTTTTTTTTTGTAAATGGATACCAACGATTTTTATTATTAAACCAAAGATTACATTGAGATCACATGTCCGTAGTTTTCTAAATATATCTGCCTAAGTATGGGGACCTCCATAAGACAACAACTAAAAATTAACATGATAACCTTCAGCTGAAAATTTGAGGTTTCGAAGACCAGAGAGCAATCTTAGTCCAATACACTAGATCTGTGCTATTACTTCCTTGACCTTGAAGAAAATTACATACAATACAAGAGATAAACTACCATAGATACTAATAGACATAAGTTAACAATAATACACAAACACACCATCTCTCTACAACACCAAGAATCCAGACAGATGTTTCTTAAATCCAAAATGAATGATAGAACCATTGCCTAAAGAAAAATTTCTCCATGAGTTGAAGAGCTAGAGCAGTAGCCAAAGAGGTAATGCAAGTTTAATAACCTTATCAATGTGAAGTGGGTTGGGTATGATTTAACATCACAACCAGTATATTTGCTCAAAACACAAGAGGGTGCACTGTCGCACTTTGGTGTTATCCACCATTGGATAAGTGACACCTACTTAGGATAAACCAAGTGAGGACCCAAGAAAAAAACCATCTTTATCTTTAAAATTTTGTATTTCACCATGGGAAAACCATTATGCATAGTAGAATCCACAAAAATGTGCAACATATTGATATCAAAACTACAAAGGCAGAGACTTACTTTAGTCATAAGAAATAACAACGAAATAATTAGTATTATTAATTGGAGGGTCATGAGAGGGCTATTGGGATCTCTAGGAGGATCCGTTAAGTCCCCTAAATTTGAATCAGAGTCTGACACCACAAATTATTCCCCGTGTTTTAGACAAGCATCAATATCATCTAGGTAGAACCTTATATTCCTTAAGAGACGCTTTATGTCCTCCTGACCAGAAAAGAGCTTGTAATTGTCAACTTGTGTGTCCCTCAAAAACATTCGAAAGAGCACGTCCATAAGTTGGTGAATGGAGAGAGAATGCAAGAAATTTAATCAGATCCCATTTGAGACTTGCCCTCCTATTTTTGAATTATAAAAGTAAAGACAGTCTTCAAACCCCTTTGATTCCAACAATATAGTTTCCATGTGAACCTCAAGAGGGACTAAATAAAAGTAGGACAAAACTTATTCCCAAGATAAAAAAGTTGATGATGATGGATACCAGAAGAGGTAGCCCCTCATTTGCGACAAGGCATACACTCACGATGAGGCATGATAAAAATAACACTAGGAACACTATTGCAATAAAAAAAGGAGCTCTGACCAGTACTACCAGACATAGGACAAACCACTAACACACGCGAGCCTACCCAAAACGCAATCAAATCATCCCCTAGTCTCCATACTGAAGGTTCAACTTGATCCTAGACCTCCTGACACTGCCTCTTCAATTATTGGAAGATAGACACTTGTACAAATTTTACAATTATGCTTTTACAATGACTCAGTACAATGATACCTTTATAATGACTGTATGCAGTGTTGCCCACGTGAAGACTTCATGTGGTGAAATTTTTGCTGTTGTTTTGCACCTTGATTGCTGCTCTTGTCATGCTACCCTTTCTCACTGTTCAGAACATTAGATCATGCATTGAGTCTTATCTTGATGAATATATAATACCTACAAAAAGTCTTCAAGGAAATACCGATGACATGATAATAGAAAAAACTTACCTTATCCTTCAGAGCATATGTCAGTGCTAAACAAAAAACATAGATTAGAATACAAAGAACCTAATGCAATTAAGAGATGAACATGAATATACAGAATATACGTACCTGGAGCTTACCTTTGTTGCATCTTGCTTTGATTTTCTGCCCTAGAAAGTCTGGTCCTTTGTAGACCTTGACAACACGTGATCTAACTTTTTCTTGCCTTCTAGGAGCTCAATATTGAATTTGGTGTATCTTTGTTATTTCAGATACCCAATATGTAATTTTCAGTCTTATAGTATTCCTCTGAGTCTTCTTTCCAATGCCACAAGTCTAAACTAATTTTGATTCTTCAAGACAAAGGTATGCCTAATCTCTCACAATGACCTAATTATGGACTGGTTCAGTAGAGGGAACTTGTATGGTGTGCCACGTGTCACTTCTTCCTCATTCAACTCTGAAATTGATACACAAAAAACTACAGTCCGTGAAATATCCATTTACAGAATTCCAATCCGATACTTAGAGAGAGAGTTATGACGATTTTCCCAAGGTCACCTCTTTGAGATGAAGTTCAGGAGCCTGCAAAAACCCTAACTTCCACATATCATATCTCCTTAAATATTGCGCACCATGATCTGAAATTTTTACACGAGCTTCCTTAGGATTTTGGCTTTTCCTCATAACAATTTCAGCTTCCGAACCTTTGTAGAAAAAAATTTATAGCGAAAGTTCCACTATGGCCTGTTCCAAGTAGAAAAATCCCTACATGAGAAGGATATGAGGATCACAATTTATATAAATGCTTAGGTTGAGAGGGTATTCAACAAGTGAATGTGGGAGGAATTTCAGGAGCTTAAAAATTATTAATTATTGACTTTTCAATGACCACAACCAATTATTAGTGTCATGCCACAACTCCATGGGGTTTTAGCCCACTAACTGGGGTTACTAACTTCAAACATGAATATCTCTCAAACCGTGAAGAATTACGTGGTGTGCCATATATCAATGGAAACATCTCGACAATTAGAAACCATATAAAATATCCTCTACTTGGAATATAGTAATTTGGTAGGTCAAAATTCCCATGCAAGATTGGGGTAGCCCGTGGTGATGCTTGGGTTGACATCAATGACAACCACTGATCAACAAAACTTGTGACTCACAACATATAGAAGGCTCAAACTAATCAGAACTCCACTTATGAAGCAATAGTGGAAAACTCCCATGACTCAACAAATCCTTAGAAACACACCTAGAGCGTGAATCCAACAAAGACTTAATCATAACAATTCCAATTAAAGAGAGACAAAGGGCATTCCCAATTGTAAAATAAAACCCCCAATTCCTCGCCATAGGATCTAGAATGTACTTACATAAGGAGAAAAGATGAAATGCTCTAATAATAAATTGGATCTTCAAATAACTAGAGAAAACCCTCAAACTAAAACCACAAAAAGAACGAGCTAGGGTACCAATAACCACTAACCCCACAATAATATGGTATACCTACAAAATTGTTGTCTTGGAGAGCCAAATTCGAAAGGACGACCGCCAATTCATAAAATAACCCACTCGATGAAACATGCAAGAAGAGAATGAGGAACATTGACCCAAAATTATCATCATATTGCAGAAAAATACAAACAAGAATGTCGTTATAGACTCTAAGCCACAGATTCCACTTGCTTCCTCTAGGTAACAGGAAAAGACTTTCCAGCCCACGAAAACAAAATCTTAACATACCAAGAGCAGTTGGGTGAGGATATCTCCTCACCACCACCACACTGCACTAGATACCTTCACCACCATGTGTCTACCCTCATGCAGTTATGAAACCAAGCCGACGGATTAAATGGATGTCACATCATGGTAGGAAATCAATAAGTGTGAGTGTGGCTCGCCTTTCAATGCGACACATTCCCTCCAAGGATCACACCCCAATCAGGGGATATAAACATAAAAGTTAAATATATTAATATATATTCTCGGAATGGAGGCTTCTGTGATTCATGATTTAAGTAATGTTTTTTCGGATAAATCACATTGTTGTTTTAAGGTTGACGTGTTTCTCACCACCTACTATGGTTCATCATCACAAAAAAGATGGATAGTGAGATCCATAAACCAAATAATTATAGTAGATATATAGTGGTAAACTCCTAAAACTAAGGAAAATATATAATATAATACTCAAATAAAATGTTATAGTAAACTTTAAAAATTATCTAAAAAAAAATAAAGAGTGTCTAAAAAAATTTATTATTATTATTGGAAAATTTAATTAATTAATTATAAATTGCTTAAATTAACCCAAATAATAATATTATTAAGGTTTTTTTTTTTTTTTTTGCGCTGAGGGAAGCTGTGTGTCTGCCCTGATGCTTGACTGTGTGCAGCTATGGTTTTTTTCCCTCCACGATCGAGTTTGCACATAGCCAGGGCCTCACATCTCATGGAGGCTCAGGGATCGCCCCAGACCCCCTCGTCGCCCCCTCCTCCTACCGCTGAAGTTGCTTTCAATTCTCTGCTAGCTTCTTTGTCGAAGAAGAAGTCAGAAGTCGCCAAGTTTTTCAAAAAGCTTGAGGATGTGCCAGAGGTTACCCTTCCTCCTGAGGGTCTGATCTAGGTTACCTTGTCCCTAGCAGATCGAGCCCTGGTGGGCCAGTTCATGGGCCTTTGGCCCTCTCTAAAAACGACAGAGAACTGGGTTGTCAAGAATTGGGTTCCGTTGATCAAGAACAATGTAACTTCATACTTCCTAGGGAGAAGCTACTTCCTGTTTGAGTTCATCACCAAGGATGACAAAGACTTGATATTCAGGAATGGTCCCTATTTCATGGGATCTCAAGGCCTATATCTCAACAAATGGACCTCAGATTTTGATCCAGCTGTGGATGTTCCGACGGCTGTCCCAGTTTGGGTTCAGCTGCCGAACCTTCTAGTGCATTGCTGGAACTAGGACTCCCTAAAGCACATAGGAAATGCCTTGGGAAAATTTATCGACAGGGAAAACAATAAGGATCAATATAACTATGCATGGATTTGCGTTGAGGTTGATATAGAGGTGGGACTTCTGGAGGCAATCAAAATAAATTTTGGCAGCTGGAAACATGTGCAAAAGTTAGACTACGAGAAACTCCCATTCAAGTCCTGTAAATGTCACATCTATGGCCATTTTTCTAAAGGGTTCCCGAGCAAAGGAGAAGTGGAGAAAGGGAAGGAGGAAGGATGGAACCAATTCAAGTGATCAAATACCTTCCACAAAAAATCTGGGGCTCAAAATGGACAAGGCCCTGTGCCGACCTCCGCCCAAAATGGCCCTTCTCAGAAAAGCCAACATAACAGGTATGAGATCTTAAGCTCTGCTGAAGAGGTTCCTCAGGAGGACGAAATAAAGACCCTAGACAAAGGGACCTCTGCAAGATCAAGGCCAGGAGAAAGTGCCACAGAAAGGCATAAGGAAAAACAAGTAGAAGCCAATGAGGAAGGACAAGACTCGGAGGAATCAGAGGAGGAAGGGGAAATAGGAGATTCACAAACATCGGTCAGAAGATCGACAAGAGGCCGCAATTCTGCTCGTTGTTATAGCATCATTTTTTCACCCTCATGTGATTCATGATTGTCTCTTTGGCCTTGGGCACCCATTCCCACAGACTTGAACAAAGTTCATAAAAAACAGTGTTAAAAATCCCATACGCGGGTATGCCTAGACTTTTCCGCGTGTATACGCTAGTCCATACACACTTTTCCACGTATGCCATTAAAATCATTAAAAAATATATAAAATTCCCTATTTTCGGGCTGGTTTGATGGTTACTCCAGTAGTTCAACCACCCCATCACGTGGCCAACTATTTCCAACAGATTGAAACTACTTTGAGGGAGTATAAAAGCCCCTCACATGCATGGCCTAAGGGAGAGAGAAATTTATAGACATTATACTCTGTTGGAGCCCCAATTCAAGTCTGATTTCCTGTGCCTCCTGCACTTTCCCAGATTTTTTACAGGAAACCCTTGTTTCCTAGAGATGTTCATCAGTTTATATGTCAGCTCGTGTGCACAAGTCTTGAAAGTTTCCTAGAGAGGCAAGGGCGGGACGGATCCAGACGACGGTCTGTTCGAAGATCGTGGAAGGATTTAGGTGATCTCTCCACTTTTTATTGCTGTACATGCTATTCGTAATGAAGAAGAACCATCTTGTTCCTGAATTCACATGTTAATATCTGCTTGCATATGTGAAAATATTATTAATTAAGCATTTATTATTGTTTATATGATGTTTCACATGAATTACACTGACATTTAGGAGAAGTATATGCTGTACAACTAGATTTCTATGCATGTTCTTTCTTGATTTCCAGGTTGAAGAGGAAGAAGGGTTGCTGGGGGTTTGGACCCCGCGGGATCTACATCAAACGTAGGATTACGGGTGAGTTCTACTATCGATGTTATCTAGTTTTTAGCGTACAAGTGTGGTTGTGTGAGTCCTTCTTGAATAGCATGCTCTGATATGTGGAGGTTTTGACCCAAAAAACCTCTAGGGAATTATTTTCCGAAACAGAACTGGCGACTCCAAATGCTAGGGCTTCCCAGAACTACTCTATTGTGGAAGATCTGGCATAGAGTCCTTGTGCCATGTCAGCTCTTGATGTGCTCCAGTATTGTCCAGCTCAGCGCAGCGCTCTGCTCACTGCTATTGGGGCTGTCGATCCAAAGAATTCTCTTATGATTACATTTGATATGTCGAATTTTAAAAAGAGACTCCCCCATCATATGGCTTTTCATATTAAATCATCGTACCAGAAATTCAATATCTTTCGGACGGTCATTGATGAGGGTGCTTCCACATGCGTGATGTCTCTCACATGTTGGAAGGGAATTGGATCTCCCACAGCTATTCCATCTGCTACTCTTCTGACTGCGTTTGATGGTCATTCTCATAGACCGCATGGTATTATCCCAGCTTTGCCCATCTGTGTTGGGGGAAAAACTGTGAATATAGAGGTTGAGATAGTTGATGCAAGCTTGGACTACAACCTTCAGTTGGGGCGAAACTAGATTTATGAGATGGATGCTATTGCATCCTCATTATTTCGGATTATTTGTTTCCCTCACGAAGGGAGGATTGTTACAGTGGATCAACTGGACTGTTCTCCTGTAGACCCGAATGCATCTACTGAATCAACTATCCCTAAGTTGGATAATGCCAAGTCGCCTGTTGAGAATTTAGGGGTTGGAATGTATTCTTCTTTGATGGGTACTTTTGATATTCCACCTCCTATTGTTCACATAAATGAAATTTCATCCTCTAGGGATCCTATTCGAAGAGAGTTCTTCAGAACTCATTATTTTTCGGACCCTTGGACCTTACCTTCCCCTACCTCCACATTAGTGGAAGGTCAAGTGGGTGGAATGGCATTTTCAATGTCTACAGCTGAGATTGCTTATCAATCTATTGTTGACACTGCAGAGTCCATTCTAGCTCCTCTTTCACCGGAAGAGTTGGATGGAGATGTGGCTTCGGCTTGGACACTTAGTTCTTCTTCCGCCTAGGATTTCCTTGATACCACTCTTCCATCCGAAGAGGCCATCCTGGAAGCTATGAATGGTATAGATAGACCGTGGGATGATTTGCATCATCGGTCTTACTTTTTACCTGATTTGAGCGAATTTGAAATAAGTTTTCGAAGTCCTTTGTCTCCTGGTCCTGTTCGCCCAGTCCTGAACCCTTTAGCACCAACATAGGTATATGCTAAAGGGAACATGGCTGTGATTTCTCCAACTATCCCGGTGAACATTTCCAGGGATCCCAATGTTATTGAGAATGTCTTCATCGAAGCTGAATGTTCCCCTGAAGAGATTCAGATTTACACCGATCTCTTTAAAGAGTTTAGGGATGTGTTCGCTTGGTCTTATGAGGAAATTCCTGGTATAGATCCATCTATTGTCCAACATGAGATCAAGACTTATGAAAATGCTAAGCCTGTGAGGCAAAAACTTCGTCCGGTCAATCCTAGGAAGGCTGCAGCTATCAAAGCCGAGGTGGAGAAGCTGCTTAAGGAGGGATTTATTTTCCCTGTTCCTTTGACAGAGTGGGTTTCGAAACCTGTTCCTGTAAATAAAAAACAAGGAACAATTCAAGTTTTCATTGATTTCAGAGACCTTAATAAAGCATGTCCTAAAGATAATTACCCCACACCATTTATAGATCAGATTATTGATGAGTGTGCCGGTAATGAGATTTTCTCCTTCGTGGATGGTTTCTCCGGATATAATCAGATTACTATCCATCTTGAAGATCAGCATAAGACTGTCTTTATTTGTCCCTGGGGTACTTTTGCTTACAAGAAGATGCCTTTTGGTCTTAAAAATGCTGGAGCTACCTTTCAGCGGGCCATGTCATATGCCTTCCACGACATCAAACATATTATCGAGGCATATTTGGATGATTTAGCTGCTCATTCTCAAAAGAGAATGGATCATCCTGCTCACCTCTGTCAAGTATTTGAACGATGTCGTTTCTACAAGATTAGGTTGAATCCGAACAAGTGTGTTTTCGTAGTCACATCTGGTCGGTTATTGGGATTCATTGTGTCTAGGGAAGGGATTAGGGTAGATCCCTTCAAGGTTGAGGCAATACTTCGGTTGTCTCCCCCGTCATCTATTCGTCAGCTTCCAAGTCTACAAGGAAAAGCTAATTTTCTTCGGAGATTTATCGTAAATTATGCTGAAGTTACCAAAGGATTTATGAGATTCTTGAAGAAGGGAGTTCCATTCTTTTGGGATGACTTCACTCAGTGCTCATTCGATGCTTTGAGAAAAGCATTGACCTCTGCTCCTTTATTGAGTCCACTTGATTATAGCAGGGATTTCCTTTTGTATCTTGCAGCAACAGAATCTACCATTGGTATGGTTCTGGTTCAGGAGGATGATGCTCTCATAGAGCATGTTATACACTATCTCAGTCGAGGATTGGTAGGACCTGAACTCCGGTATACTCCGATAGAAAAGCTAGCTTTGGCAGCTGTTCATGCTGTGCAGCGACTCCGACATTATATTCTTCTACGAAAAACTTATGTTTTGGCAGCTGCCAATCCATTTAAGTTTGTTCTCAGTAGGTGAGTGATTGGGGGAAAATACAATAGATGGATTGTGATTTTGCAGGAATTTGATCTTGAGTTTATGTCTGCCAAGTCCAAGAAATCATTGGTTTTCACGGAATTAATCTTTGAGTTACCCTGTGGAGAAGAGATAGTCTATGATGAATCCTTCCCAGATGAACATTTGTTTCTTATCTCTCCACATGATCCTTGGTATGGAGATATCATTGTGTATCTTCAGATTGCGAGGTTTCTCTCTACTTTTTCGAAAGATGAGCGTTGTAAGTTGCATCACTTGGCCAAAAATTACTTGATTATTGGTGATGCTTTATACTGTCGAGGGGTTGATTCAATCCTGAGACGTTGCTTAACTCTCGAAGAAGCTGAGGCTGTGCTGAATGATTGCCACAGTGGAGCTTGTGGTGGTCATTTATCTGGGCTTGCTACAGCCCAAAAAATCTTGCGTGCTGGATACTTTTGGCCTTCGATTTTCAAAGATTGTATGGAGTCGGTCAAAAAGTGTCATCCGTGTCAAGTCTATACTCGAAAAATACGCGCTCATCCAGCTCTGCTTTTTCCAGTCATTACTGTCGGTCCCTTTACAAAGTGGGGTATTGATTATACTACTTGTAACCCGCCGTCGGCTAAAGGTCACAAGTACATTATTGTAGCAGTAGACTACTTTACAAAGTGGGTCGAGGCTATGCCTACTTTTGGGAATGATGGTGAGACTGCAGCTCTTTTTCTTTTCAACCAGGTTATTGCTCGTTTTGGTATTCCTAGAGAGATTGTCACTGATCATGGCAGTCATTTTCTATATAGCATGATGGCTGAGTTGGCTCTAAAATTAGGTTTCCGGCAAGAGCATTCATCTCTGTATTATCCTCAGGCCAATGGGCAAGTGGAAGCCGTGAATAAATCCTTGAAGACAATTCTTCAAAGGACAATCAATAAAGCTCGATCCAAATGGCATATCATGTTGTATCCTGCACTTTGGGCATACAGGACGTCAATGAAAACTGCAACTGGCTTTACTCCATTTCAGCTAGTTTACGGGTTGGAATCTGTATTTCCCATTGAATGTGAGATTCCTTCTCTTAAGTTAGCCATTGAACTTCTTTCTGACACTTCTAGTCTTGAAGAACGTCTCCTTCATCCGGAACATCTCGATGAGCAGCATCGGGATGCTGCCACAATGAATCATTAGGGGAATTTTGAGGTCTAAAATGGGCCTCCTAAGGAAAATGTACAATCAAATTTCACTTTATGAGAACCAATCACATTTTATGGGTTGACATTATCCCTAATGGTTGAGGTGGCATTACTTGAGTTAAATGTACTTACTTGTCACATTCTCAATAGTGGATAAAAACTCATGGTTAACAATGGTAGTGCTCTAAGTATTTTTAAAGTCATAAAGTAAATTACTCATAATAAATGTCATTTCACACTTTTTGAATAAAATATTATTGTTGTCATTTTGTATTTTTTGAAAGAAATAATGCATATCCCTACAAAATCTCCATGTATTTACACACTTTTCAATAAATATTATATTTGCATATTTTCAAATATTTATTTATAAATCAAATCAATTCAATATGTAATATAAAATCATACATGAAACAATATATTATATTATATTATTTTTATATAGTATATTAATTACATGTTATTATATAATTTAAATAATATAAATTTTAATTAATAGTATATTCTATAATTAAAAATTTATGAATTTATATTTATATTTATATTTTAATTTATTTAAGTAAAAAGGACAAATGCATTAGTTGTGCAATGATAATGATTTTTTCTTGAAAATATCATTCTTATTTATAGTCACATCAATACAAATTTTTTATTAATGTTATTTTGGTACAAATTTTGAATTGAATTTAACCATGGTTACATGGATTTTGGTGCAAAAAGTGAATTGAAAATTCATAAATATTATTTTATTGGTTTAGATATTATTTTATTATTTCCTTAGGAGGTCCATTTTAGACCTCAAAATTCTCCTAATGGAAGCACATCAAAACCGAGTTAAAGTTCAATACGATAAGGTGGTCAAACCTAGGGTTTTTTCGGAAGGTGACCTTGTTTTGGTCTATGCCCAAGAAAAAGATGCCCTGGGGGCAAGAAAATTTAAGTCTATGTGGTATGGCCTCTTTATCGTTAAAAAATTCCTTAAAAAAGGAGCATATACCTTGGTTGATTTTGAACGAAATGAGTTACCGGAGCCTAGAAATGGGCTCTATTTGAAAAAGTATTATGCCTATGCTTCGGCCTGGCATTTTGCTTTTGTGTATAGTAGTTTTTCTTTGTACATATCTGGTTTTTCGATCTTTGATGGGATGGTGATGTTTTGATCTGCTTTGGCAGGTTGTGTCGAATGTCATGAGTCATTTTGGTTTCGTCGATGGTGCTAGTAGACACACCCGGAACTTGGCTTCCGCGGCTTGGGTGCTTCGTCATCCATCCGGTCAGCTGTTAGTATCAAGAGGAGTCTGCATTGGTCCTACTTCCAATAATATAGCAGAATACACTGCAGTTATTTATCTACTCTCGGAGGCAATATCTTTGGATGTTTATTCGTTGGTAGTTTTCTTGGACTCCCAGCTGGTGGTGTCGCAGTTGAACAATACTTATCGGGTTCGAGATCCATTTTTACTCCAGTTGTTCTTGAGGGTACATTTGTTACAAAGATCATTTCAATTTTTAACTTTCATTCATATTCCTCGAGCTGAAAATTGGATGGCAGACTCATTAGCTAATCAAGCAATTGATTAGCATATTAATCATTCCATACAATAAAATTTAATCATCAAAAACATCATACATTTTTATACATCTGACACTTCTAGTAAATTGGTATTTATATATATTTACGCCGTAAGGCGTATTTATTTGAAAAAAACTTTGCTAGCTGTCTATGTGTACTATTGGTGATCGTCAGATGTCTTGTTACACGATTGAAGAAAGGTAAGCCATAGATATAAAACAGTTAAAAAACAAACATAACCCAAAACCTTAATATGGAATTTTCAACATTAATCAGTCAGTCATTCGTTGCAGAGCCGCATTTGCTGCAGATAAGGGGCAGCTGGAAGAACAAAGCCGCATTTGCTGCAGAGAAGGGGCAACTGGAAGAATGAGGAGGGAGATCTGCAGCCGCAGTTGGAAGAACCAACAACATTGTTAGTTATTAGTTTGTTCTGGTAGTTTTGACATTGTCTTTTAAATGTCTTTCGTTTATTCATTGTTATCTATCTCATTTCCTGTTGTTTGTTACAGTGAAGAACTAAACTGAAGAAAGTTGCTGCTGAGCGAGTGCTGCTGCGTTGCCTCTGAGTGATGTTGACTGCTGCAGTCTATTCCAGTTTTCCTCTACTGCGCGTCACCGCTGTTAGGTATGGCGTTCTATGTGTTTGAGTTATTATACTTGGTGAAAAGACACATGGCATCTCTTTCTCACCCGCCCATTTGTGGCTTCAGTTTGGATTCATTTTTTACAGTCGAGTACATTCAGCACCTGTTGTTCTATATAAACTTGTGTTTTCACATGTTAAAATCAATGCGACTTCTCAACTTCCAAACAGGGTAGATTCCTATGGTTTTGACAAAATATTTGTAACATAAATCTCTATCCTGCAAAATTAAGCCAGTCGAAAGGGGTTACCCGTAGTCGATGATCGCCTCCAAGGATTTTAATACTGAAAACATGGTCATTGTCATCCAATATTTCTAATCTTTCTGTGCTTGTTGTAGCTGGCAGGCCAGATTTGACATTAACATTTCTTGTGCTTCCTACTGTTACACCGCCCCTCACACTGTAGCTATGAACAAAG
Organism: Pinus albicaulis; assembly: GCA_034641835.2. Classification (NCBI taxonomy): domain Eukaryota; kingdom Viridiplantae; phylum Streptophyta; class Pinopsida; order Pinales; family Pinaceae; genus Pinus; species Pinus albicaulis. The sequence goes on from CM076575.1 coordinate 833,315,331, forward strand.
GGTTTCTACTTTTGTGTTTGGTCAAATGTTCTCACTATCGACCAAACCTGCACATGACACACAGCTTGACTGTCTCGCATCAGAATGAACACATGACCATTACAAAGACAAATAAACTACCAACTAAGATGCAGAAATGCTAGATATAAACAGTGCAAGTCACAATACAATGAGCAGAGGTTCAGGTAACCTTGCCTTTACAATAAATTTATAAATTCTTAGCTGGGAATGATCCTTGTAGAATCAACAGCTTATCCTCAAAGAAAACAGAGCAGTGAGATTCTAAGATATTCCTGCAGGTCAATTTTGAGGTAACCATTACTACATTATAGGTCGTTGTTGAAACACCATTGTTGTATGAGCCTGCTGAATTAGTGGTGGTGTCTATGGTGAAAGAAATCTGCAGGGGCATTCATTCTCCTCTGCATTAATATCAAACCCTGATAGCTACTACCTAAGATTCGTAACCCATGCAGGAAGAAAGAAATGATGTAGATCAATTATGTATGAAATCCATTTTAACTACAACTTCATCCAATTTCACATGATGTGATAAAATATTAATTTGAAGCTTTAAGGTAATGAACCTTGTTTCATTTGTTTTGGAAAGACACATTCATAGGTAGTGCCTGAGTCTACAAGTTCTTCATTGATTTAATTAGTTGTGTACATGCAAATGGGGACATCCCTGTTTGAGCGTACCGATCCTTAGGGCGTGCATCTCCTTGCAACACTGGTTATGTAATCCCCTTGCTACAAATATTTTGAAGTTCTGAATATGCAAGAGAAAGTGAGAAATGACATGAACTTGGCTGAATGCATCCTTAAGTGATAATATGCTTCATCAAAATAACCTTTTAATATCTAAGGGATTTTCATATAGAGGACATATGTTTGCTACATGTATGCTCGAATTTACATTCTCAGTTCTTCTTTGAAGTGTCATTTCTGCCATTCCAACAACTAGAATATTTCATTGTTTTGTATGGCGAAGTTAGTGATACAAATGCACAAATTTGTAGCTCTAAAGAGTGTTGTCTTATCATAAAAATGATCCCCAATGTGGGTGTAGGAATCTACTGAAGACAATTTTCAAGTATCCTGAGGTACCCACACAATATGTCAAATTAATTAAAGGCTACTGGTACATGCTTTAATTTTATCTATTTTGTCAAGGTACAGTGCTGCAGACTGCAATAATCTTTGTGCGAGGAGCCATAGTATCAATCACCTCTTATGTCAACTTTCTGGCCCAATATTTCACTTCTAATTTCCCTAAGCGTGGCAAGTGCCTTCCAAGTCCAAAAATCATCAACGAGGGTTGTAAGATCCAAACAATCTTAATGACAATTAGCCTTTACTTCCCTCCATTTCCAGCTAGAGGAAGGATTCAAACTGTGGTTGGAGATTTAGCTACGTAGGCAGAAAGGCTACAAACCCTTTCAAAGTTGATTACAAATTTTCATAAAGAGGACATATTTTTGCTACATGTATGCTCGAATTTACATTCTCAGTTCTTCTCTGAAGTGTCATTTCTGCCATTCCAACAACTAGAAGATTTCATTGTTTTGTATGGCGAGGTTAGTGATACAAATGCATAAATTTGTAGCTCTAAAGAATGTTGTCTTATCATAAAAATGATCCCCAATGTGGGTGTAGGAATCTACTGAAGACAATTTTCAAGTATCCTGAGGTACCCACACAATATGTCAAATTAATTAAAGGCTGCTGGTACATGCTTTAATTTTATCTATTTTGTCAACGTACAGTGTTGCAGACTGCAATAATCTTTGTGCCAGGAGCCATACCTACAAGGCCTACAAGGCCTATTAAATGTAACACCATGTGTTACAGAATAACTATACCTCAAAACTCTTTACAAAACAGAGTTTGTGGTTTTTTACAAGTAGCCTTTAGTTCCCTCCATTTCCAGTTAGAGCTGTCCAGTTTTTTTGAAAAACTTACGAATTATCTACTATTTTCTATACAAATTTAACTCCTCCTCTTTACCACTTTGTACTATTTTGATTGAATTGTGGATTGTTCATAAATTCACCATCTGTCATCTTGTGGTTCAACTAGTATATGGGTCAATGGCATGGGAGTGCCAAATTATGGGAAGTATCAATCACCTCTTATGTCAACTTTCTGGCCCAATATTTCACTTGTAATTTCCCTAAGCGTGCCAAATGCCTTCCAAGTCCAAAAATCATCAACGAGGTTTGTAAGATCCAAACAATCTTAATGAAAAGTAGCCTTTACTTCCCTCCATTTCCAGTTAGAGGAAGGATTCAAACTGTGGTTGGAGATTTAGCTACACAGGTAGAAAGGCTACAAGCCCTTTCAAATTTGATTGCAGATTTTCATACAGAGGACATATTTTTGCTACATGTATGCTCGAATTTACATTCTGAGTTCTTCTATGAAGTCTCATTTCTGCCATTCCAACAACTAGAAGAATTCATTTTTTTGTATGGCGAGGTTAGTGATACAAATGCACAAATTTGTAGCTCTAAAGAGTGTTCTCTTATCATAGAAATGATCCCCAATGTGGGTGTAGGAATCTACTGAAGACAATTTTCAAGTATCTTGAGGTACCCACACAATATGTCAAATTCATTAAAGGCTATTGGTACATGATTTAATTTTATATATTTTGTCAAGGTACAATGTTGCAGACTTGTTGTGACCAGCAACAACCCCCCTTTTTATTTAATATTAGTAATAATACTAAATAAATGGGGACCCTTAGTTAAAAAATCCAAAAAAATCAATCATTATTTGTTTCCCTTTTCAAATAAAACTTTCTATCATAACTTAGGGAAATTCCTTAGAAAATCCTTAAGAAACACTTAAGTTTATGATAGATTACAATAAAATCTTTCTTTGAGCGAAATAGCGCATCCATCGCAAATGGTATATGTCTTTTGTAAAACTGAATCTCTTAAACTGTGACTTTGCGATATTGCGATAATGCGATCCCAAAAAGCCTATATGTTAAAATACTAGTCGCAAATCGCATATCGCAGAAAAATGTTAAACAAATACTTTTTATATGTGCGATTTGCGATATTTGCGATATGCGATATTTGCGATTTGCGATATTTGCGATTTGCGATTTGCGATATTTGCGATATGCGATATTTGAGATATTTGCGATTTTGCGATATTGCGATATTGCTATATTGCACAGCAAATCGCAGATCGCAATGTCGCAGATTCATAAAAGCGCGTTGTCCAAAGAAAATCCTTCCATAAATCAATATCCTTTTTGCGCTTTAATGATTGGATTAAATGAATGGATTGTCAATTAATGATAAATGGGATTTTGCTTTGATTAAAAGATCGTTTCATGTTAGAATAATATATTTCATCCACCTTTGCATTTAAAACTATCTCATCACCCTTCTCACGTCATTACTCTCACTTCACTCGTAAAACCGCAGGCGCGAAGGAGAAGAAGACTATACAAAGCGTTAACAGAGCCTTATGGGTAAGAAAGAGAAGATTTCAAATTCTCAGAACAAAGAAATGGCTTCACTGTATGCGGATACTGTTTGCAATAAGGATGCCGGTATCACCACCTGGGAAGGAATGTATAATTTTCTTGAAGAAGAAAATCCCAGGGTAATGCAAGTCGTGGCTACTGCAGGCTCAAGTAATTCATCTGAGGCAACCCTTAAAGAACTGGCTTGTTCATTTCTGCACCGGATAGCGGCAAGACCAAGAATTCTTCCGTATACAGACATGGTAAAATGGGTGCTGGACAACGCCGATATTTCAGACAGGAAATTTAGAACTCCAGATCAAGAGCTCATCGGTTCGTTCACTACGAAATATTTGAGGCTGATGTATCATTTGCCAGAACCTCAGGCAACTTATAATAAACAATTCATGGAGGATTTTGCCAAAGAACATGAAAATTTTGCGGAATGCACGCAGGAATGGACCAAAAGAGATGAACCATTGAAGCAAACCAAACACGGTATGTACAGTACTGGTTCACTTACCTCTCCATATTGTTTTGCTGTTGCTATGTTATGCAGGCTTTTTGGAAAGCCTGACATAAATATGATTTTGCCTGAATGGCTCCCTTTGTTGAATGCTGCTGTTAACGCTACAATTGTAGACTGGGCCAAAATCTTGTCTGATAATTTGGCCACTGCTATTTTCCATTACCGGTCTAAAAGAATTGTTTCTTAGAGTATTTATCCTCCTTTTTTTCTATCTGTTTATGTTATGGACGCTATCTGCTTTTTTTCTAAATTCCCTTTGATGGGTTGGCAATGGATGATTCAAGATCCTTTGCCTATTCATGTGTATCACAAGGAATTATGGGAATCCAAGTTTATTCCTCATTTTTACAATATTTTCCACGGCATAATGTTGCCTCTGCACAAAACATTGTATAATAAAGATGCTCCAAGGTTTTCCCCGGAAGCAGAAGTCGACATTCTCCCCGTCGCACGATGGTTTGGGGAAGAATGGTTTACCTATGTAAGGGTTTTTGGAAGCTCTGCTTCTCCTCATGTTTTACCCTTATATGTTTCTGATAAACTTATAGCTCGGGAAATTGCATACCAAACCTGTGGTCAAGGAGGTTTGACAAAGGATTTAAAAGATAAGAAGAAAGCCATTTGGCCACAATTTCCCATAGCTTGTGGAACATTTTCATTATTTGATATTGGACATGCATTCCAGGAAGTAAGCAATATTACATGCTTACAATGTTTTAAATTTGCAAAAAGGTTATTCGACCCTAATGAAGTTGTTAAAAACTTCACCACTACAATCAAGGTAAGGATATTTTCCGGAGAAGAGGACCCTTTCGATGATATATTCCTAGAAAAATCCACACTGAAAGAAATTCCACATTCAGCACAGATGTAGTTATCTCCAGAACAATTTCCAGAATTTAAGGTTTACAGGGAAAGAAGACTGACCACCATCCCTTTGGAAAATTTGCGTTTGGAACTCGCAAGGGAACCAACTCCTAGTGTCAATAAGTGGCAATTCAGGTACAGATAAATCTAAGTCAAAATCTGAAAGAGAGACTTTTGAACGTTCCAATAAGTCTAATGAAGAGCAGGATAGAAATGAAGAATCAATGAAAGATACTGCTCAATCGAAAGAACTTTCACAACAACAAATTTTGACTTCTCAGCAGATATCTCCTCCTCCTACCAATGTACAGCAACAGTCAGTCACAATTGAATTAGACAAAGAATGGGAAAGCTTTAATCAATTGCTTAATGTGGAAGGACAGAATATAGAGACCCCTGTACAGACAACAAAACATTTTGAGCACAGGAATAAGTGGCACAGTCACAGAAACTAAGCACATACCTATCACTCCCTCGTCTGAAATTTTACTTAATGTAGAGGATATTCCTCCTCTAGATGTATTCTATAGCCCGAAGTATAAAGCAGTAGTGAAGAAGCAAAGGAAAAAGAGAAAATTAGAAGGTGCAATTGCTACTGAAGCAAAACAATTAGATGTCTTGTGGAAGGATCCTACCACAGAGCCTACTGATAATCTTGCTAAGTTATCTCAAATTACAGGGGCTTATGCTTCTGCAACTATTGACAAAGCATTTGAGATACAACTCTTATTAAATGAAAGAGAAGAACAGATACAAGTTCTGCAGCAGCAATTGCAACAGGTACAGGCCAATAATGAAGCACAGATGAAACTTGAAAAGTTACAGCAACAACTTCAAGAAATGAAAATTGGATATCAGAAAAGTCTGGCTGATAAAGAGAAACAAATACAGATTATCCAAGATCAGCAGAAAGATGATCCTAAGCTTCTAGAGTTTGTTTCAGAAACTATTTCTTTAAATAATCAACTACTGCAACAAGAAGAAGTATTATGCCAAAAAATCTTGCAATGGAATTATTTTTGTCAAGAAAGTGATAAGATCACTAATCATGTCGTAGATTTACGAAATGATTATGATTTAATTAATGAAAAAGTTACTGATTATTTGGTATGGCAAAAAACAGAGGAAGAAAGAAAAGCTGGTGCACCAATTATTAATGAAAACCATAAAGAAATACTTTTCAATGACTGGGATGCACAAATCAGAAGGGCAGAGAAAGCAGCAGAAGAATCGACTACAGCAGTAAGCAGTCTTACTGATTGTGTAAACGAGAGTTTGCACAAAGCAAATTTGATTTCAGAAAATGTTCCGGGATATCGTCCACAGGCACATCAATTGCAAACAGAATGGAGACAAAAGGCAGAAGAAAAAGAAAAATCAATCCAAGGGTTGACAAGATTAAACTGGGATTCTTACTGGACATACCTAGTGAAACCACACAGTCAATGCAGTGCGCTTAATTGTATCATTAATTCTGCTGCTAAGAAGATTGCGCCTACGCTTGTCGATTCTGTCTTTTCAGGACAGTTGAAATCTAAAGTCGGTTAACCACATCTTCTCAAAACAATGCTAGATGCCTGCAAGTTTAAAGATCAAGTTGATAAGTAGTTACTTAATAGTCTTTATTTTTAGATTTAGTTTTAGTTTTACTGTATTTTTTCCTAGGAAAATGACGGTCATTTAAACCGAATCCTTAATTTTTGTAATAAACTATTTTTAGATTTAGCTAGTAGTATTTAAACCCTTCTCATGCATTTAGAGAAGGGTCCTGAATTATTATATTTTTGACTTGGAGATTACATTTCTGTACTCCACTGACTTTTATATTTTATAAAGGATCACATTTGGTGATTTTATGCAGAATTATCTTTAAGTGTTGCAATTTTGTACCTTGGATTTGATTTTGTACCAGAATTACTGGATTAGAGTATCAGATTTCATTTGAAAGCTTTCAAGATGAATAAGGTATTTCTATCTGTTCACTATTGATTTCTTTTGTCTTATGATATTCGCTTTAAAATTTGCTATCATTTATATATATTTGGTTTTTCACAACATTTCTTTATATATAATTTTTTAGTATAATTGAAATGTTATCTTTCATAAAGTATATATAGATGATATACAATGATGAATGCAATATGCTAATATAACTTTGTTTAATTTCTTAAACAGAGTTATCTTTATTTGTTACTGCACAATTTCAATTAAACTTTAATACATTTTTATGGTTATTGTTAAATTGGAATAATTTTAAGTTGTATTCACATATGATTGCCCGGGTTAGTGCTAGAATTTCTTTATCAGTATTTAGTTTAAATTAGATGGTTTTATTTCAGTCAATTTAGTCCCATTTTCACTCGTCCAAATCAACCCATCACCAACCCATTAGTTATAAGGAAACTGGTCCTTTCAATCCAGTCGAAGCCACCATACCAAATGGATAAGGAGCTGTCCTAAGGTCCCGACCGGGTGGTTTTTCGCAATGTTTGAAGCAGATATTTTCTAGGCTTCAACATTTTTGGCACTAGAAGGAGGGAATGAGTTATGAATGGCAAGTAAATCTTTATCCACAAGCCATTCTGAGAGCAAAACACCCTCATTAACTTCTTCAATTTCTTTTGAATTACAAAATCTTGGAGAAGGAATTGAAAAGAGTATTCAGACACCCACTACCAAAATCTCAAAACATTCAGACAATCAAACTCCTGAGTCTCCGGAAGTACAAGATTTAATTCATAAATTGAAAGGATTCTCATTGTCTCTAGATGAGTCTGAAATATCTGAAGGTAGTGTAAGCTCAAAATTTATTCCTTCAAAACCTCTTACTAGGCTTCAAAGTGAAAAACTTGGTATTTCTCCGAAAGAATTCCCTTTACCTAGTAGAGTGAAGTAAAAAAGAACTCAATCGGAATCAGAAAGTGATATAAGTTCTTCATCTAACATTAAATCACCTGTTTTCGAAACCCCATCTCAACAAAGTGCAGTTGTTTCCATATCATCTACTCAATCACCATCTGCTCAATCATCATCAATCTCAACATCATCTATTCCAACAACTTCTGTTCAGACACCACCAGTCTCTACTACTTCTTCAACAATTTTTACAGTAATGGCTAGACCATGGGCTACTCCAGGAGCTGTCAACATGCCTGCACCTTTACATGATTTACCTGACAATCCTGGAAAATGGCTTCCAAAGTTTAGTCCAGATCTTAACATTCAAGCTGAAGAACACATCAATAATTTTATGCTGGCTGTAAATTTGAATGGAGTCGTAGGAGAAGATGTTGTAGTCAGACTATTCCCTTATACTCTTCAAGGGGCAGCAGGATCCTGGTACTTTTCATTACCTTCAGGATCCATAACAAGTTGGGCCATTTTTGCAGATCAGTTTTTAACCAAATTTGGAGATGACAGATCAATAGCTACTTTAGTCAACGATCTCTCAAATTTGAAAGCAGAACCCAAGGAGCCCATTAAATATTTGAACGCGAGATTCAACAAACTCTTGAACAAAATCCACACAGATTCAAGGCCTAGTGAACAAGTCAGAAGTGAATGGTACATAATTGCTTTGCCCTCAAACATAGCAATTTTTGTAGATAGAGCTGCAAAACCTACGTTAGCCGAGAATATGAAAGAAGCTATTGCAGTAGTAAAACGAATTATTTCTCTAGAAAAGAAAAATGCTATTGAGGAAAGGAAATCCAAGAAGGTCAGCTTCAAAGATGATCCAAGGAAAAAGGCCAAAGACCCATACGACATGGAAGGTTTACAGAAAGTTCTTAAAACCATGTTGAATGAAATGGTTGAAATAAAAAAACAAGTAGCTGAAACTTCTACCAAAAAATCATTCCGAAATTTCAAAAGAAATCAACTTGAATCTAAACCTCCCAATTCAATCTCTAATGCAGAATCAGAAGAGGAAGAAGAAGAAGATACTCCTCCAGTATCATAAGAGGAAGATGAAAATGAAGAAATCGCTGAATTGCATGGAATGTGGAATTTTATTCTCCCTAACTCTAATAGTGAGGTAGAACAAGAAGCTATGCCTGTAAGTACTAGGAGTAAATCTACATCGGAACCTATACAAACAGTTCCAAAAAATAAAATTACAACTCCAAGTACCAAAGACAAATCCCCTGCAAAGAAAACTTCTCCGTTACCTACTCAAAATCATCCATCTTCTTCTAATCCTCTTACATCAACAACAAAGACTTTAGTGGTATCAGATCCTATGGAGTATAACATTGTTGAAGACATAAAAAAAATTAAAGCCAACATTTCCTTACATGAACTCAGCAAACCAAAACACCAGCAGAAGTTGCTATTAAAAGAATTAAATGCTACACCAATCGATCCTTTACCAAGTGGTGTAGTTGCAAAAGCAGCTAAAGGAACTGGTAAACCACCAGACAAGGTAGATGCTACTGATAATGTGCTCATTGGAGAAAGATCAAATTCTCAGACTCCTTCTTTTCTTTTGACTTATGAAATGTACAATAAAAATCTGCGTAATTGTTTAATCGATTCTGGAGCATCCTCTAATATAATGCCTACTTCTGTTTGTGCCAAATTGAATATTGAACCACATAAATCGGCAGTTCATATTGTTCAATTGGATCGCTCTAAAGTTCAAGTTGTAGGAGAAATCAATTCAGTTACTATCAGACTAGCCTCCGTTCCTAGGATTGTCCAAAGAATTGATATTTTGATTGCAGATATTCCTGAATTCTATGGATTAGTCTTAAGCAGAGACTGATCTGCGAAACTTAATGGTTATATCGCAACTGATTATTCACATATGTGGCTTCCTTACAAAGGGAAACCAAATCAAATCAAAGCTGAACGAGAAAAACATATGATGCACACTGTCACTAAATTTGAACAATATAATGAGCCTGTGGCATTCAACAACAATATTCTTGGAGGTTATTCTGCTGAGTCATTTCTTGGAAACTTCAAAGCACCACTATCACCCTTTTCTGTAAATTCTTTTGTTTCTCAAATAGAAAATTTTTCACAATCTGATTCTTCCAGAATTGTAAATATTTATGATGTAATTGTAGATAATCCAATAGATAAATCTTTATTTTGGTCATTATATTTTGATGGATCAAAGTCTAGTGATGGAGCTGGAGCAGGATGCATCTTAATTGATCCAGATGGAGAAAAACCATGCTATCATGTAGGTTAGAATTTGAGTGTACAAACAATACTGCAGAATATGAAGCCTTGATTCAAGGACTTTATAAAGCTATAGGGTTAGATATTAAATACTTGAAAGTCTTTGGTGATTCCGAAATTGTCATAAAACAAGTTAGGAATACTATCCATTGCCTTTCAGGACATCTTAAACACTATCAAACCCTAGTACAAGATCTTACCACTCATTTTTTAGCATTCAATATTTCTTCTATTCCTAGGAATCAAAATACATCAGCTGACTTGTTAGCTAATGTTGCATCCAAACTCCTTCCTGCTGAAGATTGCAGTCCTGATAGATTTTCAGTAGAATTTATTTTTCGCCCATCTGTCCCAGATAATGTCACAAATTGGAGAGTATTCTATCATGATCAAGATATTTTAAATTTCATGACTTCAGAGAAATCATATGATGAATAAATTATTGATCAGAATGATCATGATTTACAAATTGCCTCAAAAGGTAATGAAAATCCCATTCCGAAATCTGCTGTTAAATTAGAGGACTGATATGATATTAAAGACAGATTCAAGAAAGTCACTAATGCTAAACTTCAAAGTTCCACTTTGAAGTTTGAATTAATAAATCTTGGCTCTGACTCTAATTCTCAAAATGTTAATTTAGGACTCAATTTAACTCCAGAGGAAAGGAATGCTTTCATTAAACTTCTGAACAAATATAAAAATGTTTTTGCTTGGAATTATGATGATTTAAAAACGTATGATACTTCGGTTATTCAACACACAATTCCAATGCTTCCTGATATTAAACCTGTTCAACAGAAGTTAAGAAAGATTCATCCAAATCTCGAAGGTCAAATCAAATCAGAACTTAATAAAATTTTAAAAGCCAAAATCATTTTTCCTGTAAGGCATTCCAATTGGGTTTCCAATATGGTACATGTAAGGAAGAAGAATGGTGATATAAGAATCTGTATTGACTTTAGGAATTTAAACAAGGCATCTTTAAAAGACAATTTTCCATTGCCAACCATGGAACAGATACTTCAAAAGGTAGCTGGTTCTGAACTCATGTCCTTTCTTGATGGATTTTCAGGCTATAATCAAGTTTTAGTTCATCCAGATGACAGATTGAAAACAACTTTCAGAACCAAATGGGGAACCTACGCTTATCAAAAAATGCCTTTTGGTCTAATAAATGCAGGAGCAACTTTCCAAAGAGCCATGGACATAGCATTTAAAGGTCTGATCAATAGATCAGTTGTTGTTTATCTTGATGACATAACAGTATTTTCAAAAAAGAGAGCCAATCATCTACATGATCTAAAGCAAATATTTGAAAGATGTAGAAGGTTTGGTATTTCATTAAATCCAAATAAATCCTTTTTTGCTTTGGATGAAGGAAAAATCTTAGGATTTGTTGTGTCAAAAGATGGTATATATATTGATCTAGATAGAGTGAAAGAAATTTCTAATATTTCATTACCTCATAACAAAAAATCCATGCAATAATTTATTGGACAAATCAATTTTGTTAAAAGATTCATTCCTGATTTATCTCAAATTGTTTTACCTATGCAAAATATGATCAAGAAGAATTTAGTATTCAAATGGGGGCATATAGAGAAAGAAGCCTTTGAGGCAATTAAACAAGCGATTATTAATGCACCAACATTGAATACCCCAGATTTTTCTAAAGATTTTACTTTGTATACTTTGGCCACCGAAACATCCTATGCTGCTATTTTAACACAGCTCAATGATCAAAAAATTGAAGCACCAATTTCTTTCTTTAGCTCAAATCTGCAAGGAGCTGAGCTAAATTATTCCGATGTTGAAAAACAAGCCTTTGCCGTGTTTAAATCAATCAAACATTTCAGACCTTTTCTCTTGAAAACACATACAAAAATCATTGTCCCATTCTCTGCAGTGAGGAAATTATTAATTCAAAGAGAAGTAGGAGAAAAAAGAGCTAACTGGGTAACAACTTTGCAAGAATATGATATTGATATTAAACCAGCTAAGATTGTTAGAGGACAAGGTTTTTGCAGATTATTGGCAGGAGGTCATAACATACCAGAAAATCAATATTCAAATAAAGATATTCAAGTAAGTCAGATAAGTGTTACAGACTCTGAATCTCAGTATGCTGATCTCATCTATTACTTGAAAAATGGGTATGCTCCTTCTAATCTCAGCTATAAGAGAAAACGTGCTTTAAGATTAAAGGCTATTAAATATGAGATCATTGATAATGTGTTATTTAGAAAGAATTATGATTCAATCCTATTAAGATGTCTTGAAAAGACTGAAGTTGAAAAGGTGTTGCAGGAATTGCATGATGGACTAGCAGGAGGTCATTTTGGAGGTGATACCACAACTCACAAAATAATTCGTGCTGGTTATTACTGGCCTACCCTTTTTAAAGATACGCATGATTACGTAAGGAAGTGCAGAGTTTGTCAAACTACTAGTGGAAGACAAAGAAACCAGCTTTTCCTTTGCAACCGGTAAATATTGAGCAACCATTTGAGCAATGGGGGCTTGACATTATTGGTGAGATAGTACTTCATTCTTCCAAACAGCACAAATACATCCTTACAACAACTGATTACTTTACAAAATGGGTATAAGCAATCCCTTTGAAGGTAGCCAATTCTGATGCAATTATTGATTTCATAGATCAATTCATCATAACCAGGTTTGGTGTACCTAACGCTCTTGTCTTTGATAATGCATCTTATTTTTCTGGAAACAGTATAATGGAATTTGCAATCAAAAGAGGTTTTAAATTGAAATATTCAGCAAATTATTATCCACAAGGTAATGGTTTAGCTGAATCCACTAACAAAAATCTTATCAAAATCATTAAAAGGACCATTGATAAAAATCAAAAGAATTGGCACAAGTCTTTAATTTTTGCACTATGGGCTGATCGTATTACTCAAAAAGCTTCAATTGGGACTTCACCTTTCAATTTGGTTTATGGAAAAGAAGCTGTAATACCATCAAATTTAGCTCTTCCATCATTAGCCCTAGTACAATTTATTGAAGAAAATCCTTCTTCATCCATTCAATTGAGATATGATCAAATCCTTAAACTAGAAGAAGATAGAGATAAAGAAAAAATTATTCATAAAAAACATCAACAGCTTGTAAAATTTTCTTTTGATGCAAGTTCTATTGGCTCAAATATTTTTTCAATTGGTGATATTGTTCTGAAACGGGATAAAACACTTGAAGAAAAAGGTAAGCATACCAAGTTTCAGAAAATGTGGCTTGGACCATTTCAGTTTGCTTAAAAGATAGACTCAAATACATTCATACTCCAAGATTTAACAGGAAAGAGAGAATCTCTTCCTGTAAATGGGCTTGTCTTAAAGAAATTCTTTTCGTAAGGAGGTAACCCCTTCTTAAATTGTACATATTCCTTTCTGCAAAGTTTTTAATTGTTTTTGTAAATAAAGGTTGTTAATAAGTCTCTAATTGACTGTTTACTATAAGAAAATTTCTTAGGAAAAATATTATAAATATTTATTTTGTGTAAATGAGAATTTTTAAAGAGATGATCACAGTTTTTGGATAGTTTAAAATAAGATGTTAAACTTTGAAAGATTATTCCAATCATTTACATAATCTTTTGAAAACTTGAGGAGAATGTAAATCATTATAAGTTTATTGAGCAGAGAAAGGTTATCTATAAAAGTAAAGATTTCTTCAAAGTCTTGGTACTCAAGAAACTCTGAAAATTGTCATCCATTGATTCTTAAGGATAAAACTATTTCACCCCATCCATTTAAGTTGTGATTTTTTATAATGTAATTCTAAGAAATTATAGAAAAATTTAAGAGATAAGAGGTCTCATTATGAGCCGACTTACCATGTTCATAAGAAGTAATCAAACTGATATTACCAACACTGCCTATCAAAACAGGGTAATGGCTTATAAATATAAGACAAGGGGTCTCATCACGAGCCAGCTTGTTTAGTTTAATTACAACTAGTGAATGGCATTGTTATTAACTGGCTACCAAACCAAAACAATGGCTCTTAAAAATAAAAAATAAGTAAAAGACAAAAATATGAGATAATATGTCTTATGAATTTATCTTTTAAAAAGTCATAATTTTAGTTGGATGGGACAATGAATGGATAATGGTTTAAAGGTAACCTTGTCGAGACTATGAACGTTTGCAGGCAGCAGAGGCAATACCTATGACAATAGAGCATATTATAAAACCAAACTTGGAGAAATCCACTTACTTCATTATTAACACCGATCAAAGCTTGAGATAACCCAAAAGTGTTTTTGTTCTTAAGGAATTAGAAAGAAATTGTGAATGATTTTTATTTCTTTTTCATAGTTAGATTTTATTTGAAATATCCTAAGATAGTTTTCATTATCTTTAAAAATCTTTACTTACTAGAAATATAGTGTTCATTTTATTTTTTCAGAGATAACTGTTTCTTTCAGTGAATCGCCAATTGTTGTGACCAGCAACAACCCCCCTTTTTATTTAATATTAGTAATAATACTAAATAAATGGAGACACTTAGTTAAAAAATCCAAAAAAATCAATCATTATTTGTTTCCCTTTTCAAATAAAAATTTCTATCATAACTTAGGGAATTTCCTTAGAAAATCCTTAAGAAACACTTAAGTTTATGATAGATTACAATAAAATCTTTCTTTGAGCGAAATAGCGCATCCATCGCAAATGGTAGATGTCTTTTGTAAAACTAAATCTCTTAAACTGCGACTTTGCGATATTGCGATAATGCGATCCCAAAAAGCCTATATGTTAAAATACTAGTCGTAAATCGCATATTGCAGAAAAATGTTAAACAAATACTTTTTATATGTGCGATTTGCGATATTTGCGATTTGCGATTTGTGATATTTGCGATATGCGATATTTGCGATATTTGCGATTTTGCAATGGTTACACTTTGAGAAAATTGCGAATTGCGATATTGCGCAGCAAATCGCAGATCGCAATGTCGCAGATTCATAAAGCACGTTGTCCAAAGAAAATCCTTCCATAAATCAATATATTTTCTGCGCTTTAATGATTGGATTAAATGAATGGATTGTCAATTAATGATAAATCAGATTTTGTTTTGATTAAAAGATCGTTTCACTTTAGAATAATATATTTCATCCGCCTTTGCATTTAAAACTATCTCATCACCCTTCTCACGTCATTACTCTCACTTCACTCGTAAAACCGTAGGCGCGAAGGAGCAGAAGACTATACAAAGCGTTCACAGAGCCTTATGGGTAAGAAAGAGAAGATTTCAAATTCTGAGAACAAAGAAATGGCTTCACTGTATGCAGATACTACTTGCAATAAGGATGCCGGTATCACCACCTGGGAAGGAATGTATAATTTGCTTGAAGAAGAAAATCCCAGGGTAATGCAAGTCGCGGCTACTGCAGGCTCAAGTAATTCATCTGAGGCAACCCTTAAAGAACTGGCTTGTTCATTTCTGCACCGGATAGTGGCAAGACCAAGAATTCTTCCGTATACAGACATGGTAAAATGGGTGCTGGACAGCACCGATATTTCAGACAGGAAATTTAGAACTCCAGATCAATAGCTCATCGGGTCGTTCACTACGGAAGATTTGAGGCTGATGTATCATTTTCCAGAACCTCAGGCAACTTATAATAAACAATTCATGGAGGATTTTGCCAAAGAACATGCAAATTTGGCTGAATGCACGCAGGAATGGACCAAAAGAGATGAACCATTGAAGAAAAACAAACACGGTATGTACAGTATTGGATCACTTACCTCTCCATATTGTTTTGCTGCTGCTATGTTATGCAGGCTTTTTGGAAAGCCTGACATAAATATGATCTTGCCTAAATGGCTCCCTTTGTTGAATGCTGCTGTTAACGCTACAATTGTAGACTGGGCCAAAATCTTGTCTGATAATTTGGCCACTGCTATTTTCCATTACCGGTCTAAAAGAATTGTTTCTCAGAGGATTTATCCTCCTTTTTATCTATCTGCTTATGTTATAGATGCTATCTGCTTTGTTTCTAAATTCCCTTTGATGGGTTGGCAATGAACGATTCAAGATCCTTTGCCTATTCATGTGTATCACAAGGAATTATGGGAATCCAAGTTTATTCCTCATTTTTACAAGATTTGACACGGCATAATGTTGCCTCTGCACAAAACATGGTATAATAAAGATGCTCCAAGGTTTTCCCCGGAAGCAGAAGTCGACATTCTCCCCGTCGCACGATGGTTTGGGGAAGAATGGTTTACCTATGTAACGGTTTTTGGAAGCTCTGCTTCTCCTCATGTTTTACCCTTATATGTTTCTGATAAACTTATAGCTTGGGAAATTGCATACCAAACCTGTGGTCAAGGAGGTTTGACAAAGGATTTAAAAGATAAGAAGAAAGCCATTTGGCCACAATTTCCCATAGCTTGTGGAACATTTTCATTATTTGATATTGGACATGCATTCAAGGAAGTAAGCAATATTACATGCTTACAATTGTTTAAATTTGCAAAAAGGTTATTCGACCCTAATGAAGTTGTTAAAAACTTCACCACTACAATCAAGGTAAGGATATTTTCCGGAGAAGAGGACCCTTTCGATGATATATTCCTAGAAAAATCCACACTGAAAGAAATTCCACATTCAGCACAGATGTAGTTATCTCCAGAAAAATTTCCAGAATTTAAGGTTTACAGGGAAAGAAGACTGACCACCATCCCTTTGGAAAATTTGCGTTTGGAACTCGCAAGGGAACCAACTCCTAGTGTCAATAAGTGGCAATTCAGGTACAGATAAATCTAATTCAAAATCTGAAAGAGAGACTTTTGAACGTTCCAATAAGTCTAATGAAGAGCAGGATAGAAATGAAGAATCAATGAAAGATATTGCTCAATCGAAAGAACTTTCACAACAACAAATTTTGACTTCTCAGCAGATATCTCCTCCTCCTACCAATGTACAGCAACAGTCAGTCACAATTGAATTAGACAAAGAATGGGAAAGCTTTAATCAATTGCTTAATGTGGAAGGACAGAATATAGAGACCCCTGTACAGACAACAAAAGTTTTGAGCACAGGAATAAGTGGCACAGTCACAGAAACTAAGCACATACCTATCACTCCCTCGTCTGAAATTTTACTTAATGTAGAGGATATTCCTCCTCTAGATGTATTCTGTAGCCCGAAGTATAAAGTAGTAGTGAAGAAGCAAAGGAAAAAGAGAAAATTAAAAGGTGCAATTGCTACTGAAGCAGAACAATTAGATTTCTTGTGGAAGGATCCTACCATGGAGCCTACTGATAATCTTGCTAAGTTATCTCAAATTACAGGGGTTTATGCTTCTGCAACTATTGACAAAGCATTTGAGATACAACTCTTATTAAATGAAAGAGAAGAACAGATACAAGTTCCGCAACAGCAATTGCAACAGGTACAGGCCAATAATGAAGCACAAATGAAACTTGAAAAGTTACAGCAACAACTTCAAGAAATGAAAATTGGATATCAGAAAAGTCTGGCTGATAAAGAGAAACAAATACAGATTATCCAAGATCAGCACAAAGATGATCCTAAGCTTCCAGAGTTTGTTTCAGAAACTATTTCTTTAAACAATCAACTACTGCAACAAGAAGAATTATTATGCCAAAAAATCTTGCAATGGAATTCTTTTTGTCAAGAAAGTGATAAGATCACTAATCATGTCGTAGATTTACGAAATGATTATGATTTAATTAATGAAAAAGTTACTGATTATTTGGTATGGCAAAAAACAGAGGAAGGAAGAAAAGCTGGTGCACCAATTATTAATGAAAACCATAAAGAAATACTTTTCAATTACTGGGATGCACAAATCAAAAGGGAAGAGAAAGCAGCAGAAGAATCAGCTACAGCAGCAAGCAGTCTTACTGATTGTGTAAACAAGAGTTTGCACAAAGTAAATTTGCTTTCAGAAAATGTTCCGAGATATCTTCCACAGGCGCATCAATTGCAAACAAAATGGAGACAAAAGGCAGAAGAAAAATAAAAATCAATCCAAGGGTTGACAAGATTAAACTGGGATTTTTACTGGACATACCTAGTGAAACCACACAGTCAATGCAGTGCGCTTAATTGTATCATTAATTCTGCTGAGAAGATTGCGCGTACACTTGTCGATTCTATCTTTTCAGGACAGTTGAAATCTGAAGTCAGTCAACCACATCTTCTCAAAACAATGCTAGATGCCTGCAAGTTTAAAGATCAAGTTGATAAGTAGTTACTTAATAGTCTTTATTTTTAGATTTAGTTTTAGTTTTACTGTATTTTTGCCTAGGAAAAGGACGGTCATTTAAACCGAATCCTTAATTTTTGTAATAAACTATTTTTAGATTTAACTAGTAGTATTTAAACCCTTCTCATGCATTTAGAGAAGGGTCCGGAATTATTATATTTTTGACTTGGAGATTACATTTCTGTACTCCACTGACTTTTAGATTTTAAAAAGGATCACATCTGGTGATTTTATGTAGAATTATCTTTAAGTGTTGCATTTTTGTACCTTGGATTTGATTTTGTACCAGAATTACTGGATTAGAGTATCAGATTTCATTTGAAAGCTTTCAAGATGAATAAGGTATTTCTATCTGTTCACTATTGATTTCTTTTGTCTTATGATATTCTCTTTAAAATTTGCTATCATTTATATATATTTGGTTTTTCACAACATTTCTTTATATATCATTTTTTAGTATAATTGAAATGTTATCTTTCATAAAGTATATATAGATGATATACAATGATGAATGCAATATGCTAATATAACTCTGTTTAATTTCTTAAACAGAGTTATCTTTATTTGTTACTGCACAATTTCAATTAAACTTTAATACATTTTTATGGTTATTGTTAAATTGGAATAATAAGTTGTATTCACATATGATTGCCCGGGTTAGTTTTAGAATTTCTTTATCAGTATTTAGTTTAAATTAGATAGTTTTATTTCAGTCAATTTAGTCCCATTTTCACTCATCCAAATCAATCCATCACCAACCCATTAGTTATAAGGAAACTGGTCCTTTCAATCCAGTCGGAGCCACCATACCAAACGGATAAGGAGCTGTCCTAAGGTCCCGACCGGGTGGTTTTCCCCAATGTTTGAAGCAGATATTTTCTAGGCTTCAACATTTTTGGCGCTAGAAGGAGGGCATGAGCTATGAATGGCAAGTAAATCTTTATCCACAGGCCATTCTGAGAGCAAAACACCCTCATTAACTTCTTCAATTTCTTCTGAATTACAAAATCCTGGAGAAGGAATTGAGAAGAGTATTCATACACCCACTACCAAAATCTCAAAACAATCAGACAATCAAAATCCTGAGTCTCCTGAAGTACAAGATTTAATTCATAAATTGAAAGGATTCTCATTATCTCTAGATGAGTCTGAAATATCTGAAGGTAGTGTAAGCTCAAAATTTATTCCTTCAAAACCTCTTACTAGGCTTCAAAGTGAAAAACTTGGTATTTCTATGAAAGAATTTTCTTTACCTAGTAGAGTGAAGTCAAAAAGAACTCAATCGGAATTAGAAAGTGATATAAGTTCTTCATCTAACATTCAATCACCTGTTTTCGAAACCCCATCTCAACAAAGTGCAGTTGTTTCCATATCATCTACTCAATCACCATCTGCTCAATCATCATCAATCTCAACATCATCTATTCCAACAACTTCTGTTCAGACACCACCAGTCTCTACCACTTCTTCAACAGTTGTTACAGTAATGGCTAGACCATGGGCTACTCCAGGAGCTGTCAACATGCCTGCACCTTTACATGATTTACCTGACAATCCTGGAAAATGGCTTCCAAAGTTCAGTCCAGATCTTAACATTCAAGCTGAAGAACACATCAATAATTTTATGCTGGCTGTAAATTTGAATGGAGTCGTAGAAGAAGATGTTGTAGTCAGACTATTCCCTTATACTCTTCAAGGGGCAGCAGGATCCTGGTACTTTTCATTAACTTCAAGATCCATAACAAGTTGCGCCATTTTTGCAGATCATTTTTTAACCAAATTTGGAGATGACAGATCAATAGCTACTTTAATCAACGATCTCTCAAATTTGAAAGCAGAACCCAAGGAGCCCATTAAAGATTTCAACGCGAGATTCAACAAACTCTTGAACAAAATCCACACAGATTCAAGGCCTAGTGAACAAGTCAGAAGTGAATGGTACATAACTGCTTTGCCCTCAAACATAGCAATTTTTGTAGATAGAGCTGCAAAACCTACGTTAGCTGAGAATATGAAAGAGGCTATTGCAGTAGAAAAATGAATTATTTCTCTAGAAAAGAAAAATGCTATTGAGGAAAGGAAATCCAAGAAGGTCAGCTTCAAAGATGATTCAAGGAAAAAGGCCAAAGACCCATACGACATGGAAGGTTTACAGAAAGTTCTTAAAACCATGTCGAATGAAATGGTTGAAATAAAAAAAAAAAAAGTAGCTGAAACTTCTACCAAAAAACCATTTCGAAATTTCAAAAGAAATCAACTTGAATCTAAGCCTCCCAATTCAATCTCTAATGCAGAATCAGAAGAGGAAGAAGAAGAAGATACTCCTCTAGTATCAAAAGAGGAAGATGAAAATGAAGAAATAGCTGAATTGCATGGAATGTGGGATTTTATTCTCCCTAATTCTGATAGTGAGGTAGAACAAGAAGCTATGCCTGTAAGTACTAGGAGTAAATCTACATCGAAACCTATACAAACAGTTCCGAAAAAGAAAATTACAACTCCAAGTACCAAAGACAAATCCCCTACAAATAAAACTTCTCTGTTACCTACTCAAAATCATCCATCTTCTTCTAATCCTCCTACATCAACAACAAAGACTTTAGTGATATCAGATCCTATGGAGTATAACATTGTTGAAGACATGAAAAAGATTAAAGCCAACATTTCCTTACATGAACTCAGCAAACCAAAACACCAGCAGAAGTTGCTATTAAAAGAATTAAATGCTACACCAATCGCTCCTTTACCAAGTGGTGTAGTTGCAAAAGTAGCTAAAGGAACTAGTAAGCCACCAGACAAGGTAGATGCTACTGATACTGTGCTCATTGGAGAAAGATCAAATTCTCAGACTCCTCCTTTTCTTTTGACTTATGAAATGTACAATAAAAATATGCGTAATTGTTTAATCGATTCTGGAGCATCCTCTAATATAATGCCTACTTCTGTTTGTGCCAAATTGAATATTAAACCACATAAATCGGAAGTTCATATTGTTCAATTGGATCGCTCTAAAGTTCAAGTTGTAGGAGAAATCAATTCAGTTACTATCAGACTAGCCTCCGATCCTAGGATTGTCCAAAGAATTGATATTTTGATTGCAGATATTCCTGAATTCTATGGATTAGTCTTAAGCAGAGACTGGTCTGCGAAACTTAATGGTTATATCGCAACTGATTATTCACATATGTGGCTTCCCTACAAAGGGAAACCAAATCAAATCAAAGTTGAATGAGAAAAACATATGATGCACACTATCACTGAATTTGAACAATCTAATGAGCTTGTGGCATTCAACAACAATATTCTTGGAGGTTATTCTGCTGAGTCATTTCTTGGAAACTTCAAAGCACCACAATCACCCTTTTCTGTAAATACTTTTGTTTCTCAAATAGAAATTTTTTCACAATCTGATTCTTCCAGAATTGTAAATATTTATGATGTAATTGTAGATAAGCCAATAGATAAATCTTTATTTTGTTCATTATATTTTGATGGATCAAAGTCTAGTGATGGAGCTGGAGCAGGATGCATCTTAATTGATCCAGATGGAGAAAAAATCATGCTATCATGTAGGTTATAATTTGAGTGTACAAACAATACTGCAGAATATGAAGCCTTGATTCAAGGACTTTATAAAGCTATAGGGTTAAATATTAAATACTTGAAAGTCTTTGGTGATTCCGAAATTGTCATAAAACAAGTTAGGAATACTATCCATTGCCTTTCAGGACATCTTAAATACTATCAAACCCTAGTACAAGATCTTACCACTCATTTTTTAGCATTCAATATTTCTTCTATTCCTAGGAATCAAAATACATCAGCTGACTTGTTAGCTAATGTTGCATCCAAACTCCTTCCTGCTGAAGATTGCAGTCCTGATAGATTTTCAGTAGAATTGATTTTTCGCCCATCTGTCCCAGATAATGTCACAAATTGGAGAGTATTCTATCATGATCAAGATATTTTAAATTTCATGACTTCAGATAAATCATATGATGAACAAATTATTGATGAGAATGATCATGATTTACAAATTTCCTCAAAAGGTAATGAAAATCCCATTCAGAAATATGTTGTTAAATTATAGGACTTATATGATATTAAAGACAGATTCAAGAAAGTCACTAATGCTAAACTTCAAAGTTCCACTTTGAAGTTTGAATTAGTAAATCTTGGCTCTAACTCTAATCCTCAAAATGTTAATTTAGGACTCAATTTAACTCCAGAGGAAAGGAATGCTTTCATTAAACTTCTGAACAAATATAAAAATGTTTTTGCTTGGAATTATGACAATTTAAAAACGTATGATACTTCAGTTATTCAACACACAATTCCAATGCTTCCTGATATTAAAACTGTTCAACAGAAGTTAAGAAAGATTCATCCAAATCTCGAAGGTCAAATCAAATCAGAACTTAATAAACTTTTAAAAGCCAAAATCATTTTTCCTATAAGGCATTCCAATTGGGTTTCCAATATGGTACCTGTAAGGAAGAAGAATGGTGATATAAGAATCTGTATTGATTTTAGAAATTTAAACAAGGCATGTTTAAAAGACAATTTCCCATTGCCAACCATGGAACAGATACTTCAAAAGGTAGCTGGTTCTGAACTTATGTCCTTTCTCGATGGATTTTCGGGCTATAATCAAGTTTTAGTTCATCCGGATGACAGATTGAAAACAACTTTCAGAACAAAATGGGGAACTTATGCTTATCAGAAAATGCCTTTTGGTCTAATAAATGCAGGAGCAACTTTCCAAAGAGCCATGGACATAGCATTTAAAGGTCTGATCAACAAATCAGTTGTTGTTTATCTTGATGACATAACAGTATTTTCAAAAAAGAGAGCCAATCATCTACATGATCTAAAGCAAATATTTGAAAGATGTAGAAGGTTTGGTATTTCCTTAAATCCAAAGAAATCATTCTTTGCTCTTGATGAAGGAAAACTCTTAGGATTTGTTGTGTCAAAAGATGGTATATATATTGATCTAGATAGAGTGAAAGAAATTTCTGATATTTCTTTACCTCATAACAAAAAATCCATGCAATCATTTCTTGGGCAAATCAATTTTGTAAAAAGATTCATTCCTGATTTTTCTTTAATTGTTTTACCTATGCAAAATATGATCAAGAAGAATTCAGTATTAAAATGGGGGCATAAAGAGAAAGAAGCCTTTGAGGCAATTAAACAAGTGATCATTAATGCACCAGCATTGAATACCCCGGATTTTTCTAAAGATTTTACTTTGTATACTTTGGCCACTGAAACATCCTATGCAGCTGTTTTAACATAGCTCAATGATCAGAAAATTGAAGCACCAATTTCTTTCTTTAGCTCAAATCTGCAAGGAGCTGAGCTTAATTATTCCGATGTTGAAAAACAAGCATTTGCCGTGTTTAAATCAATCAAACATTTCAGACCTTTTCTCTTGAAAACACATACAAAAATCATTGTCCCATTCTCTGCAGTGAGACAATTATTAGTTCAAAAGGAAGTAGGAGAAAAGAGAGCTAACTGGGTAACAACTTTGCAAGAATATGATATTGATATTAAGCCAGCTAAGATTGTTAGAGGACAAGGTTTTTGCAGATTATTGGCAGGAGCTCATAACATACCAGAAAATCAAGATTCAAATAAAGATATTCAAGTAAGTCAGATAAGTGTTACAGATTCTGAATCTCAGTATGCTGATCTCATCTATTACTTGAAAAATGGGTATGCTCCTTCTAATCTCAGCTATAAGAGCAAACGTGCTTTAAGGTTAAAGGCTATTAAATATGAGATCATTGATAATGTGTTATTCAGAAAAAATTATGATTCAATCTTATTAAGATGTCTTGAAAAGACTGAAGCTGAAAAGGTTTTGCAAGAATTGCATGATGGACCAGCAGGAGGTCATTTTGGAGGTGATACCACAGCTCACAAAATAATTCGTGCTGGTTATTACTGGCCTACCCTTTTTAAAGATACGCATGATTACGTAAGGAAGTGCCAAATTTGTCAAACTGCAAGTGGAAGACAAAAGAAACCAGCTTTTCCTTTGCAACCAGTAACTATTGAGCAACCATTCGAACAATGGGGGCTTGACATTATTGGTGAGATAGTACCTCATTCTTCCAAACAGCACAAGTACATCCTTACTGCAACCGATTACTTTACAAAATGGGTAGAGGAAATCCCGTTGAAGGTAGCCAATTCTGATGCAATTATTGATTTCATAGATCAATTCATCATAACCAGGTTTGGTGTACCTAACGCTCTAGTCTTTGATAATGCATCTTACTTCTCTGGAAATAGTTTAATAGAATTTGCAGTCAAAAGAGGTTTTAAATTAAAATATTCAGCGAATTATTATCCACAAGGTAATGGTTTGGCTGAATCCACTAACAAAAACCTTATCAAAATCATTAAAAGGACCATTGATAAAAATCAAAAGAATTGGCACAAGTCTTTAATCTTTGCATTATGGGCTGATCGTATCACTGAAAAAGCTTCAATAGGGACTTCACCTTTCAATTTAGTTTATGGAAAAGAAGCTGTGATACCATCAAATTTAACTCTTCCATCATTAGCCCTAGTACAATTTATTGAAGAAAATCCTTCTTCATCCATTCAATTGAGATATGATCAAATCCTTAAACTAGAAGAAGATAGAGATAAAGCAAAAATTATTCATAAAAAACATCAACAGCTTGTAAAATCTTCTTTTGATGCAAGTTCTACCGGCTCAAAGATTTTGTCAATTGGTGATCTTGTTCTGAAATGGGATAAAGCACATGAAGAAAAAGGTAAGCATACCAAGTTTTAGAAAATGTGGCTTGGACCATTTCAGATTGCTGAAAAGATAGGCTCAAATACATTCATACTCCAAGATTTAACAGGAAAGAGAGAATCTCTTCCTGTAAATGGGCTTGTCTTGAAGAAATTATTTTCATAAGGAGGTAACCCCTTCTTACTTGTACATATTCCTTTCTGCAAAGTTTTTGATTGTTTTGTAAATAAAGGTTGTTAATAAGTCTCTAATTGACTGTTTACTATTAAGAAAATTTCTTAGGAAGAATATTATAAATATTTATTTTGTGTAAATAAGAATTTTTAAAGAGATGATCATAGTTTTTGGATAGTTTAAAATAAGATGTTAAACTTTGAAAGATTATTCCAATCATTTGCATGATCTTTTGAAAACTTGAGGAGAATGTAAATCATTATAATTTTATTGAGCAGAGAAAGGTTATCTATAAAAGTAAAGATTTTTCAAAGTCTTGGTACTCAAAAAACTCTGAAAATTGTCATCCATTGATTCTTAAGGATAAAACTATTTCACCCCATCCATTTAAGTTGTGATTTTTTAGAATGTAATTCTAAGAAATTATATGAAAATTTAAGAGATAAGAGGTCTCATTATGAGCCAACTTACCATGTTCATAAGAAGTAATCAAACTGACATTACCAACACTGCCTATCAAAATAGGGTAATGGCTTATAAATATAAGACAAGGGGTCTCATCACGAGCCAGCTTGTTCAGTTTAATTACAACTAGTGAATGGCATTGTTATTAACTGGCTACCAAACCAGAACAATGGCTCTTTAAAATAAAAAATAAGTAAAAGACAAAAACATGAGATAATATGTCTTATGAATTTATGTTTTAAAAAGTCATAATTTTAGTTGGATGGGACAATGAATGGTTAATGGTTTAAAGGTAACCCTGTCGAGACTATGAACGTTTGCGGGAAGCAGAGGCAATACCTATGACAATAGAGTATATTATAAAACCAAACTTGGAGAAATCCACTTACTTCATTATTAACACCGATCAAAGCTTGAGATAACCCAAAAATGTTTTTGTTCTTAAGGAATTAGAAAGAAATTGTGAATGATTTTTATTTCTTTTTCATAGTTAGATTTTATTTAAAATATCCTAAGATAGTTTTCATTATCTTTAAAAATCTTTATTTACTAGAAATATAGTGTTCATTTTATTTTTTCAGAGATAACTATTTCTTTCAGTGAATCGCCAATTGTTGTGACCAGCAACAAACCCCCTTTTTATTTAATATTAGTAATAATACTAAATAAATGGGGACCCTTAGTTAAAAAATCCAAAAAAATCAATCATTATTTGTTTCCCTTTTCAAATAAAACTTTCTATCATAACTTAGGGAAATTTCTTAGAAAATCCTTAAGAAACACTTAAGTTTATGATAGATTACAATAAAATCTTTCTTTGAGCGAAATAGCGCATCCATCGCAAATGGTAGATGTCTTTTGTAAAACTGAATCTTTTAAACTGCGACTTTGCGATATTGCGATAATGCGATCCCAAAAAGCCTATACGTTAAAATACTAGTCGCAAATCGCATATTGCAGAAAAATGTTAAACAAATACTTTTTATATGTGTGATTTGCGATATTTGCGATATGCGATATTTGCGATTTGCGATATGCGATATTTGCGATATTTGCGATTTTGCGATGGTTACACTTTGAGAAAATTGCGAATTGCGATATTGCGATATTGCGATATTACACAGAAAATCACAGATCGCAATGTCGCAGATTCATAAAAGCGCGTTGTCCAAAGAAAATCCTTTCATAAATCAATATCCGTTTTGCGCTTTAATGATTGGATTAAATGAATGGATTGTCAGTTAATGATAAATGGGATTTTGTTTTGATTAAAAGATCGTTTCATGTTAGAATAATATATTTCATCCGCCTTTGTATTTAAAACTATCTCATCACCCTTCTCACGTCATTACTCTCACTTCACTCGTAAAACCGCAGGCGCGAAGGAGCAGAAGACTATACAAAGCATTCACAAAGCCTTATGGGTAATAAAGAGAAGATTTAAAATTCTAAGAACAAAGAAATGGCTTCACTGTATGCGGATACTGCTTGCAATAAGGATGCTGGTATCACCACCTGGGAAGGAATGTATAATTTTCTTGAAGAAGAAAATCCCAGGGTAATGCAAGTCGCGGCTACTGCAGGCTCAAGTAATTCATCTGAGGCAACCCTTAAAGAACTGGCTTGTTCATTTCTGCACTGGATAGTGGCAAGACCAAGAATTCTTTCGTATAAAGACATGGTAAAATGGGTGCTGGATAGCACCGATATTTTAGACAGGCAATTTAGAACTCCAGATCAAGAGCTCATCGGGTCGTTCACTACGGAAGATTTGAGGCTGATGTATCATTTTCCAGAACCTCAGGCAACTTATAATAAACAATTGATGGAGGATTTTGCCAAAGAACATGCAAATTTGGCAGAATGCACGTAGGAATAGACCAAAAGAGATGAACCACTGAAGAAAAACAAACACGGTATGTACAGTACTGGTTCACTTACCTCTCCATATTGTTTTGCTGCTGCTATGTTATGCAGGCTTTTTGGAAAGCCTGACATAAATATGATCTTTCCTGAACGACTCCCTTTGTTGAATGCTGATGTTAACGCTACAATTGTAGACTGGGCCAAAATCTTGTCTGATAATTTGGCCACTGCTATTTTCCATTACCGGTCTAAAAGAATTGTTTCTCAGAGGATTTATCCTCCTTTTTATCTATCTGCTTATGTTATGGACGCTATCTGCTTTGTTTCTAAATTCCCTTTGATGGGTTGGCAATGGACGATTCAAGATCCTTTGCCTATTCATGTGTATCACAAGGAATTATGGGAATCCAAGTTTATTCCTCATTTTTACAAGATTTACCACGACATAATTTTGCCTCTGCACAAAACATTGTATAATAAAGATGCTCCAAGGTTTTCCCCGGAAGCAGAAGTCGACATTCTCCCCGTCGCACGATGGTTTGGGGAAGAATGGTTTACCTATGTAAGGGTTTTTGGAAGCTCTGCTTCTCCTCATGTTTTACCCTTATATGTTTCTGATAAAATTATAGCTCGGGAAATTGCATACCAAACTTGTGGTCAAGGAGGTTTGACAAAGGATTTAAAAGATAAGAAGAAAGCCATTTGGCCACAATTTCCCATAGCTTGTGGAAAATTTTCATTATTTGATATTGGACATGCATTCAAGGAAGTAAGCAATATTACATGCTTACAATTGTTTAAATTTGCAAAAAGGTTATTCAACCCTAATGAAGTTGTTAAAAACTTCACCACTACAATCAAGGTAAGGATATTTTCCGGAGAAGAGGACCCTTTCAATGATATATTCCTAGGAAAATCCACACTGAAAGAAATTCTACATTCAGCACAGATGCAGTTATCTCTAGAACAATTTCAAGAATTTAAGGTTTACAGGGAAAGAAGATTGACCACCATCCCTTTGGAAAATTTGCGTTTGGAACCCGCAAGGGAACCAACTCCTAGTGTCAGTATAAGTGGCAGTTCAGGTATAGATAAATCTAAGTCAAAATCTGAAAGAGAGACTTCTGAACGTTCCAATAAGTCTAATGAAGAGCAGGATAGAAATGAAGCATCAGTGAAAGATACTGCTCAATCGAAAGAACTTTCACAACAGCAAATTTTGACTTCTCAGCAGATAACTCCTCCTCCTACCAATGTACAACAACAGTCAGTCACAATTGAATTAGACAAAGAATGGGAAAGCTTTAATCAATTACTTAATGTGGAAGGACAGAATATAGAGACCCCTATACAGACAAAAAAAGTTTTGAGCACAGGAATAAGTGGCACAGTCACAGAAACTGAGCACATACCTATCACTCCCTCGTCTGAAATTTTACTTAATGTAGAGGATATTCCTCCTCTAGATGTATTATATAACCCGAAGTATAAAGTAGTAGTGAAGAAGCAAAGGAAAAAGAGAAAATTAGAAGGTGCAATTGCTACTGAAGCAGAACAATTAGATGTCTTATGGAAGGATCCTACCACGGAGCCTACTAATAATCTTTCTAAGTTATCTCAAATTACAGGGGCTTATGCTTCTGCAACTATTGACAAAGCATTTGAGATACAACTCTTATTAAATGAAAGAGAAGAACAGATACAAGTTCTGCAGCAGCAATTGCAACAGGTACAGGCCAATAATGAAGCACAGATGAAACTTGAAAAGTTACATCAACAACTTCAAGAAATGCAAATTGGATATCAGAAAATTCTGGCTAATAAAGAGAAACAAATACAGATTATCCAAGATCAGCACAAAGATGATCCTAAGCTTCCAGAGTTTGTTTCAAAAACTATTTCTTTAAACAATCAACCATCGCGAATATCACATTATGCCAAAAAAATCTTGGTGTAATGAATTCTTTTTGTCAAAAGTGATAAGATCAACAATCATGTCGTAGATTTTTAATGCAATGGTCATGATTTAATTAATGGCAAAAGCACAATATTGCATGGCAAAAATAAAGAGGAAGGAAAAAAATTTGGTGCACCACCCACAAGGAAAACCATAAAGAAATACTTCTCTTTTTCAACGACCTGGATGCACAACCGTACAAGTAGAAAGCAAGATGAATCCCATTTATAGCAAGAAGCGCCTTATCGATTGTAAATGAGAGTTTCTGCATTTACACAAAGCAAATTTGATTTCAGAAACTGTTCCAGGATATCTCCCACAGGCACATCAACTGCAAACAGAATGGAGGCAAAAGGCAGAAGAAAGAGCAAAATCAATCCAAGGGTTGACAAGATTAAACTGGGACTCTTACTGGACATACTTAGTGAAACCACACAGTCAGCACAGTGCGCTTAATTGTATCATCAATTCTACTGAGAAGATTGCGCCTACACTTGCCGACTCTGTCTTTTCAGGACAGTTGAATTCTGAAGTCGGTCAACCACATCTTCTCAAAACTATGCTAGATGCCTGCAAGTTTAAAGATCAAGTTCATAAGTAGTTAGTTAATAGTCTTTATTTTTAGATTTAGTTTTAATTTTACTGTATTTTTGCCTAGGAAAAGGACGGTCATTTAAACCGAATCCTTAATTTTTGTAATAAACTATTTTTAGATTTAGCTAAGTAGTATTTAAACCCTTCTCATGCATTTAGAGAAGGGTCCTGGATTATTATATTTTTGACTTGGAGATTACATTTCTGTACTCCACTGACTTTTATATATTATAAAGGATCACATCTGGTGATTTTATGCAGAATTATCTTTATACAAAATTTTGCAAATCTTTGGATCGATTTTGCACCGCATCTATTGGATTAGGATACCTGCATTTCTATTCAAAGCTTTCAAGATGAACAAGGCATTTCTATCCTCTGCTCACTATTGATTTCTTTTGTCTTATGATATTCACTAAAATTTGCTATTTATATATATCGTTTTTTTCAATAAATATTTCTTTTATATATTTTTTTAGTATAATTGAAATATTATCTTCTATAAAGTATATATAGATGATATACAATGATGAATGGTAATATGGTTAATAATTGCTAATTTTCAACAGAGTTATTTTGTTTAGCACGATACTTTCAATTAAACTTTAATACATTTTTATGGTTATTGTTAAATTGGAATAATTTTAAGTTGTATTCACATATGATTGCCCGGGTTAGTTTTAGAATTTCTTTACTGGTATTTAGTTTAAATTAGATTGTTTTATTTCAGTCAATTTAGTCCCATTTCAACTCATCCAAATCAACCCATCACCAACCCATTAGTTATAAGGAAACTGGTCCTTTAAATCCAGTCGGAGCCACCATACCAAACGGAAAAGGAGCTGTCCTAAGGTCCCGACCGGGTGGTTTTCCCCAATGTTTGAAGCAGAGATTTTCTAGGCTTCAACAAGACCGCAATAATCTTTTGTGCCGAGCTATACCTATAAGCATTTACAGTGCTATTAAATGTAACACTACGTGTTACGTATTCGTACCTTCAAAACTCTTGTTAGGGCAAGTAGCTTGTAGTGGTTTTGTCACAGCCTCCTTAGTTCCTCCATTTCTAGTTATCGTCCAAAATAGGACAAAATTGCCAAAATGTAGCAACATCAAGTACTAGGTTTCGCTTCTCTTTTCAGAGGAAATCGTAATGGCGCATCCTGCTCCCGTATCATTAAAACTTACGAATTTATTCATTATTTTCTATACAAAATTTCTCTAACTCCTCCTCTTTACCACCTTGTACTATTTTTTTTGCCTTAAATTAGACTATCTGCAACATCCATCCGTCATCTTGTGGTTCAACCAAAGAGATGGGTTTTGCTACATGAGTGCCAAATTACAGCATTTCTCTACCTCTATGTCAATTCTTATTTCTTTCTAGCCCAATATTTCACTTCTAATTTCCCTAAGCATGCCAAATGCCTTCCAAGCCCAAAATTCATCAACGAGGTTTGTAAGATCCAAACAATCTTAATTACAAGTAGCCTTTAGTTCCCTCCATTTCCAGTTAGAGGAAGGATTCAAATCGGGTTGAGATTTAGCTACGCAGTGCAAAGGCTACAAGTCCTTTCAAAGCGACTGCGCATTTTCGTTGCTGCAGGACATATCATGCACATGTATGCCCGACCCCACATTCTCGCTCTTTCCTCGAAGTCTCATTTCTACCATTCCAACAACTAGAAGATTTCATTGTTTTGTATGAAAAGGTTCGTGATACAAATGCAAAAATTTGTAGCTCTAAAGAGTGTTTTCTTATCATAGAAATGACCCCCAATGTGGGTGTAGGAATCTACTGAAGACAATTTTCAAGTATCCTGAGGTACCCAGACAATATGACAAATTAATTAAAGGATGCTGGTACATGCTTTAATTTTATTTATTTTGTCAACGCATGTTGTCACAGCATTACAATACCTTTGTAAGTTGGGAGCTATATCATATGCTAAGCTGTGCTGTCCATTAAATGTAATACTACAAAAGTTACATACCTATACCTCAAAACTCTTTACAAAACAGAGTTTATGGTTTTTGATAAGTAGCCTTTAGTTCCCTCCATTTCCAGTTAGAGCTGTCCAGTTTAGGACAAATGAAGTAATGTAGCAATGACTAAGTACTAGGTTTGTGTCTCTTTCGTAAGTGAAAATTGAACATGATCCTTGCTCCCACAATGTTTTTTTGAAAAACTTACGAATTATCTACTATTTTCTATACAAATTTAACTCCTCCTCTTTACCACTTTGTACTATTTTGATTGAATTGTGGATTGTTCATAAATTCACCATCTGTCATCTTGTGGTTCAACTAGTAGATGGGTCAGTGGCATGGGAGTGCCAAATTATGGCAAGTATCAATCACCTCTTATGTCAACTTTCTGGCCCAATATTTCACTTCTAATTTCCCTAAGCGTGCCAAATGCCTTCCAAGTCCAAAAATCATCAACGAGGTTTGTAAGATCCAAACATCTTAATGACAAGTAGCCTTTAGTTCCCTCCATTTCCAGTTAGAGGAAGGATTTAAACTGTGGTTGGAGATTTAGCTACGCAGGCAGAAAGGCTACAAGCCCTTTCAGAGTTGATTGCAGATTTTCATACAGAGGACATATTTTTGCTACATGTATGCTCGAATTTACATTCTGAGTTCTTCTGTGAAGTCTCATTTCTGCCATTCCAACAACTAGAATATTTCATTGTTTTGTATGGCGAGGTTAGTGATACAAATTCACAAATTTGTAGCTCTAAAGAGTGTTGTCTTATCATAGAAATGATCCCCAATGTGGGTGTAGGAATCTACTGAACAGTAGCTGCAAATTGTATGGTATAGAAGGGTTTTAATTGTAGGAATTCCAACTATTTTTTATGCTAGAAATTGTATGAGTCGACATGCTAGAAATTGTATGGGGTTTTTCCCAACTTCATTTTTTTTGGGAAGACACATTCATAGGCAGTGCCCGAGTCTACAAGTTCTTCACTGATTTAATTAGTTGTGTACATGAAAAATGACTATTCCACCTGTAGGGTATTAAAACAGGGGATCCATATATGTCCTCCAAGAACTATTGACTTGGGAGAACCTCCAAAAAAAAAGGATTCATTGGATCAAATAGTTGTTAGTTCAAAGGATACTATCACTATCCGAAGTATGTGGCAGTTTAGATTTACAGTTTACTATAGTTTTAAACAACTGTAATGTTAATCTCTTTAAAAGTAGTTGAACTCTGAGAAAATCAACTGATTTTATTTGGAGAAACTTGATAAAAAAGCCTACATTGTTTGGAATCTCTCACTGCTTCATTCCCTTTCCTCTTGAAATGGAAAATCAGAGATGGCAAGCAGGTGGTACCTGGGAAAGACACATTCATAGGCAGTGCCCGAGTCTACAAGTTCTTCACTGATTTAATTACTTGTCTTCATGCAAAAGGACTATTCCACCTGTAGGGTATTAAAACAGGGGATCCATATCTGTCCATACCTACAAGGGCTACAAGGCCTATTAAATGTAACACCATGTGTTACAGAATACATGTGCTCCCACTCCCAGATTTTTTTTTTTTGCAGGGGTGAGTGTGCTTGCTAAGGCTAAACGGTGCAATAGACAGGTCAGCTTGTCTTAGAAAAAGAAAGATCCATTATATTGCAGATTTTTGGTCTTGTAATAATGGACCGAGAGATATCTTATTAAATTTAAATGTAGATTGCAGGTCTATGGAATATCTCTGAATTTGACTGTCAAGAAAGAGAATATTATAAATTTAAATGTAGATTGCAGGTTTTAGAATATATCTGAATTTGGCAGTCAAGAAAGAGAATATTATAAATTTAAATTTAATGTTGTTTATACACTCCGTTAAAAGATTAAATTTTACGTAGAAAAGTTCATAAGGTTTAATGAAAAACTAGTACTTAATCTTTAATGTTCAATACTCACCTTGTTACTTAATATTTAATGTGATAGAGGGGGGCATAAAAATCTTTAGTCTGAAACCACTTTAAATTTGTTTTTATCATCCGTTTTAAAATGCCAAACCATGCAAACCATTCACCACAACATTAATGACTGCAAAACAAAATAATTCCATAAAAAACGATGGGCATAGAAACACTGATAGAACCTCTTGGATTTTTCATAAATTTCAAAATGATTTAATAAAACAAAAAAGTAGAAACGTAGAATGCCATAAAATATAAATCAGCATGTTAGACTTTTGACCACGTAGGTCAGGATATAGGACACTATTTTATAGGCTATTTTTAGTCTCATACCATGCATTTATATTGAGCTATGGTAATGTACAGATAATCTCAACTTTTGTTTCCCTCAACATCATTTAGTAGGGATAAGCTAGATAACATAGATAATAAAGACTAAATAATTATATCCTTTATTTTAGATAAGCTAGATAACATAGATCAAAATATAAATAATTATTAAGCAACAAATAAATGGATGATTAATAAATATTAAATGAGAAAAGATGTATATGCTCACTATTCCATAACTGACCTGCCAAAATCCAACTGTAAGTATATACAACCTCTCATTTAATGCTCCAAACTACTTATCTTCAATCATTTATGTAAGAAGTAGTTTTTAGTGAGACTTTGGAAGGTTTTTATGGTGGAGTTTTCCGATTTAATTTTTCTAAAATCTGGCAAGAATTCATTGAAAACAGAAGTTTGATGAGTAACTTTGTTCCATAACTGACCTGGAAAAATCCAACTGTAAGTATATACAACCTCTCATTTAATGCTCCAAACTACTTATCTTCAATCATTTATGTAACGAGTAGTTTTTAGTGAGACTTTTTGAAGGTTTTTATGGTGGAGTTTTCCGATTTATTTTTTCTAAAATCTAGCAAGAATTCATTGAAAACATAAGTTTGATGAGTAACTTTGCACAATCGAAGTGCCCTGAGAGTTTTTTAGGGTGCTGAATCCATATATACAGTAAAAAAAGTAGTTTAAATAACCGAAATCAAAATTTTATCTCAAATTTTTTCACCGGCACCTGAAACTCCAAAAAATTGCACTAAAAACAACTCCAAATGTTAGCTATTTCAATATGGCACAATATTTTTGATCTGTAGCTATTTTTGTGTTTCTTTTTTTTATTATTATTTCTGATCTTGCTCTTTAGATAAAATTACATATCACATCTGCCTTCTACTACACTCTTCTTCTATATGCTATGATCTTGCTCCTTAGATAAAATTACATATTACATTTGTCTTTATCTACACCCTTCTTTTATATGCCTTCATCTACACTCTTTTTTTATATGCTATCCACTTACCTGCAGACTGCAATAATCTTTGTGCCAGGAGCCATACCTACAAGGCCTACAAGGCCTATTAAATGTAACACCATCTGTTACAGAATACCTGTACCTCAAAACTATTTACAAAATAGAGTTTGTGGTTTTTGACAAGTACCCTTTAGTTCCCTCCATTTCCAGTTAGAGCTGTCCAATTTAGGACAAATGAAGTAATGTAGCAATGACTAAGTACTAGGTTTGTGTCTCTTTCGTAGGTGAAAATTGAACATGATCCTTGATCTCAGAATGTTTTTTTGAAAAATTTACGAATTATCTACTATTTTCTATACAAATTTAACTCCTCCTCTTTACCACTTTGTACTATTTTGATTGAATTGTGGATTGTTCATAAATTCACCATCTGTCATCTTGTGGTTCAACCAGTAGATGGGTCAGTGGCATGGGAGTGCCAAATTATGGCAAGTATCAATCACCTCTTATGTCAACTTTCTGGCCCAATACCCTTTCAAAGTTGATTGCAGATTTTTCCAACAGTCTTCTTCATTATACATTGGTTAAATTATACATAATTTTTCAAGTGAAAAATGTGTTTCAGTAGATGCAAATTGTATGGTATAGAAGGGTTTTAATTGTGGGAATTCCAACTATTTGTTATGCTAGAAATTGTATGGGGTTTTTTCCAACTTCATTTGTTTTGGGAAGACACATTCATAGGAAGTGCCCGAGTCTACAAGTTCTTCACTGATTTAATTAGTTGTGTACATGAAAAAGGACTATTCCACCTGCAGGGTATTAAAACAGGGGATTCATATTTGTCCTCCAAGAACTATTGACTTGGGAGAACCTCCAAAAAAAAGGATTCATTGGATCAAACATTTGTTAGTTCAAAGGATACTATCACTATCCAAAGTATGTGGCAGTTTAGATTTATAGTTTACTATAGTTTTAAACAACTGTAATGTTAATCTCTTTAAAAGTAGTTGAACTCTGAGAAAATGAACTGATTTTATTTGGAGAAACCTGATAAAAAAGCCTACATTGTTTGGAATCTCTCACTGCTTCATTCATTTTCCTCTTGAAACAAAAAATCAGAGATGGCAAGCAGGTGGTAGTTGGGAAAGACACATTCATAGGCAGTGCCTGAGTCTACAAGTTCTTCACTGATTTAATTACTTGTCTACATGCAAAAGGACTATTCCACCTGCAGGGTATTAAAACAGGGGATCCATATCTTTCCATACCTACAAGGCCTACAAGTCCTATTAAATGTAACACCATGTGTTACAGAATACCTGTGCCTCAAAACTCTTTAGAAAACAGAGTTTCTAGTTTTTGACAAGTAGCCTTTAGTTCCCTCCATTTCCAGTTACAACTATCCAGTTTAGGACAAATGCCTTTGCAATAACTTAATAAATTCTTAAGTGGGAATGATCCTTGTAGAATGCAAGCTAAACAATATTCTTCTGAGGTTCAAGTAAGTGAACATTAAGACAGTAGTGAATCGGATCAATTCTTTTAAACCAAGTTATTAGGAAGTGCTGTACTTTGAAACCTTTCCTTTGAGTGCCACTTTTATAGTCCGGTAAACCTGATATAAGACACCTTGGCTTACTTATGCTTCCATAGATTTATCCTTCCCAATTCTCCAAAGCCATTTTACAATTGATCAACTTTTTATGAGATGAAAAGAAAAGGAATGATGCTCGGAATTTTGTGGTATCATTTATCTTTATTGAAAACCAATAATGTCTTCCATATTTAGGGAATTTGAAAACCAATAATGTCTTCCATATTTATGGATTTTGAAAACCAATAATGACTTCTATATTTATGAATTATGGATTTTGTCTCTATATTCTTAAAGAGTAATGTCTCCTATTTCAATGGGCTTTGGCTGCCTACTGCCATCCTTAAATAACCATTACTACATTAGAGAGAATACTATATTTGAGAGAAAAAATATGATAGTTTGGTCAAAATTTCAATTTTATATATAGACATGATAGTTGGTATGACATTTCAATATTACATGAATTGATGACAAAACATCAATTTCATACATTTTTATAATGTCAAAAACCTAAGTTTTGTTTTCATTGTTTCAACATTTTATATGCCAAATTCAGAAAATAAGCTATCATTTTAAAATATAGCTTGAACATTATCTTTATTACAGCTTAAGATTTGGATTAAGTTTTAGGTTATCCTTAAGGTCCATTGTTAGTTGAATTACTTAATTTAAATTTTATTTTGAGACTTTGAATAATAATTACAGTTTCATATTAATAAACTGAAGAAATATTATTTTCCTATGTATTGTACAACATTCTTTCTAACACCATCATTATCTTTATTACAGCTTAAGATTTGGATTAAGTTTTAGGTTATCCTTAAGGTCCATTGTTACTTGAATTACTTAATCTAAATTTTATTTTGACACTTTGAATAATAATTACAGTTTCATATTAATAAATTGAAGAAATACTATTTTCCTATGTATTGTACAACATTCTTTCTAACACCATCAATATTTTTATGATTTAGTTTTTATATTCAACATAATCATTAGTTTTAATTTAACTAATATTTATATACAAATTATCCATAATTTTTATATATTAAAATTTAGATTAATTTACAGAAACTAACTTTTCAAGCAATAACTATAGCTTCATCCATGATTTCTAGGAAAAACATTAGTTTTACATATAGGCATATTTTTTTAAATCACAAACATTAATTTTTAACTTACATCTACCTAATAATGGTCCACTTCGGCTCTCTTTAACTTCTCATGTAGTTCTATAGGAATCGTAATTATACATCTAACTGAAAACGACATATAAACACTTTTAATTATTCTTTTATATTCCTTTTCAGAAAATGGCAACAAATCTTATTGAAAATTCTATTTCCTCCATGCTCTCGGGGAAAAGTAATATTCAACCATTTTTACAAATCGTTGAACTTGAACGTATTGCATCAATGCAAAGTTCAACAGTACGATACCGCACTGCCATCTCTGATGGCACACATATGAAGCGCCTTATGCTTCTGATAGCTTACAATGACCTCGTTGAAAGAAGCTTGCTTCAGAAAGGTTCAATTACACATGTCAAAAATTGGACTACGTCAACTATTGGTCCATCAATGTAAGTTTGTTACAAAATTTTTACTTAAAATTTACATATTTCCTTCATATCAATTTTCACTCTAACAATTGCTCTTATTACTATCATTTACCATGTAGGTCTATAACGCTACTAGAATTTGAAATTTGTACTACATCTGCACCTTTATTTGGTATTCCAAAAAATCTGAGTATCCCCATCACTTCTCAAGAAGAAGATCCGTCATCATCGAAACAACAACCTTTGTAAAAAAGGCACTGCACCGTTTCAGACATTCCTACGGCATCCATTACACCAGTCCAAATTCCAATCAAATCAATAAACCCTTACCATTCAAACTAGTGCATAAAAGGATATGTTCAAAGAAAGACACCTCTTCGACAATTTCAATATCAATATGGTCCTGGTAAAGTGTTTGACTTCAACCTCTACGATGCAGAAGGTGGGGAAATACACATTACATGTTTCAACAATGTTGCTGATTCTTTCTTTGATAAGATCCAAGTTGGAAATATGTACATTGTCTCAAAAGGAAATTTGAAATGGCTAATAAACAATACAACCACTTAAACAATGAGTGGGAAATTTTGTTAAATGCTACATCTACAGTTGATCATGTTGCGAATGAAAGAAGATCCAAGCCAACGATGCATTTCAATATAAAATCAATCAATGATATCAAAACAACAAACGTCAACTTAATTGTTGATGTTCTTGGTATTGTTAGTAGCATTTCCAATCCATGCACCATACATAGAAAAGACGACTCAGAAGTTACGAAACAAACAGTAAATCT
Organism: Pinus albicaulis; assembly: GCA_034641835.2. Lineage (NCBI taxonomy): Eukaryota > Viridiplantae > Streptophyta > Pinopsida > Pinales > Pinaceae > Pinus > Pinus albicaulis. Next base: position 833,354,711 of record CM076575.1, read on the forward strand.
TGAAGACATGTTTGGATATAACATGGATGCAATATTTTAGGGAGATAATTTTGATGGAGTATCAAAAGAAATTTCCAACTTATGTGCTACAAGAAATAATCCCATCATAGCAATCAAGTCCGCTCGTGTTGCTGAATTCAATGGGAAAAATGTCGGTACTACAACAAGATCAATTATTCTTGTAGATCTTGACATCGAAGAGGCTAATATCCTAAAGTCATGGTTTAGAAAAGAAGGTTCCACTACAATTTCTACACCACTGACAAAAAAATATTCACCCTATTTTGGCCATCAACCCAACAAAAGAACAATTGCGGATATTCACAATATCATCCCCTCAGATATACCTGCATTCTACCAAGTCAAGGGGACAATAACAAAAGTATACATGGACAATTTTTACTACCTATCATGCCCATCTATTGTTGATAAGAAAAAATGCATGAAGAAACTTATTCCAAAGAATGCAAAGACATGGTATTGCCCTAAATGCAACACCGAAGTAACTGACTGTGATTACAGATACTTACTAAAGATAGATGTACAAGATCACACTGGTCAGATGCTTTCAACAATTGCTTTTGAAGACGCGGCATCTACAATTCTTGGAGTTAATGCAAAGGACTTCTATTTGTTATCCGAGGATCCTGATGTAATAAAGGAAATTGTCTCCAAAGCACTGTGGACAGACCACATCTTCACACTATCAATGAAGACAGAAACATTTAGAGACATACCACGCTTGAAATGTGTTATCATCAAAGAAGAGAGCTTGCAATTCTCAACAGAATGCAACAACATCCTTCAAGCAATCAATAAAATATCAATATCATAGATAAATATGACTACAAGTACTCTTGCCTTATTTATAATTTGTATTATCTTATTCTAAAAATACGTTTATAAATAATATTCTTTCATATGCCTTTCCAAACATATCTGTTACTGTTTACTCATATATCTTCGAACAAAACATCTAATTGTATTAATTTCATTTAAGGTAATTCACAATACTTTAACTTCTTCCCTATTAAAAAATCAACCAACTTTACACATTACATGTCCAATTACATTCATATACATCTTTAAAATACTTAAATACAATCTCAAACATATTTTTATCAACTCGTTACACATCTTATTATCTCCCTCTACAGCTAGAAATCACTAAAACTTCATTTCAAACACATTGTGCTAATAATATATTAAAAAAAATAAAATGTAAACTTCAATTTCTTTTTTCCCATTCCATAAAATATCATGGTTGTTTTCTTCCCAACTAACATCGTCACTCCATCTCTCTTTCCTGTAGGTGCATTAACTTATCGGAATGTCTACTACTTCTAATGATGAACGTGCGCGAAGATACTATGCAGCAAATAAAGAACAAATAAATGCACGTCAACGTGCAGCTTACCATGCTAAGAAAGCCCTCAAAGATTCTGAAACAAACAAAAGGCAAAAGAAAAGTCAAAATATATCATCAACAACACACGATGCAAATTCACAATTACCATCAAACCATTCTCACTCCGAAAGCAATTCTCTTTCCCATTTTACAAATCGACCATCTTCTCAACAAACCACTCCACCAAATTCATCCAAAGCTCATTCGCCACCACCCTCCATTCCACATGCTTTCAACGACGCTTATGATAATGATGCTCAAACAAATTCATCCATACCTCATTCAACCCCTCCATCCATTACAAATGCTTTCAACAACATTCATACTAATGCTGCACAACGTGAATTCCGTGCAAGAATTGATAGGCTTGCACCAAAATCACCATGCTCCATTTGTCTTGAATCCTATCCTGGAATCCATATCCGCATGTCAAACCAAATCTATTGTTGCTATAGATGCATGGCTGAAAAAAAAAATTCACCGTTTCTCATTAGCAAACAACATGGACCCTGGTTCTCAACCACCTGTCCTGGCTGCTCTTTCACAAATAGAAGAAATTCTTATTGCTAGGGTTAACCCTATCCTCCAAATAACACATGCACGTGGTGGCCAGTATAAATACACTGGCCACACAATTTTATTTTCACAAGACATTACAGAAATAGAATGCATGTTGCCACGACGTGTTGAATACTTGGATATTTTAATCGTTACCCGTCAAAGTAATGACCGTCAAGCTTATGACTGCATTGTAAGTAGACATCGAGTTCTTGCCGCATTAGAATACAAATTGAGAAATGATCCTTACTATAGGAATGCTTGCATTGATAACAATGCACTATCATCCTTACCAGAACTCCCAACCGATATCTCCTCATCCCTTCACCATTCCAATACCACAGATCCAACTTCCCAACTGTCAATCGAAACACCAAATTCCCTTACTGAAGATTCCATAGAGCAATAACCACACCATACATCATCATTCATTCCAACTATACCTAATAGAAATACAGAAATCCAAGAAATACGACATTATTTACAATCATACAACCACCATTCTACTACTACAATCCAATGGCCACCAATAAGCTTATCTCCAATCAATGAATACAACACAGAAGGTCTACTCTCTATGGCTTTCCCAACACTATTCCCCACAGGAGCTGCACTACCACAGGAGCTGCACTACCTAATCAACCAAGAATAAAGATAGTGCAATTACATGAATACGCACTTCATCTTCTGCATTACCACGATAATAGATTCGGCAAGCACCCTCACTTCTGCTACTACATATACAATCTGATGATGCGTCATCGCAGTCAAGCAACAACATCCTTCTTTGTAAAAAAAAACATTGGAGATGGATTCCCAACATCAATCCAAGAATTGAAAATTCGATTACAACAATTTCCAGACGACAAATTGGCAGAACAAGTGATGCACTTCGGTAGCTCTCTACGTGGCACAAGATCTTTTTGGCACAAAGCTAAAATTTAACTGACAGACATGATATCTCAACTCGGTTGCCCAACGTTCTTCTTCACATTAAGTGCAGCTGATACAAAATGGCCTGATCTTCATGCAATCATGCCTGGGATTCCACCTCCTGATGTTGCAGTACAACACAAATGGAGAAATGATAACATTATCTCTAACCCCCACTTAACATCGCTATATATGCACCACAGATTCACAATATTTAGTGAAGTTATATTGGAGAAACACTTGCAAACAAAAGACTACTAGTACAGGTATCTACTCTACCACATTACTTCCATAGTTCCCTATACATCAAGCTCCTTCTATTTCAAAATTTTCTAAAAAAAAAACATCCTTCGCAGGTATGAATGGCAACATAGAGGATCAGCACACATCCATGGCTTCCTATGGATACAAAATGCACCTGATATGGAGAATCTTAATTGGCATAACATAGAAGCAGTTGATCGTGCTAAACAATTCTTCGACAAATACATATCAGCTTGGAACCCTCGGCTTTCTACAATTTCTAGCCAATCATTTTCTCAAACAAATGTAGAAGACCCTTGCTTATTGTATACATCAGATATTCTTAGAAACAATCCTTTCAATGATTATGTCCAACTTATCAATTGGATTGAAAGGCACACAAAATGCACTGAAAACACATGCCTGAGGAAAAAAGGCTCGTCATTCGAATGCCGATTTAAAGCACCTTGGGAATTACATGCACATTCCTCCTTGTTCATTGACTCCAATGGCCAAAAAACATACACTCCCGCTCGCAATGATGATCGACTAAATACCCATAACCCTACCATCCTATCTATCTGGCGTGCGAACATTGATTGCCAACCAGTACTCTCAATCCATGCTGTTCATAAATATATTGCGAAATATGCATCCAAAGCAGAAAAAAAATCTGAAACATTCCATGACATGCTACGTAGAATTGTACTCACTTCACCCAATCTTGACCCAGCAACATCTGCATTCAGAAAATTCCTTGCAGAAACTCTTGTTGATCGTGACATAGGAGCACAAGAAACCTGTCATATGATATAGAAATTACCACTAACATTGTGCAGTCGCTCCTTCTTCCCTTTAAATGTAAGCCAACAAATCTATATGCGTCTCCCAGAGAATAACACCACCGCTCCTCCATCACCACACTTCATAGATACATACATCCATCGACCATCTCCCTTAGAATCCACATCACTTATAGAAACAGCAAGATCATGGTCATATGATCCCCGTCGTAAGACAAACAAATGGAAACAAAGACCCCAACAAGCAATTCTTCGTATCATACCACACTATTCCTTGATTCCATCAACGACCAACTCTTCTTATGCTGACTTCTGTAGAGTTGAACTTATGCTTTACAAACCATTTCGCCATATCGCGACTGACATAGCAAATTCTGCTGAAGAATTTATCAGAAATTGGGAAGCATTTCGTCCATTTTACAAACTGTGGCATCAGCACCGGACACCATCTGATATCGATCCTCCTGCAAATGATAACACAAATACTGAAGAATTCCATCCTCCAGAAATGATGGACCTAAACGAATGGGAATTACTCTCTCAATTGTGCCCTACAGATGAACTACTCATAAATGACATTCGAATGCTTGGTCTTCGTGGTTTGGATGATAGCCATAACTGGAATGATACAACTATTCCATTGCATCTCCAAGAAATAGGCGCACAATTCATTGAGAATACTCGCTCTGTCCATCGCATTATTCAAAAAAATACAGATACTCTACTGTCCCTCAGCTCATTATCTTCAATGCAAAAAAAAGCTCTGGATATTATTCGTGCTCACTCCATTAAGAAGGATATCTTATCTGCTCTGCGAATGATAATACAAGGCATTGCTAGAACTGGGAAATCCCTTCTTATAAATTGCATCAGAGAAATTCTCATAGCACTTGCTGGCTCAGAACCTTCACCAATCATGCTCCTAGCCCCTACAGGTGTTGCAGCATTCAACATACAAGCATCGACAATCCATTCTGCTCTCCACCTTCCAATAAAAGATCTTACACCATTAGAAGGCAATGCTCTTGCAAAATTTCAAGAAGAACTTAAGCATATTAGGTACATATTAATCGATGAAATGGGCTTCATCGGACCTAAGCTTCTTCACCAGGTTGATGAACGGCTTCGTGAGGCATTTCCATTAAAAAGAAACTTACGGTTCGGCGGTTGTTCGATTATATTAGTTGGTGATCTCGGCCAGTTACCACCCGTCCAAGACATACCACTATATGCAGGGACAAGTCATGGAACCGCATTGTGGAACACATTCACAACAATCATCACATTGGACAAAATATTTCATCAACAAGGTCAAAGCAGTGCTCAAGTTCTTTTCAGAAACGTCCTCCAAAACATCAGAAATGCAAATCCAACAATTGAGGACTACAACATCCTTATGACGCGAACAGACTCTTTCTTGTCTGCAGCTGAAATACAGTCCTTCCATGACTCTATACATCTATTTCCAACAAACGCTCAAACATTGGACCATAACAAGCAAATGATCAAATATTTAAACACTCCAGTTGCAAGATCAATTGCAGAGGACGACACGACATACTCTACATTCTCTTCAGACGAAGAGCAATTACAGCGAATTGTCTACCTTTGCAAAGGGAAAAAGTAATGTTGACTTCCAACCTTTGGGTTTCAGCAGGGCTTGTTAATGGTTCCCTGAGGGAAATCATATCCATCTTCTACAAGGAAGCTACTTCACCTCCACATCTTCCAACATTTGTAGTAGTTGAATTTCCAAAATACATCGGCCCTGCTTGGGATGAAACAAACCCCACTCACTTGCCGATTCCTGCAATAAAAAGAAATGGTCGCACACAAATTCCACTCAAAATGGCTTGGGCTTTAACTAAACATAAATCTCAAGGTATGACTCTGCCACAAGCAACGATAGACATTGGAAAAACTGAACGACAAGGCCTCATGTTTACAACAATTTCAAGAGTCCCTTCACAACAGAATCTCCGAATTTGCCCTGCATTCAGTTTCGACCGTTTCATGAAAATGAAAGACAACAAAAATATTGCTCGCAGAAAACAAGCAGAAGAACGTCTCCGTTCAATTTCTGCTACAGACGACCAACTCCATTCCATATGTTAACATCTCCAAAAGTTTTCCATATCATCAACTACATATTTCTTTCATAATGTATCATTTCTACCTATTACCAAAACTTAATTCAGTCATTATCAATAAATAGTTTAAATTATTACATTTGTTTTATATCTCTTAACTATTTGCTTCTAACATTTTCTATATTTTGACATAGAACATATCGACTCAAAGATATCACAGCTGCAAAACCACTGCATTCCATATATAGCATCTCTTAAAGGTTTCCAAATATTATCAACTCCATAAAATTTTAAGCACACAACATTTCTACCTACTAACATTAACCTGATTTACTGAGTATTAATAAATGGTTCAAAATATACATTATTGATATAATGCTTACCTATTTTCATCTAACAGTTTCTTTGTTTTGAAACAGAACAGATGGACTCCCTAATATTGCAACTACATAACTACAACACAGAGATAGATGCAACGATTCATTCATTGCAGGAGATACAGAAAAGATTCCTGCCAGTCTGAAATCCAAATGTGCCACTATACAGAATGCGACCAACAATAGATTTATTACTCAAAATGAAATCCACTATCAAACGTATAATCCACATACACGAACGAGATAAATTGAGAAAAGCAAGAGCAGAATGGAAATCCAGAAATAGGCATCTACAATTCCGAATGAATCTCCAATGGTGTTCAGTCTGCCATCGATCGACCTGCATCTACGACTGAACGTTTCCAATCACATATTACAGGTAGCTTAAATTTCAATCAATATAACTTCTTTACAATAGAATTCACACAACACCTCATTGAAGTCAACTTCAACAAATTCTTCTACATTTTCAAATAAATATATATTCCTCTAATTTCTCCAAAAAAAAAAAATTTCCTTTGCAGGTTCCTTACTACATCAGCATATCTCCTGCCTCTTCACCAACATTAGCATCATTCATCCTCTTCATTATATACTTGTAATCTTTCACAAAAAATACAATTTCATTGCAAAATACTAACATGCAATGTACAGTTCTCCAATTGCACACTCTTCATAATTACATTTCAAACATTGTACATTCTTAAAATTTCACGTATTATAAATAAATTGCCATATTTCTTTTCAACTATGAAAATGCAATCTCCATTTCAAACATTATACATTCTATATACATATCTCCAATGACGTTATAATATAGCTTTCTTTTCAACTATGAAAATGCAATGTCTATATCAAACATTATACATTCTGTATACATATCTCCAATGACATATAATATATCAAAACAATTACAGCTACTCTCATTCTACCATCTTCCTTACGGCGTTTCCTTTGCAACATTAGGTGCAATTGCTAGTTTATTTCTTTAAGAGTTGTGCTTTCACTTACACTTTATTTATATTACATATGTGTTATTGTGTTGAGAAACCGACTTTATAATTTAGTATGGGAAAATGGTGTAACAAAATATTAAATCAATCAAATATTATATTTAAAATTTAATAATAATAATAATAATAATAAATTTTTATAACATGTATTTTTATAATTTTAGAAAGTAATAATAAATAATTTAAAATTTAAAAATAATAACTATAATTATTTATGTTTTTTAATAATTAATTATGTTTTTTAATTATAACATATCTATTATATATTAAAAACAATAATAATAAATAAATAATAATAATTTATAATTTAATCTTGAAATGTAAAAAAATTTAAATTTAAGTTTAATTAATAACTACATAACAACTTAATACTTTCAAATATGATTCATAATTTTGTTTAATGTAATATATATGGTTTATAATTTTTGTAAAGATACTTTATAATTCAATATGGGAAAATCATGATGTTATATATATATATATATATATATATATATATATATATATATATATATATATTATATTTAATTTAATTTAATTTATTATAAAATTAAAATTGTAATATAACAAAATTGAAATGAATATTTTTATTATTTTTTAATTGGTTTTAGAAAAGTTTTCGATATGGTTTTTTGGGATAAGTTATGGCAAAGATATGAAGAGATGATTTTTTTTTCGAGTTGAGGGTTATTGTAAATTTATTATGCGAGAATGTTGTCGCCTAACTTAAGAGCACTGAGGGTTGGTCTAAAGAAATTAAATTCAATATCAACGTTAAGCAAGGGTGTCCCATTTTCCGTACCATTTTTGACATTTACATTGATAAGCTAGAAGAGTTTTTGGAAGTTGTGGGGTGTCATATCCCCAAGCTCGCTAGTATGGTCATTACTCTTCTCCTTTATGCTAATGATATCATTATTCTAGCCAAAAGCCACGATGATCTCGACAAGTAACTTAAAACCCTCCATGATTACTGCTCCAAGATGGTATGATTGATAATATAGACAAGATTAAAGTCACGATAATTAAATCCGAAAATATCAACCATGATAATTTCATGTATGATAACAATTACTTGGAGAAGGTTTCTTCATACAAATATTTAGGTAAAATGATATTCATCTTCAACTCAACTACTGAATTATAGCATTGGGAAAAGGATTATGCGAGGCTAGAAACTTATTACGAGCTTTAAAATAGGTGTAATTCAACTAATATTTTGGTTTGGAGTAAAAAAATGTTCCTCTTTGGGACTCTTGTCACCCTTGTTATTTTATATGCCTACAAGTTTTAGGGTTACAATATATCTAGAGAATCACGGAGGAAGATCATGCTGGTCCAAAAACGATTTATAACCTACAACCTCAAGATTAAAGGAAATACTCCCTACCATGTCCACTTGATTGAAACTAGTTGTTTCCCCGTCGAAAGCATGACTATGTTTAGGTATCTCATATATAAGAAGAAACTTTATAACATGGAAGCCAAGAGGATCCCTAAAATTTCTTCTCACTCTAGCCAAAGCCCCCACATCTGGCTTAAGCGGGGATGACACAAGGATGCCCAGGCTTGGCTCGACTATTGGGGTTTAAAGGAGGAGATTATTTTAGAAAAGAAGGATAATATTAAACATACTATTACTTCCAAATTTAAGGATAAGTTGTGGGATGATAAGGAGCTAGAGGGGAAAAGGAAGCTAAGGTATTATAAGGAGGAGATCAACCCCTCTCTTGCTAACAAGAATTATCTTTCTACCTTGACCAATACTAAGATGAAAATGAACATTACAAATATAAGAAGTAATTCTCAAGAGCATTGAAGTGAAACCAAACATTGGCCTATTTCCAAAACACCTTGGGATGAAAGAATTTGTCACCTTTGCAATAATAAGAGGGTTGAAAATGAAAATCGTTTTCTCTTGGATTTTCTGTGTCTTACTCACATCCATTCTCATTTCCAAAATTCCACTACCAACCTTCTTGACTTGCTAAGTCAAAAAAACTATAGTGATCTAGGCACACTTCTTTCCCTTCTTCTTTATCATAGAAAAAAATATATTAAAGAGCCTTAATTAATCTCTTATATTAAGGTTTGATAGACTGCATTAGTCTTACTGGACGTTAATCATCATCATCGTCATCATCAATACATCATCTCACCAGTACAAAAATTAGTAAAGAAATATTTACACCCAAAAGATTTGATTTCTCTTTACATTTAAGAAATCCAAAATTAAGATAAATCTATATTAATTATATAAAAATCTTATTACATAAATAAATATTAAATCCACCAAATAATTAATATGTCCTCGTAATAAAAAAAAGGCAAGTTTCGTCCTATTTTTTATCTTTTATTAAATGTTTCCTCTTAAACATAAGAAAAATGAAGCTATCCATTGATGATCAACGAAAACATTTCTAATTTTTTAAGTATTGATTTCTATACTATCTATTTATGAACCATTTTTATTTTATAAATGAAGTAATGTTTAATTTTTTTATAATGTTCACAAAGAATAAAAATTACATTTGGTGGAGAAACTGAGTGTGTATGTAGTTAGGGAAAATACATGTCTAATACAAAACTATAACTTGGATAGAGAACATGGAAAGAAACACTACTATCAAAACCTAATGTAGCAAATATCCACGGCATGCAATCCTTTCAAACTAAGATCTAACATGCAAGCCACAAACTACTGTAAATAAAAAATAAATATAAAACAAGAGGCACACAAGCCGTCCAAGGTCCAAGTGGGGCTAAAAAAAAAGAAGGAAAACAAAGGAAAATCGCCCAGACGAAGTGAATTTGTAATAAACAAGACTAGTTCTGAGATACACAACTAGAGGTCACGAAGTTGGCCCAAGAAGCAAACCAAGAAGCCAGAGAAAACGCCTTGTAGAGGAAGTAAATGAGTGAAAAGGGACGAAAAGGGGATATAAACCCTATCCCCTCAACTCTTCATTGTGGAGGACAACGTAACAAAAAAATGGCGGAAGAACTCATCCCATGATGTGCAAGACCCACGAACTAGAGATTTTGCTAAGAAAACTTTGGTTGCGATAGAGATGTGAATCCCAATGAAAAGAGATTTGATCTCTCTTTATAACTTGATCAAGTCAATTTTACCTTAAATATTCAACAAAAATTAATAATAATAATAAAAATAACTTGGAATTTTATTATTTTATTATTTTTATTATTTTATACTAAAAAACACAAATCCTATCGTAATTTACAATTTATACAAATAACCACAAACTATTAAAAACTTCAAACTCATTACACCAAGTTTTAACATAAAATAAATGTCCCTATCCCCAAAATAATTATTCGATGACCGAGTCAACCAAATAAATTTATTACATGATTAGGTATTAATTACGACAATAGGTGTTTTCTTTGCCGACTTGGGGTAGAAAAACAATGTTCACCCCAACCAATGGGCCGAAAGTTTGATTTTTGTCCCTCCAACTAATTAAAATTTTCCATCTAGAGTAGATTGTAATATTGACAGGTTCGCCCACACTCACACGCCATCCTTTGCCCACATTCACGGCGTCCTGTGAGTGGCCTTTTGCACATGTTCTCACGTCATACCTACCTAGTTCTACAACATTGAATTGCATTAAATAGACATGGAAAATTTCTCCATTCGATTTTGTTCTATTTTTCCTATTGCATTCAATATTCACACGCCATCCTCCGCCCACATTCACGACATCCTATGAGCTAACCTTGTTCCTAAGTTCTCACACCATACCTTCATGTTTATGCAACATTGAATTGCATTGAATAGGTATGGACAATTTCTCCATTTGATTTTGTTTTATTTTGCTTGTTTTGTTTGGTCACTTCACATTAAATATTCATCCCACTCCCCCCTCCAACCTTCCTGTTTCTACAACATTAAATATGCATGGAAAGTTTCTCCATTCGATTTTGTTTTATTTTTCCTATTGTGTTTGGTGTGTTGGATGGAATTTCAGTTGCCAATATATACTCAGGGTTTCCTTCTTACCTATTGTTGTTTCAAGAGGTAAATTTGACAACATCGGATTTGAGAACATAAAACCATCCAAATGAAAGGACTTCAAGGGTAACTTATCTATGCTAAATCATGATGCAAATATCCTCTCCGTGAAACTTATCAATCGAGATTAGCTAATCATATTCCTTCCTGAATTTGTAGTTCAATACTTAATTATCTCCATTTGATAGTGAATGCTATTCAAAAAAAAAAAATGAATAGAATGTATATAGATAAATACTTGAAAGAGCCGCGAATTCTATCTCATGCAGATACTGGAGTTTACACTTAGTAATCAGAGCCTGCAGAGTTTTTGGTATTGAAACCTTTAAAAATAAATCCCTTCTCGAACCTAGATATCATTTCTCCCACCAATCCACATTGTGTGTCGTTGGGCTTGATCATGATAAAGGTATGCTCCATAATGAATCTCCGAAGAGTTGAAACAACATGAAAATAGTAGGTCTCTTCGCACACTTAAGGACACAGTTCACACTGACACACAGCTAGAATGCTACAAAATTTTACCTACAGACATTCACTAAGAAAATTTGATTAAGTGATCCATGAGTCTATCAAATGTAGTGGACAGTTAGAATGCAATGACACCCCTTTGTATCTTGCGTCTATAATGCATGTGTTTTATAAATAAAAATATAAAAAAACTGTGTTGCGTTGTAGTGCAGTTATGTTTCCTCAATAGGGGTTCCTTATCCTTCCTCTCGACTAGCGGTCTTATCATACCTTCTCACGGGTCTCTGTTTAAGGTGACTCTAGCATGTTGGAACATGATTTCCCTTATCCTTCCTATTCTTTATGGGTTGCCATCACTTGTTACAATTTTGAGCTAAAGGCATTGCAGAAACTCCCTTTGGCCTGGGTCACAAAAATTGACATTTTCGTCTTGCATGGGTTGCTTGTGTGAATAAACACTTGTTTATGGGGGCCTTTCTTGGGTGATTGGACGCAGACGTGATTTTTTTTTACTGTAATTATTAACTACTATTTTTTTACTTTGGATTTTTACTGTCATTTTATGCCTGTAGTTTTTTTTATTGTAAAAAGATTTATTTTGACTATGAATTTTTACTTTTTTTTTTCTACATATATATATGTCTTAGAAATTTTCAAGCTTTTGAATATATTTATAGATCCGTTTGATGATCAGATACCTGGTGTTACAATTCATTGTTTTCTTTTGTGTTGTTTTTACTGTTTACTATATATCATATTATAATCTCCATCTAAGCTCAGGGGTTTCAAAAGGACGCCTTTGGCTTCTTCTGGATCATATTGACATATGATGTTTGTTATACAATATAATAGCTCTAGCGATTAATCGAATGGAAAGAAACAATTTCTGAATGTAGTAATTAAATACGTTCATGAAATTACTTTCTTCTTTCTTTTTTGTTTCTGCAAAATCTTATTCTTGAGCCTCACTTTCACTTTATAGCTTGTTTGCACCCCAAACTTACTCAAAGTATCTTCCTCATTTATTTATCTTCCTTGGTTCTTCTATTGTCTTGAATGGACTTCGACTTCTGTTCCAACTCTTCATTCCTGGTTGAATATTGTTTTAATGAAGATGTCACAACATTGATATTATCTTCAGATACTTTGACCTAATTTTGCATATGTGCATGCAACTTCTCATGTCGAAATATTTTATCATTAAGTTGTTCCACAATCTCTTCAACTTCTACTAAATTGTCGTCTAGCTTCCCTTTGAGCTTAGATGCCTAAGTTAGAAAATTGTTTTCCTTTAGTTTCACCCGCACTACACTTTTATTGTGCCAATGTTAGTTGTTCTTTCAGTTGAGAACTCCTTTTCTCTTCCGATTTCAGTAGTGATTCCAATTTAGTTGACTTCTGTGTAGTCTCCTCGTCCTTACCATGAGAAATGGAAATTAAATATTCAAGATCAAGGTGTCTTTTCCTCGAGGCACTAGCTTGTAACTTATTTTATTAGGAGCTATCTAGAATCGACTTCAACATATACTATATCTATTCATTACTTGACCTTCTTATTATCAAGGAAATTTTTAAAGATGATAGTTTATCTTAAAGTTTAAAAACCTTGGCAAATCTTACTAGTCCCTAGTATGCAAATTGTAAAATGTTTGGCAATATTTTTGTTAAAATATTTATATTTCTAGTGATTTTATATTATTTTATATAAAATTTTGGTTATTTTTAGGTAAAATAAAATTCTATACCATAAAATGTAGGCGAATCATTTTTAGAAGAAATGGAAATTTGGAATTTTTTTTTTGGAAAAAACATTAAAAATGAGCCCACCTGTGAATATTAACCCCTAAAATTTTCCCATCTTAGTAACCATTGTATAAACACTTTGATATGGCCTTCTGATTCTTAATCCCAATTGTCTCATTGCACCATATGCCATGATGTTGTTGGAGGTACATTAATCCAACATACAATAAGCAACACCAAATCGCTAGTAAGCAATGACACATATAAGGGCATATCTTTAAAGTTATCACCAACGTAAATTTGTGGGTAATCCTCTATCATATCAATTGTGTCACTAGCCTCTATTGCTTGTAAATATCATTAATTTTCATAAAAATAGGGCCATCTCATAGCACATCTAGTGATTGCATAATAGTGCATCTCTACCCAAAAATATTAAACAAGTCAATTAGAGGAACAAGGATCCTCACCTTCAACAATTATTGTGCAACATCAAAAAATTACTAGTGGATCCAAGAGGTAAAGTGGGTGCAACAACCTATGGAATGGTCTCAAGAGCTAACTGCTTATTCTGTATTCTATTTTTAATTTTTTGACTTGTTATCCTTTCCTAGGTACATAAGTCTTAGGTTGGGAAGCAATTGATTAGTTAATTGGAAAAATGTATTGATCAAGAATGGTAAAAAAAATTAATTTATGGTTTGAACCAAACATTTTTAGTTTTATCATGCACTCTTCATATAAAGGGATCACATATTGTTATGATTAGGCTAAAATATGTACTTGATGACTAGTGTCAAGCTCCTCCTCATCCCTTCCACAAAGGGCATTCTCAGTAAATTTAGGTAGAAACTCCCAATTCTTGTCAATTATAATTCTAAGATACCAAAGAAATTTTACAAGAGTCCTCCCAATGTGCAAATTTACAAGGTCTACACCAAGTTGAAAGGGAATCATCAACAAAATTAGAGGTGGGCGGAGATGGGTTTACCCCGACTTTCTTGGCCTCATCCTTTATATTGGGCACTTTAGGTGGAGGTACATATGGTTTACATTGAGCTATTGTTAGTTCCTCTATATCTTCACAACTTTGATAGGTAACACCTGCAAATTCTCATTAAATTTTTGTTTAGGCTCGTTGATAAAAGACATTTGTTTAAACACTTATCAAGTTTATCAAACATGCAAATCAAGACAAAAAGTAGATACATTATCCTTTTGATCTGATTTTATCTTTTTTCTATCGACGTCAAGTGAAATGAGATTGATAGAAGCAACCCAATCATTCTATAAGGACAAGGCAATAGTGCATGTAGCAGTCCAATTCGCAGTACAATCCAGAAGAATGAAACAAATCAGCACTAAGAGTCTAGGACACAAAATAACCAATATGAAAATCCGGTCGAGATACAAGTAGCCTTCCAAAGGAATAAGGAGCCTTACCGAGGGGTTTCTTCGACCAATACTACAAACTAAGAAAAATGCCTTTTTTCGGATTAGCAAGAACATTTGTTCTTTCAGAATTTATTTTTGTGAGAAAACTAATAATAATATAAATAATTAGAGTTATTGGACCTTATAGCACATGAAGCCGACTACAAGAAAAACAACTACTTGCCAGCCTCCGCCCAAAATGGCCCTTCTCAGAAAAGCCAAGATAACAGGTATGAGATCTTAAGCTCTGCTGAAGAGGTTCCTCAGGAGGAAGAAATAAAGACCCTAGACAAAGGGACCTCCGCAGGATCAAGGCCAGGAGAAAGTGCCATAGAAAGGCACAAGGAAAAACAAGCAGAAGCCAAGGAGGAAGGACAAGACTTGGAGGAATCAGAGGAGGAAGGGGAAATAGGAGATTCGCAAACATCGGTCAGAAGATCGACAAGAGGCCGCAAGTCTGCTCGTGAAAAGAGAGAATAGGAAACCTACAAAGATAAGCTTTAGGGTAGTTAACCCACTTTGGAGAAACTCTTGGCTAAAACCCAAAAGGTGATAAGAAATCAGGCACATGGCGCCAAGGGGGCCCATCAACAAAAAAGTAAATGATGAAGGTAGTCTGCTAGAACTGCAGAGGAATGGGAAGAAAACTGAACGAAGAAGCCATGAGAAGTATTTTAAGAATAGAAGCCCCATATATTCTTCTATTTCAGGAGACAAAAATGGAGGACCAAGAGTTTCTCCAAATAAGTAAGAAATTTTGGAATAAAGGCAGTGGACAAGCCGTCTCTGCTTGGGGAGCCTCTGGGGGGCTAAGCTCTCTCTGGAATAAATCCAAGTTTGTATTGGTCACAAAGATACTCAATACTCATTGGTTGTTTTTGAAGCTCCAGCATGTGGACTCGATGGAGGAATTTTGTCTCTTCAATGTCTAAGTCCCAGTAAACGCAGAGGAGAAAAAGGCCTGTTGGGACTCCATCAGACAACTGTTAGAATCAGAGAATCTGGAAAATACAATAGTTGCTGGAGACCTAAACCTCACCTTGCATGCGGACGAAAAGCGAGGAGGCAACATTATTAGGGATCCGACAAGGGAGTGGGTGGAGGAACTTATGCAGGACTAGGATCTGCTCGACATCTCTCCCTCCAATGGTAAGTTCACTTGGTCTAATAAAATAATAGGCCCCGGGCACATTGCTGCAAGGCTTGATAGATTTCTTGTTCAGATCTACTTTCTTCTTCTAGGTCTAGAGGCTACAATGCACATCCTTCCTTGCAGCATTTCTGACCATAAGCCTATTAAGCTTGAGTTTCTTGCTCATAATGATCTCGGCCCTATACCCTTCAGATTCAGTCCTTTATGGGTCAAGAACCCAGATTTTCAGAATCTGGTTAAGGATTATTGGAAAATTCCCGTGAAGGGCTCCCCCTTCTTCGTCTGGGAGGAAAATCTCAGAAGATTAAAAGTTGGTTTGAAAAAATGGGCCAAATCCCTCCCCAATCCCGCAAAGGAGATAAATTTGGCCCAAGACCGCCTCAAATACCACCACGCCCAAAATGAAGAGGCAGAAATTACAAGAGAGGTGTTAGACAAGGAGGCAGATCTTCAAAAAACTTTCCACAAGGCTTGCCTCACGAAGGAAGAATATTTGAGACAAAAGTCTCGTAGTCTATGGCTTAAAACGGGAGACAAAAATTTCACTTTCTTTCATAAACAAGCTCAAGCTAGAAAGTGTTTCAACTCCATTGCAAAAATTAAGGAAGAGAACTCTACTCACAAGGATTTTCTGAGTATTAAGAAATCAACTTTCACTCACTTTAAAAACATTTATAGTGAAGAAGGAGTGACGGATCCAAACTCCAAATTCCTAAGGGCGGTTCCTTCTAAGATCTCCCTCACGATGAATCAGCAACTTGAAGCAAAGATCACCATAAAAGAAATAAAGGATGCTCTCTTTGACATGGAGCCCGACAAAGCCCCCGGCCCGGACGGTTTTACTGCAAGATTCCTCCAATCCTGTTGGCAGATTGTGGAAAAGGACCTGCACAAAATGATTTTGAAATCCTAAAATTGCCAGAAAATAGGAGGCAACACTAATTCTTCCTTCCTCGCCCTCATTCCCAAGGAAAAGGGCGTTAATTCTTTCAACAGGTTCCACCCCATTTCTCTTATATCATTGGTTACAAATTGATCGCCAAAGTGATTTCCAACAGACTTAAAGGAATTCTTCCTGCTATTATCCTGGAGAATCAAGGCGGGTTTGTTCAAGGGAGATAGATTGTGGATAAATTCATCCTATTTCAAGAAGCGATACATTCAATCCTGCACCGCAAAGAGAAAGGTATGGTGATCAAACTCGACTTGGAAAATTCTTTTGATCACATTAGACTCAGTTTTCTTTGGGAAGTCATGCACAAATTCGGGTTTGGACTGAATTTCATCAAATGGGTTCGGGCTTGTATTTCCGAACCATGGATTTCTCCCTTGTTGAATGGGAGAGCAGTAGATTTATTCAAAGCATTAAGAGGTCTTAGGCAGGGTTGTCCCCTTTCCCTGCTTCTTTTTGTCCTCCATGTCTCTGTCCTGAGTTTTTATTTAGATTAGAAGCTGGCTGATCAAGAGATTATGGGTCTCAATATAGCTAGAGGTGTAAAAAATGTAAACCATGCTCTGTTTGCCGATGACATTCTTCTGCTTGGGTCTGACTTTGTTCACTTAGCCTCAAGGTTCAAGGAAGTGTTGGAGGACTATTGTGAAGCTACAGGAAGCATTTTAAACAAAGGGAAATGCCATATCTTCTGCTAGAACATCTCTGCCAACATTCTAAATTCCATCTCTAGAACCTTGGGCTTCACCGCCTCTGTCAATTGGTATTCCTTCAATTATTTGGGTCTCCCTATATTTCATAAACTAGCCTAGAGAAAATATTGGCTCCCTCTGCTTGAAAAATTTAAGGCTAAAATCCAGGCTTGGGGATTTTCTTGGCTAAACCTTGCAGAAAAATCTGTTCTCATTAAAACCGTCCTTAGTAGCCTCCCCATCTTTCAATTCTCTGTTATGTTAGCTCCCTCAGGCATCCTCAGAAAGATGGAGGCTCTTATCCGCAAATTCTTTTGGAAAGGTGGCAATCAAAAGGAAAGGAGAATCCCTTTGGTAAGCTGGGATAAATTTTGCAAGCCCATGTTTGAAGGAGGCCTAAATTTTAAAGATCTCAGCATCCAAAACATAGCCATGGGAGCCAAGATATTTTGGAAAATTATTGCCCCACACCCCGGCTGGGCGCAAAGAGCTCTCTGGAAGAAATATTTCACCAGAATGAGGAAAAGTTGTCTGGAAAAATCCATCCCCAACTGTGGATCTCATCTTTTAAAATTATGTACCAACGCAATTCCGCTGATTAAAGACCATGCATTCTGGATACCTGGAAATTGCAGGTAGATAAACCTCTAGGATGATTTTATAATGAACCAACCTCCTCTGTTGAATACCGGCTCCCTCCATGCGCTGTGATCGTGGATGTCTGACGTAGGTTATAACTCTCTGTCGGACATATTGATGTGGTCTGATAGCACTTGGCAATGTTGGAATCTACCGATCATTCCACTTGAGCTGTCAAAGGACCGCGATACCCTACTCTCTCTACTGAATGGGAAGGCTCCTCTTCGTGTTGGGAAGCACGATGCTCAGGGCTGAGGATTAAATCCTGGTAGTTTCACAGTTGCGCAAGGATATAAATGTTTGCTGGAGCACCCTTATGTTCCGCCATATCCTGTTGTGTGGAAGGGTCTATGAAGTCATAAGTCCATAGCTAAGGTCGATTTCTTCTGTTGGCTGCCGTGCCACAAAGGAATTCTCACTGAGGACAAATTAATGAAGAAAGGCCTCTATGGGCCTTCAAGATACCGATTGTGTTGCGAGAGAGAAGAGAATGCCCAACACTTAATGCTGGAATGTAAATTCGCAGTAGAAATCTGGTAGGATCTCCTGAGCCTCTGGAAAAATGAGTTTATCCTTCTTATATCTATCTCTAATCTGTTTGCAAACTGGCTGAAGTTGTATCCAGGAGCATTTCCAAAAAATGAAAGCTTTAACGCTGCTTGGCTATCTTTGCCAAAATTTATCTGCTTGCAAATCTGGCTTGAGAGGAATATGAGAGTTTTCAGAGATAAAGGACAAAATGTGAAATTCATCATAGTCAAGATCAAATACCAACTGAAAGAAAGTCTCGGTGATAAATTGACGGATTCGAATCCAAGCCAACAGGACTTGGACTGGGGCGCGTTGATGAATTTGAAGTTTTCTAGAGATATAAGACAAATCAAGGAAAAAAAAGAATGGAAATTCAGAGGGAATGAGAAATAACTTTCAGAATGGCTCTCCAAGCAATCGAGACACACCTTGTTCTTTGACGAGGCAGCAAAAGGAAACCCCAGTAATGTTGGGGCAGGAGGAGTTATTATGAACAAAGAAGGCAGAATTGTGACCAACTTTGCTTGGGGACTAGGCCAAACCACAAGTATTCAAGCTGAAGTGTTGGCCCTTCTTCAAGGCCTCAAGCAATTCAAGGCCCTTGGAATAAAAGAGGTAAATGTAATCGGAGATTCTCAGACCATCATCAAAGTCATAGTGGAGAATTCTCCTCCTGCTGATCTCAGATTTGCTAGAGTGGTGACAAGAATAAGAATTTTGGTGAAATCCTTCCAGATTGTGCACTTTCTCCATGCGTTGAGGGAGAACAATAAGGACGCTGACTCGGAAGCCAACAGTGCGGTGCTTTTGGCAGCTGGCACTCTCGAGAGAGATAGGGTCGAGGAATGGGACTCCATTTCACAAATTGTTGTTCTCATGTTTTACTACATTTTACTGAATCAGTTTGTTTGTATCCACAAGATAGGGAAAATAACAAAGATAGATTCTCTAGTTCTATGTAAGAAAAATTGGCTCCCAAATATTGGGGCCTTTGAACTACTGGCGGAAGAGAATTCTTGGGCTTTGCCCATATTATTGTAATCGGTTGAAAGACATTTTCGCCATAAATCTAATATAAACCCATACCCGTTCTTATATATATATATATATAAACAATAATATATATATAAAATAAAAATGAATAAAAAAAATGAAATTAAATTGGTATTTATATATATATTATTTCTTTACGAGTTGTGCTTTCACTTACACTTTATTTATATTACATGTGTTATTGTGTTGAGAAGCCAACTTTATAATTTAGTATGGGAAAATGATGTAACAAAATATTAAATCAATCAAATATTATATTTAAAATTGAATAATAATAATAATAATAATAATAATAATTAATTTTTATAACATGTATTTTTATAATTTTAGAAAGTAATAATAAATAATTTAAAATTTAAAAATAATAACTATAATTATTTATGTTTTTTTATAATTAATTATGTTTTTTTAATTATAACATATCTATTATATATTAAAAACAATAATAATAAATAAATAATAATGATTTATAATTTAATCTTGAAATGTAAAAAACTTTATATTTAAGTTTAATTAATAACTACATAACAACTTAATACTTTCAAATATGATTCATAATTTTGTTTAATGTAATACATATATGTTTATAATTTTTGTAAAGATACTTTATAATTCAATATGGGAAAATCATGATGTTATATATATATATATATATATATATATATATATATATATATATATATATATATTAATTTAATTTAATTTATTATAAAATTAAAATTTTAATATAACAAAATTGAAATGAATACTTTTATTATTTTTTAATTGGTTTTAGAAAAGTTTTCGATATGGTTTTTTGGGATAAGTTATGGCTAAGATATGAAGAGATGATTATTTTTTTCGAGTTGAGGGTTATTGTAATTTTATTATGCGAGAATGTTGTCGCCTAACTTAATATCACTGAGGGTTGGTCTAAAGAAATTAAATGCAATATCAACGTTAAGCAAGGGTGTCCCATTTTCTGTACCATTTTTGACATTTACATTGATAAGCTAGAAGAGTTTTTGGAAGTTGTGGGATGCCATATCCCCAAGCTCGCTAGTATGGTCATTACTCCTCCTTTATGCTAATGATATCATTCTTCTAGCCAAAAGCCACGATGATCTCGACAAGTAAATTAAAATCCTCGATGATTACTGCTCCAAGATGGTATGATTGATAATACCGACAAGATTAAAGTCACGATAATTAAATCCAAAAATATCAACCATGATAATTTCATGTATGATAACAATTACTTGGAGAAGGTTTCTTCATACAAATATTTAGGTAAAATGATATTCATCTTCAACTCAACTACTGAATTATAGCATTGGGAAAAGGATTATCTGAGGCTAGAAAACTTATTATGAGCTTTAAAATAGGTGTAATTCAACTAATATTTTGGTTTGGAGTAAAAAAATGTTCCTCTTTGGAACTCTTGTCACCCTTGTTATTTTATATGCCTACAAGTTTTAGGGTTACAATATATCTAGAGAATCATGGAGGAAGATCATGCCGGTCCAAAAATGATTTATAACCTACAACCTCAAGATTAAAGGAAATACTCCCTACCCTGTCCTCTTGATTGAAACTAGTTGTTTCCCCGTCGAAAGCATGACTATTTTTAGGTATCTCATGTATAAGAAGAAACTTTATAACATGGAAGCCAAGAGGTTCCCTAAAATTTCTTCTAACTCTAGCCAAAGCCCCCACATCTGGCTTAAGTGGGGATGACACAAGGATGCCCAGGCTTGGCTTGACTATTGGGGTTTAAAGGAGGAGATTATTTTAGAAAAGAAGGATAATATTAAACATACTATTACTTCCAAATTTAAGGATAAGTTGTGGGATGATAAGGAGCTAGAGGGGAAAAGGAAGCTAAGGTATTATAAGGAGGAGATCAACCCCTCTCTTGCTAATAAGAATTATCTTTCTACCTTGACCAATACTAAGATGAAAATGAACATTACAAAGATAAGAAGTAATTCTCATGAGCATTGAAGTGAAACCAAACATTGGCCTATTTCCAAAACACCTTGGGATGAAATAATTTGTCACCTTTGCGATAATAAGAGGGTTGAAAATGAAAATCATTTTCTCTTGGATTGTCTGTGTCTTACTCGCATCCATTCTCATTTCCAAAATTCCACTACCAACCTTCTTGACTTGCTAAGTAAAAAAAACTATAGTGATCTAGGCACACTTCTTTCCCTTCTTCTTTATCATAGAAAAAATTATATTAAAGAGCCTTAATTAATCTCTTATATTAAGGTTTGATAGACCACATTAGTCTTCCTGGACGTTAATCATCATCATCATCATCATTACAACATCTCACCAGTACAAAAATTAGTAAAGAAACATTTACACCAAAAAGATTTGATTTCTCTTTACATTTAATAAATCCAAAATTAAGATAAACCTATATTAATTATATAAAAATCTTATTACATAAATAAATATTAAATCCACCAAATAATTAATATGTCCTTGTAATAAAAAAAGGCAAGTTTCGTCCTATTTTTTATCTTTTATTAAATGTTTCCTCTTAAACATAAGAAACATAAAGCTATCCATTTATGATAAACGAAAAAATTTCTAATTTTTTAAGTATTGATTTTATACTATCTATTTATGAACTATTTTTATTTTATAAATGAAGTAATGTTTAAATTTTTTATAATGTTCACAAAGAATAAAAATTACATTTGGTAGAGAAACTGAGTGTGTCTGCAGTTAGGGAAAATACATGTCTAATACAAAACTATAACTTGGATAGAGAACATGGAAAGAAACCCTACTATCAAAACCTAATGTAGTAAATATCCACGACATGCAAGCCTTTCAAACTAAGATCTAACATACAAGCCAAAAACTACTATAAATAAAAAATAAATAAAAAACAAGAGGCACGCAAGCCCTACAGGGTGCTAAAAAAAAGAAGGAAAACAAAGGAAAATCGCCCACACGAAGTGAATTTGTAATAAACAAGACTGGTTCTGAGATACACAACTAGAGGTCACGAAGTTGGTCCAAGAAGCAAACCAAGAAGCCATAGCAAATGCCTTGCAGAGGAAGTACATGAGTGAAAAGGGAAGAAAAGGGGATATAAACCCTA
The DNA here is from genome assembly GCA_034641835.2 of Pinus albicaulis. Classification (NCBI taxonomy): domain Eukaryota; kingdom Viridiplantae; phylum Streptophyta; class Pinopsida; order Pinales; family Pinaceae; genus Pinus; species Pinus albicaulis. Next base: position 833,377,940 of record CM076575.1, read on the forward strand.
TCCCCTCAAATCTTCATTGTGGAGGACAATGTAACAAAAAAATGGCGGAAGAACTCATCCCATGATGTGCAAGACCCACGAACCAGAGATTTTGCAAAGAAAACCTCGGTTGCGATAGAGATGTGAATCCCAATGAAAAGAGATTTGATCTCTCTTTATAACTTGATCAAGTCAAGTTTACCTTAAATATTCAACAAAAATTAATAATAATAATAATAATAATAATAACTTGGAATTTTATTATTTTATTATTTTATACTAAAAAACACAAATCCTATCGTAATTTACAATTTATACAAGTAACCACAAACTATTAAAAACTTCAAACTCATTACACCAAGTTTTAACATAAAATCAATGTCCCTATCCCCAAAATAATTATTCGATGACCGATTCAACCAAATAAATTTATTACATGATTAGGTATTAATGACGACAACAGGTGTTTTCTTTGTTGACTTAGGGTGGGAAAACAATGTTCACCCCAACCAATGGGCCGGAAGTTTGATTTTTGTCCCTCCAACTAATTAAAATTTTCCATCTAGACTAGATTGGACTATTGACAAGTTCACCCAAACTCACACACCATCCTTTGCCCACATTCACGGCATCCTCTAAGTGGCCTTTTGCACATGTTCTCATGTCATACCTACGTATTTCTACAACATTGAATTGCATTAAATAGACATGGACAATTTCTCTATTCGATTTTGTTCTATTTTTCCTACTGCATTCAGTATTCACATGCCATCCTCCGCCCACATTCATGACATCCTATGAGCTGACCTTATTCCTACGTTCTCACACCATATCTTCATGTTTATGCAGCATTGAATTGCATTGAATAGGTATGGAAAATTTCTCCATTTGATTTTGCTTTATTTTGCTTGTTTTGTTTGGTCACTTCAAATTAAATATTCATCCCCCTCCCCCCTCCAACCTTCCTGTTTCTACAACACTAAATATGCATGGAAAGTTTCTCCATTCGATTTTGTTTTATTTTTCATATTTTGTTTGATGTGTTGGATGTTCTTTCAGTTGCCAATATATACTCAGGGTTGCCTTCTTACCTATTGTTGTTTTGACAAGAGGTAAATTTGACAACATCGGATTTGAGAACATCAAACCATCCAAATGAAAGGACTTCAAGGGTAACTTATCTATGCTAAATCATGATGCAAATATCCTCTCCGTGAAACTTATCAATCGAGATTAGCCGATCATGTTCCTTCCTGAATTTGTAGTTCAATACTTAATTATCTCCATTTGATAGTGAATGTTATAAAAAAAAAAAATGAATAGATTGTAGATAGATAAATACTTGAAAGAGCCACGAATTCTATCTCATGCGAATACTGGAGTTTACACTTAGTAATCAGAGCCTGCAGAGTTTTTGGTATTGAAACCTTTAAAAATAAATCCCTTCTCGAACCTAGATATCATTTCTCCCACCAATCCACATTGTGTGTCGTTGGGCTTGATCATGATAAAGGTATGCTCCATAATGAATCTCCGAAGAGTTGAAACAACATGAAAATAGTAGGTCTCTTCGCACACTTAAGGACACAGTTCACACTGACACATAGCTAGAATGCTACAAAATTTTACCTACAGACATTCACTAAGAAAGTTTGATTAAGTGATCCATGAGTCTATCAAATGTAGTGGAAACTTAGAATGAAACGACACCCCTTTGTATCTTGCATCTATAATGCATGTGTTTTATAAATAAAAATATAAAAAAATTGTGTCGCGTTGCAGTGCAGTTATGTTTCCTCAATAGGGGTTCCTTATCCTTCCTCTCGACTAGCGGTCTTATCCTAGCTTCTCACGGGTCTCTGTTTAAGGTGACTCTAGCATGTTGGAACATGAGTTTCCTTATCCTTCCTATTATTTATGGGTTGCCATCACTTGTTACAATTTTGAGCTAAAGGCATTGCAGAAAATCCCTTTGGCCTGGGTCACAAAACTTGACATTTTCGTCTTGCATGGGTTGCTTGTGCGAACAAACACTTGTTTATGGGGGATTTCTTGGGTGATTGGATGCAGAGGTGATTTGTTTTGACTGTAATTATTAACTATTATTTTTTTACTTTGGATTTTTATTGTCATTTTATGCCTGTAGTTTTTTAATTGTAAAAATATTTATTTTGACTATGAATTCTTACCTTTTTTTCTACATATATATATGTGTCTTAGAAATTTTCAAGCTGTCAAATATATTTATAGATCTATTTGATGATCAGATACTTGGTGTTATAGTTCATTGTTTTCTTTAGTGTTGTTTTTACTGTTTACTATATATCATATTATAATCTCCATCTAAGCTCCAGGGGTTTCAAAAGGACGCCTTTGGCTTCTTCTGGATCATATTGACATATGATGTTTGTTAAACAATATAATAGCTCTAGCGAGTAATCGAATGGAAAGAAACAATGTATGAATGTAGTAATTAAATACGTTCATGAAATTACTTTCTTCTTTCTTTTTTGTTTCTGCAAAATCTTATTCTTGAGCCTCACTTTCACTTTCTAGCTTGTTTGCACCCCAAACTTACTCCAAGTATCTTCCTCATTTATTTATCTTCCTTGGTTCTTCTATTGTCTTGAATGGACTTCGACTTCTCTTCCAACTCTTCATTCCTGGTTGAATATTGTTTTAATGAAGATGTCACAACACTGATATTATCTTCAGATACTTTGACCTAATTTTTCATATGTGCATGAAACTTCTCATGTTGAAATATTTTATCATTAAGTTGTGCCACAATCACTTCAACTTCTACTAAAGTGTCCTCTAGCTTCCCTTTGAGCTTAGATGCCTAAGTTAGAAAATTATTTTCCTTTAGTTTCACCCGCACTACACTTTTATTGTGCCAATGTTAGTTGTTCTTTCAGCTGAGAACTCCTTTTCTCTTCCAATTTCAGTAGTGATTCCAATTTAGTTGACTTCTTTGTAGTCTCCTTGTCCTTACCATGAGAAATGGAAATTAAATCTTCAAGATCAAGGTGTCTTTTCCTCGAGGCACTAGCTTGTAACTCATTTTCTTAGGAGCTATCTAGAATCGACTTCAACATATACTCTATCTATTCATTATTTGACCTTCTTATTATCAAGGAAATTTTTAAAGATGATAGTTTATCTTAAAGTTTAAAAACGTTGGCGAATCTTACTAGTCCCTAGTATGCAAATTGTAAAATGTTTGGCAATATTTTTGTTAAAATATTTATATTTCTAATGATTTTATATTAGTTTATATAAAAGTTTGGTTATTTTTAAGGTAAAATAAAATTTTATACCATAAAATGTGGGCGAATCATTTTTAGAAGAAATGGAAGTTTGCGAATTTTTTTTTGGAAAAAACATTAAAAATTAGCCCACTTGTGAATATTAACCCCTAAAATTATCCCATCTTAGTAACCATTGTATAAACACTATGATATGGCCTTCTGATTCTTAATCCTAATTGTCTCATCGCACCATATGCCATGATGTTTTTGGAGGTACATTAGTCCAACATGCAATAAACAACACCAAATCGCTAGTAAGCAATGACACATATAAGGGCATATCTTTAAAGTTATCACCAACGTAAATTTGTGGGTAATCCTCTATCATATCAATTGTGTCACTAGCCTCTATTGCTTGTAAATATCATTAATTTTCATAAAAATAGGGCCATCTCATAGCACATCTAGTGATTGCATATTAGGGCATCTTTACCCAAAAATATTAAACAAGTCAATTAGAGGAATAAGGATCCTCACCTTCAATAATTATTTTGCAACCTCAAAAAATTACTAGTGGATTCAAAGAGGTAAAGTGCGTGCAACAACCTATGGAATGGTATCAAGAGCTAAGTGCTTATTCTGTATTCTATTTTAAAATTTTTCAACTTGCTATCCTTTCCTAGGTACACAAGTCTTAGGTTGGGAAGCAATTGATTAGTTAATTGGAAAAATATCTTGATCAAGAATGGTAAAAAAATTAATTTATGGTTTGAACCAAACATTTTTAGTTTTATCATGCACTCTTCATATAAAGGGATCACATATTGTTATGATCAGGCTAAAATATGTACTTGATGACTAGTGACAAGCTCCTCCTCATCCCTTCCACAAAAGGAATTCTCAGTAAATTTAGGTAGAAACTCCCAATTCTTGTCAATTATAATTTTAAGATACCAAAGAAATTTTACAAGAGTCCTCCCAATGTGCAAATTTACAAGGTCTACACCAAGTTGAAAGGGAATCATCAACAAAATTAGAGGTGGGAGGAGATGGATTTACCCCGACTTTCTTGGCCTCATCCTTTATATTGGGCCCTTTAGGTGGAGGTACATATGGTTTACATTGAGCTATTGTTAGTTCCTCTATATCTTCACAACTTTGATAGGTAACACCTGCAAATTCTCATTAAATTTGTGTTTAGGCTCATTGATAAAAGACATTTTTTTAAACACTTATCAAGTTTATCAAATATGCAAATCAAGACAAAAAGTAGATACCTTATCCTTTTGATCTGATTTTATCTTTTTTCTATCGACGTCAAGTGAAATGAGATTGATAGAAGCAACCCAATCATTCTATAAGGACAAGGCAATAGTGCATGTAGCATTCCAATTCGCAGAACAATCCAGAAGAATGAAACAAATCAGCACTAAGATGCTAGGACACAAAATAACCAATATGAAAATCCGGTCGAGATACAAGTAGCCTTCCAAAGAAATAAGGAGCCTTCCCGAGGGGTTTCTTTGATCAATACTACAAACTAAGGAAAATGCCTTTTTTTGGATTACCAAGAACATTTGTTCTTTCAGAATTTACTTCTGTGAGAAAACTAATAATAATATAAATAATTAGAGTTATTGGACCTTATAGCACATGAATCCGACTACAAGAAAAACAACTACTTGCCCTTCTTCTTTTAAATTTTAAGTGTGTTTTTATATGCAAAGGTCATCTGATTCACAAGTGCCTAACTGTAGACCATGGAAACACTAAGAAGAACTTTTCATGAAAATATGACGGTATGCTCATGGTTAAAAAAATGTGTTTGTTTTTTATGTGTGTGAGAGAGGACAAAGAACGAAAGTGCAGAACACAAAGAAATGCACAGCTTCTGATCTTCTTCAATCAGGAAATCAAACAATGTTGGATGAATTAAAAATTTCAATAAATCAAGAGACCAATGATAGACTTATCAACACCCATATCATGCCAAGACCAAATTTAATCGCCCAAATTTTATACATAGCCATTTCCAAAGTCCCTAAGTAAAGTGAGATTAGGGTCTCAGTTATATATGGATTTGAAACCAGGAACCTTAATTGACAAGGCAAAGAGATCGCCCATGGTAGATAAATGCATAAATTACATACTGCAGTGAACATTAATCTTATCTTTAAAGTCATTAAGCTCATCTTTGAAACACTGAGTATGCAATGTAACTCATGGAAAGCATACGCACTAGTCATTTGGATCTTAAAACCATCATGAAAAAATAGTGAACTCCTATCCTAATAATAGAATATTACACCTCTAGTTAGGGATTTTTCCCACATGTACTTTAAGCTCTTGCAAACATTTTCACAATATAATTGCAAAGGGTCTAACATTCTTGAAAAAACTTCCATGATGAGGAAATTTTATGTCAATGTTGACTGCTGGTCTCAGAGAAATGGGATAGTTAGGTCTTTAAATTAAAAAAAAAAAATCGAGGTAATGTAATAACATGGATCAGATCTTCTAATTTTTTTCCTTTGCTCATGAATGAACAATAGTTCACTATTTGTTTGGATTCTAAAACATGATGGAATATAAAAAGAGTATATAACTGAAAAATTGTCAAAAAAATATATTGTTGACATGCTCTCAATGGAGATATATCCAATTTCTGAAGTGTGAATCAAAGGATTTTGTTGAATCTTTTCACTTGTTTCAATGGATAAATAGTTAGAACCTATATTGTCTTAAGCGAGGGGTTTAATTTCTTATTGAAATTATTATTGCATATAGACAAGGAAGGTGTTATAGGCCTAGTTCTCGTTTGCTATTGAACATAGAGAAAGAAGGTTCTTTAGGCCTGTCTCGGGATAATGTGATGGTATTTTACTAGAATGAAGAATACAAACATATCTTGGCATGGATGAATTATTTATTTTAATTATTATATTTAAATAACAACAAATTACATTAGGCATGTTTGTCTGGGGATTATGTCATGGTATTTTAAAAAGTTTAAAAATAGATCCATGTCTTTGGAAGGTTGGATTAGTCATTTTACTTATCATATTTAAATAACAATAAACTAACTTAGATTTGTTTTAACCTAGGAGGATATATTGTGCTATTTGTTCTTGAGAGGTAGGAATCTAAAGTTCCTGATCCTTAGTAAATTGTGGTTTACACGTTGAGAGGTATGCATATAAAGTTTTTTATCATTAAGAAATTAATTTAACATTGGTTTATTAGTTATTTTTTTCTCAAGGATTTACAAAAAGGAAGACCCTTAAGTAAAAAATATTATATACTAAAACTCAAATTGAGATTTTTCAACATAAACTTTTGTACACAAAAAAAAAGAAAATCATATTTTTCCATGCAACTTTAGCTGCATTTGAAATGGTTTATGGGGGATTTAAATGATACATGTCTCCTTCGGAGAATTTTAAGTATTTAGAAAGATATATTTCATATGTCTTCAACATTTTCTATTTAGTCTAGGAACACACACGATTAAAATCAAGGAATTGAAAACATAAAAAACATTTATAAAATAAATATATTAACAAAATTTCTAGGTGGTCAGTTCCAATTTGCCTATATGTTACATTTAATATTAGAAACAAACAGAAAGGAACTACAAAATTTTACTAGGTCATTTGTCTATTTAAATAGTTGTTTGTGTATCATCCTCAAAAAAATTTCTCAGTATCTAGTGTAATTGCAAGTATGGTCTTCATATCATCTGAATTCTCTGCAAATTGTTCCATATTTTTCAAAATTTTGGTTTTCCTCTAAACAACTTGCTCAAGCTTAATCCTCTCCTATAAAAAAACATTTATATATCAACCCAATTCATCAATAGTCGCTTCATTTTCAACTAGAAGCTTTAGGAAATTGTTCTATAACATCCTAATGTGCTATTTATATTATGGAAATATTGATCCAAATACATGTTCGAAATCATCTTAATATCAATCATGCAGAGAATATGTTCTAAATCATATTAATCAATCATACAAGAAAACTGAAAAATTGAGTATCCTAATTTAAAAATACCATATATATGCAGATGTAGCAAAACTCTAGCTTGGCAGAACTTGCCAGATCCTTTGATCAATGTAAACTAATTTCAATTTACCTGAAATACGCCCTTCTCATATGAACAAATTATCCTCACATATTAAATGGTTTTTTTTCTATTGTGGAAGTCTTTAATTTATGGTTGTTATCTATATGATGTTACATAATGTATGGTTGTTATCTATGTGATGTTACATGTTATCTGAAGACACATTTTGATCCCTTATTTATAACCTATATTTTCCTTCACACACTCTGTTTGTGGAGAATGCCACATGATCTTGTATATTGAATATAGTGAGAGAATTGATCTCACAAAAATGACTAACCTATACTTTTCTTATAGAATATTAACAAACCGAATCTATGAATTAAGTTCATGAGAAAATTTACAAGGTATTCTGAATAGGGTGGAAAGTTGTAATTGACATAAATGAAAAAATATATATTATTTCACAAACAACTAACATAATTGAAACCATTCCTCCTCATTTTCCTTGCTACTACCAAGGCCTCTTTGCTTGAGCAAGACCTCGATGTATGCTAAGTAACTCACTCAAATTTCCAAACGCCTCATATGTTCCCTCCAAAACTTTCATACACTCAAAGAAACGGATTCTGTGATAGGCATTATTTTTTTCTTACCCATGAAATTTTTTACTTCGGCACGTAGAAATTTTAAAAATCAAAAGGAGAGTGGCCTAGAAATCTCTTTGTTGGTGGTATCACCTTCGTTCTTATCTGTTTTTTTTGCTCATGCTTTTAGATATTCCACACTTTTCCCTTCAATTTCTATTGTTCCTTCATGTCCTTCGAGATAAACTATTTAGCCTTTTCCTTCAATCTACTACACAAACTACTTTTTGTTTTTATGCACTTACATTTGATATTCACTTGCATCTCCTCTCTTCTAACAACAAAGTCGTATCACAATGGAGACAACCTTGAATAGAAATCCACTTTCGTTTTTTCTTGTTGGTTCTGCCGAAATGCATATAGTTCTACAGGTTGTTGTATTCGATCAAATATACCCTACTAGGGTTTCAAACCCTCATTACCAGTTCTCTCTTTCTAATGGAGCTCACATCCATTCGGTCTTGCTTCTTTATTTGCACAATTCCCTTGCAACAGCTAGGGACCTGCAAGTAGGCTCCATTGTGCTCCTCAGAATATGTTCATGCACATTTTTACATCAAAATTTGTATGTTGCACATGCCCCACTCTATCTAAGCATACTTTAATAATGAAAAGAGAAATAAATTACCAAACCCTTCCAATTAATTATATAAGTCAAGAATAAAATGATTGATTCTCTTTTAAACTTGGGATCACAGGAAAATATCATTACAATTGTAGTAGTCAAAAAATTAGGATTGGAATTTCATGACCATCCAAGCCCATATCCATTGGGATGGATAAATAAGAATGTCAAATTAAATATAACAAAACATTGCAATATTAGATTTGCTATCACTGTTGAATTTATTGATGAAGTAGAACCAGATATATTTCCTCTTTATGTATGTGGAGTGGGGTTTGGAACCCTATATGTAAATATGAGATGAAATATTTGTGTGGAGAGACAAATAGTACTGACTCGTCTAGGTTATAAAATATTTCACCATTAATGCACACAAATTCAAGTTAAAAATTTCACTAATAAGTGCCAACCAAGCCAAGAAACTGTTCAGTTCTAGAAAGAAGTTTGTTTTATTGTTTTTAAGAGAGAAAAAGTGTGTAGAAGATTCATTACGAATAAAAGAATACCTATAGGGGTGTATTAATAAAAGATAAAAACAATTAGAAGAGTAGCTATAGGCATAGAAGGATGTGTTCTGGGACTAAAGGGTTACCACTGAAGTGTTAGAAAATTAGAAAGGAAGAAATATTTTCTTATCTTGATAATTAATTGTGATGTTTTGGTATATTATTCAGGTCTTATTTAAATTCTTTATATATTATTTTATCCTATTATCATCAATCAACTACCAGAACATAAATACATGAAGATAAAAAATAAAAAAATAAAAATAAAATAAAAAATAAAAAACAAGGACACAAGATGTAGAATTTTAACCCCTCTCCTAGGGGAAAAGAAAACAAAAATTTCTTCTCTTATTCAAGAACCAAATCAAATGAGAGAACCAAGAACCTTGGGCCAATAATAATATTTCCTCCAATCCACCAAGTCAAACTTCCAAGAAGACTAGTTAAACTCTAGTCAAGACCTCAAAAGTCAATATAAGTCAAACTCTCAAAAAATATGATTCAAACATGGTTTTGTGCCTTTCTTACTTCTTAAATTTTTTCCTGCAACAATTCAGACCTGCATTAACCCTAACTAGTCCTAGAAAATTGCACGTGTGAGCTAAATACAAGAAAAATTGACTTGTTTCTTTTGTTGGACCTCCTACTTCCTTTGTTATGGATTTTCTTTCTTTTCCAAGTCTTTTCACCTTCATTTTTAACCTCCACACTACCTTGAGAGTTATAGAACAAATACTTGATGATAATGGATTGAATGCACTGCTTATTTATAGTGGTTGAAACACCCTTATGAGGTAGACCTGATAACTCGTTAGGCTGACTTGGTGGAGGATTAACACATAACCAATTTAAATAAAATAATTTTCTTTGTTTGACATAATAAGCCCAAGAAGGGTCTATAACATAAGGATACAAATTCAAAAAAAGGGAACAATGATGGGCTGAAGGGAAAAAACCGTAATCCCTGAGAGCAATGGTGACAATGAGGGCCACCTGGAAGATGGGGCCAGTCGTTGTGGAAAAGTGGAGGTAGTTGTCAGCAGGTATAAGATGCCTCGGTTTCAATCCATTTCAAACAGAGCATAAGAGGGCTCAAAAATTTAATCTCTCGTTTTATACGTCTTTGGAAGGAGGTTTAGGCCTACAGATGCATGTACCCATTGGGAGGTTGAACATGTAACAGTTTTTAGCGGCTACTGATCAGGAGATTAAAGGGTAACCATGGTAAAAAAATCATAAAAGGTGGAGGTGGATCTTAAGCCAAGAGATATGCTAACAATGTGGGGTTTGGATGTCACAGTGAAAAACATGAATAAATTCATTGGTCCAGCTGGACTGCGTGCATGGAAATTTGGAGGCTCAAGAGAGGTGAGGAAGAGGTAGGGGAATTAGGTTTTCTAGAGGAAAACCTAAGCAGCGTGGACAAAGGGACTTTGACAACGACAGAGACTCCAGTGGGAATTCAAGAACTGTTAACTCTGCATGTCGTGGTCTCTGGTGCAAAAGAGGGGTTTCAATCGGTAAGTGGACTAAACCTTGGTTTACTGAATTCTATTTTTTTCACTGGGGGGTTAGAAGATATCGTATCTAGTTGTGGCTTCTTGAAGAAGCAGGGGTTGAAATCATGTCTGGGAGGGGATTTTTCTTCCATTCTATGAGTAAAGGTGGGGTGGTGGATGGTTTGGTTGCACACAAGCCTCTAAAAAGCCTAGGAGAAGGAGAAAGGTGGTTACAAGGTTATATACGAGAGGAAGGTTTCGAGAATCTCATTGAAGCTATCACGAGAGACAAGAGGGTATGGGGAGGGCCATAGAGAAGTGGGGGAGGGGCCCCAAAAGAGGGGATATCACTCATAGACCGCACAAACCCAATAAAATAAGGAAGAACCATGGTCCATCTCAGGTAAAGCTCTAGCGGGTTTTGTCTCTGGGTCCATTCATCGGGCGGAAAGAGAGAACGGTGACCCAAGAAGCACAGAAGTGGGGAATCGGTGGGAGTCAAATACTGAAGTGGAAATAATTGACAAGGAAAGAAACCCAGAGTGGGGAGAATAAAGGGGAAATGACAACACAGGGGGGGGAAGGAAAATAGTGAAAGTAATAAGGAGAAAGGAGAATATTCCAAATCTAGTCTTGGGAGTAGACATTTCGGTTGATGAAGCAATGAAGACTGCAGAGCTTACTCATGTTGGAAGAGCCAAAGGGAATAAATACTTAGAAAATTACATTAAGGAATGGGCAGCAAATGCATGGATGGTAGCCCCCAACTAGACATTTAGGTTGTTAATTTAGCAAATGATTGGTTTATGATGAAATTTGAGAGAAAGGAAACTTTACAATGGGTGCTGGAGAGAAATTGGGGTTTCGGCAGGGCCCCAAATTTGTCCAAGAGATGGAGTCCTTTATTTGATGTGCAGAGGCAGAAAGTGGCTGACCTTCCTATCTAGGTTTAGCTTCTAGGCCTTTCGCACACTCTCTGGTTGGAAAATGTATTCAGAGAAATAGGGAACGAGCTTGGGCAATTTTTGGAAGTAGATATGTATTTCAAACAGAAAATGGAGCAGGAAATGTCAAGAATATAGGTTTGCCTAAATACTAGAGACAGTTTGACGGATGATATACAATTGAATTATAAAGATTGGTCCTTTATTCAAGCACTTGACTATGAGCAGATTTTGTTTTGTTGTCATATATTCCATCAGTATGGACATCTGGCAAAGGACTACCCTTGGGTATAAGACAGAGGAGGAAACATAGGAAGGAAAAGGGCAGGACACAGAAGGATGAGGTGATAATTACAAAGACGAATCCAAATGTGGCGCCGAAGGGATAGAAGAAAGGGGACCTACTATAAATTTACATGTTAATACTATTCATGAGATGGTGGATAGTATAATCACTTCTATCCCTGAGCTTCAGATAGATCAGTAACCTACCCCCTTTCTGGTTAATCCTAGAACTAATAAACATGAGGGTGAAAGGAGCCCATACAACCTACGATCCATAGAAAAGAAGGAAAATTATTTGGAAGTTGGGGGGGACTAGGAAATATCTCGGATTTGACCTCGGCTCCAAAACAAAGGGGAAGGAAATCAAATCTTCATAAAGCTCAGATAAGAGAAAAATTTGACATAGCAGGTGGGAAGAAAAGGTCCTTAACAGGGTTACTTAGTGCAATGAAAACATCGGGCGTGGTGATTAAATGATTATTATTTCCTACAATTGCAAAGGGCTTCCTATTAGCCCCAAAAAAATAGCACTCAAGGCATTGAATATTAGATATGTTTCGAATATAATAATGCTCCAAGAAACTTTGGGAGAAGGTGAAGAATTTAAATCAATTCTTCCTAAGATCTATTCGGGATGGTATTTCTAGTGTCTAGATGCAAAAGGAATGTCTGGGGAACTTGCCCTGGGGTTCATAGAAGGGAAATTAAAATTTATTAGCTCATGGGAAATGGAGAGGGTCCTGGAATTAGAAGCATATTCTATTGATATATGTACAAACCTTCTCTTTTTGAATATATACGACTTGTTTTAGGACGGGATGCCCTTCTGGAACGAGTTGTGGGAAAAATATTTTATGCTTCAATCAAATCTGATCATAGGAGGGGATATCAATTTCTCCATTGGCCAGGCGCAAACTTGGGGTCCTACTGCCTGTATTGACCCCATTTCAGACTATGTCTCAAATAAAATCCAAGCTGGTAAGCTAATCGACATAAATCTCCTTAAGATGAGGCCAACTTGGAGGAATAGGATAAAAGGTGAAGCTAGGGTTGCAAAGAGGTTAGATATTTTCATAATTAAAGAGGAGCTTGTGGATAAAATCCCTATTCTTAGACAATGGATTAGAGAATGGGGGGATTCAGACAATCATCCTATCCTATTAGAGCTCAAAGGATCTAATGACAAAACAGGGTCACCCTTGAAATTTAATCCTGGATGGCTAAAAGAGGAAACATTTAACTCCCTTTTCAAGGCCTCATGGAGGCCTCGGGGGGAAGAGGAGGAGATGAATAAAGTTGGCCACTTCATGGAAAACATAAAAATAATGAAGAAAGCTACAGTAGAGTGGGAAAAAAGGAGAAAGGAGAGAGAGGAGGAGTGGTTAAAATGGATAGGAGAGGAGTTGAGAAGAATGGAGAGTCAAAAGGAAGATGGGTACGAAACACGTGAGAAAAGGGAAAAAACAAAACTTCTAGAGGTACAACGGAAGAAAATATTCCTGTATTGAGAAGAACAATGGAGATTAAAGAGTAGAGCAATTTGGTTATCTATGGGGGACACAAATTCCAAGTTATTTCATAGCTATGCCAAAGGAAGAAAGACTTCAAACACAATATGGGGGATGAAGATGGAGGAGGACAGGATAGAAAAATCATTCGAGGACCTTGCTACCTTTGGAAGGAACCATTTTAGTGATTTATTTAAAGCCCTAGTAGCTATGACTATAGTTTAAGTGGTGCAAGTGGCACATTCCTTTCCTAGATATGTTGAGAAAGAGGAAAACGAGATCCTTTCAAGACCGATGACAAAGGGCGAGGCGGAAGGTATCCTTAAATCAATGCAAAAGGAGAAGAGCCCTCGGCCGGATGGTTGGATAGTTGAATTATTTCAATATTTATTTGAATTAGTGGGGGGAGACCTAACTGGGGTAGTGGAGGAATCAAGGATAAAAGGAGTAGCGTTTGAATCTTTTAATTCGACCTTCTTGGCCCTAATCCCAAAGTCGAAAGAGCTGGGCTCTTTTGATGATTTCCGACCTATTTCTATATGTAACTGCACATACAAAATCATTGCAATATTTATGGCAGTAAGACAAGCTGATTTTGTCAAGGAATATCTCAAAATAATAGTTTGGTTTATTGGATGGAAAGTCACATACACGAAACGATTAGAGTTGCTCAAGAAGCATTGCACAATTTCAGAAGGAACAGGAAAAAAGGGATGATTGTAAAAATTGATTTATATAAGTCCTATGACAAGATAATTTTGTTAGACATCATGATGCTGCTAACTCACCTGGGCTTCAATATCAATTTCATCAATTGGGTGATGGGTTGCATCACTGATGTTAGCTTTATGGTGCTGATAAATGGGGCAAAATCTCCTTTTTTCAAAATTCAAAGAGGACTTAGGCAGGGGTGCCCATTATCACTACTCTCATTCCTTCTGGTAGCAGAAGGATTAAGTTAAATGCTGGTGGAAGCCAAAATGAGGGGGGATATACAGGGCATTAAAGTAGCGATAAACCTCCATATTACTCACTTGTTGTTCATTGATGACATCCTTCTCTTTAGTGATGGAAGAAGGAGGGGCATAAAGCAGATAAAAATAATCCTTTACCTATTCCTCACATCCATTGGTATGAGCATCAACGTAAAGAAATACACAATAATATTGGAAGGATTCTCGGGAGAGGACACTAGAAGGATTTCAGGGGAGCTCCCTTTTGAGATTAAGCGGATGAATGAAAGCTTCAAATATCTAGGTTTTTATATGAAACTTGACTCTTAAAAAATTCCATATTGGATGTGGATGGTGGAAAAAATGAAAAAAAGGGTAAAACATTGGAGTTATAAATGGTTATCCAAAGAGGGCAGGGTGGTGTTAATTAAGTCAACGCTAATGTCTATTCCAATTTTTTGGGTTGCACTCACTTGGATGCCAAAAGGAATTCTGGAGAGGATTTGGAAAAATTGCTGCATATTCCTATGGGCAGGTTCAAAGGAAGAGGCAGTGCTTCCATGGGTGGCATGGGTCTGGGGGGGATGTGGGATAAAATACCTCCCTTATTTTGTGTCATCCTTGGAAACAAAATTGGGTTGGTGAATTCTCTCAAATGAAAACCTATGGACTATGGTCATAAAAGGAAATACATTGACCCAATGTCTTTGATTCAATGGTTGAGGCTCCCTGAAAAAAAAAATTCTCAGGCATAAGTGGTATGGAGGGCCACCCTTGGATCATTGAAAATTATTGAGGAGGGTTTCATGTGGCAGATAGGGAACGGTGACCAGGTGAGAATAGGAATGGACCCTTGGGTAGGATGCAATGAGGGCTTCTCACTGCCAGGATAATTTAGAGCTGATGTATAGTTTCTTAAGCTAGCTTGAAAATATTAGGTACTCGACAATATGACAACCACAATGGAAGTCGGAAGAGGACATGAAAATAGAAATCCGATGGCACGTGGCATGGAAAATCTATACCAGTGAACTTGTGCGCTCAAATTTTTGTTTCAGAGATCGACCAGACGAACTGCAATGGGTGCATGCCCCATCAAGAATATATACTCCAAAGTTTGGATACTCTTATATAATGACCAGAAAGGGATGGGATGCCCCATAATGGTGGGAAAAGTCACTCTGGAAATTGAAATTTTTGGCGAAATAAAGGAAATTATTTTGGTGCATATTGAGGAACAAAATCCCAACTTGGGATAATATACAAAAAAGGAAGAAAGAGGGGGTAGGTTGGTATTCTCTTTGCAAATAGGAGTCAGAATCGGTCTCCCATATTTTTTTCCATTTCCCCTTCAAAAAATCAGTATGGACATAAAATTTGAAGCTTCTAGGAAAATATCAGGTTTGGAATGGGGTAAATTCAAAGGAAGCTTGGCAGGGCTGGTGGAACGAATGTTAGGATGAAAACTAGAAAGTGTTTACACTCCTAATTTCCTATGGATCTAGTTAGCTAGGAACATAAGTATATTCAGAGATCAGGGATCATCCCATCAACAATTAGCTATTGAGAGCACAACCATTTATGATTTAATTCTTATCCAAAAATCCAAAACAAAATCCGGAGTGATTGAGATTGAACAAATTAGAGGAAAATTTTCGTGGGAATATTTTGATGGAGCATATAATCTAGAATTTTTTTTTGGGGTGGGTATAGATGTTCATGTCAGTCCTTGCAAAAGGTTGAAAGCTTTGGTATGCCTGGATAGCGGTACAAACAATTTTTCTGAACTCAAATCTCTACATCTTCTATTATGTTGGCTTATCCACCTGAGACATCTCTCTGTCCAGATATTTGGAGACTCTCGTAACATCATAAAATGGTTCAACAAGGAATTAATTTATCAAAATTATTTGTTGAATCATATTCTTGAGGAACTCTGTACTTTGAAAGATCAATTTACTTACGTTTTTGTGCACCATATTTACAGCTAACACAACGCAAATGCAAACATCCTTTCTAAGGAAGGTGTACAACAAGGTATGGGCAGCTGGAAAATTAGAGATATAGATCCATAAGGGTCAGTGGAGACAGATCGACCTCCCTTCATCTAAAATATATTTCTTAGTTTTAAATATTTTCGTCTATTTAGTATATATTGTATATTTTAGTACTTTCTAGCAGATGGACTCATAAACACTAAACATGAAAAAACTCGTTCTATATCAAAATACTCTCTATTTTTTTTTACACTGAGTTCTTTTGTCGTTGTTCCTGTTTGGGATGGTTTTTTTCATAAGAGGAGGCCCACGAACAGACAATGGTCATACATGGTTTTTCATATGGTTATAACTGTATTTCAGCTAGCAACTTTTTGGTAGGTCTGATCCTCTTACGGTCGATCTCTATTGAGTGATTCTCTTTCAAGTCACATAGTAAAGTGAATGCTTCAATGCATGTGCAATGTAAATCTTTATTTTCTCAATAAAAAGTTCATTTTTTTGTCGGGAAAAAAAAACTTAAGGAAAATTACAATGACTCGTGACTCAACCCTAGAATCACTCAATGGGTGCTTTGATATATCAATATAATTAAATGAGCATGAAACTCATGCTTATAAAGTGAATGTTATTTTGATATTTACAATGATTTTCTTTTCTATTCTTTACAAATACATGAGAATTACATCATGTCATGACCCAAACAATTATGAAGACCAATACTAGTTACATTTTCAACACTCCCTCTTAATTAGGGATGTATTCATAATTGTTAAATTGGTAAAAGGATGACCTCAATTTGAAATTTTACAAGAATATTACAACAACATATACAATGCTAGATACCATATAGGCCAAAACTACAAAGGTATCAATCGATCATGGTACCATATAGGCTTCCTACAAAGGTAACATATTAAAGATCCAAGTGCTAAGACACTAATTCAAGCATCCAAATGTCATCACCAAGACATTAATTAAAGAATCCAAGTGTCATCTACAAGAAATTAATTAAATTATCTAAGTGTCCTGCCAAGACACTAATTCAAGAATCCAAGTGTCATCTAGGCTACCTGCCAAGACACTAATTCAAGAATCCAAGTGTTAGCACACTAACTCATCATCAAGGATCCTAGTGTTAATTACCAAGACACTAACTCGTCAGGGGCCCCAATTTCATCCAAGACACCTACTTATCATGAATCCCTCGGTGTTATCTAGGCAAATATACCAATTCCAACAGAGCTTTGTACATCATCCAAGCTAAGACACCAGCACAACAGGGGATATGGACATCATAAAACACCCTAGAAAGGGATTTCAATATCATCTAGATGTCCTCCCTAGTACCATCATACATAATAAAATCCCAAGGTACTCATCTCTCCATCAAATTAGATATCTATATCATTTTAAGCATGCTTATCAAATATTCAAACTTCGTAGGGAGAGATCAATACATTAGCTACTTGTTCATCTAGCAGAACACATTGTAGCTCCACAAACCCAACCAGTACTGGTACTTATTATCAATATGCAAGAATAAAACATGGGGCCTTCAACCATTCTTATGCTACTTGGGTTATCTAAATATCCAAAAAAAATTGACAAAATCTCCCTTTTCCAACCTTACAAGCAGCACCAAACTCAACCTCAACATTACAATAATCGAGTTTTATTCACAATTCATAAAAACTAACCACCATTAGTGCTCTAGCTATTATCCGATCTTATAATCACATTCTCTCCTCATGGAATTCACTATGCGTACCGTTGTTAGTACTTACCTAGTGCATGACACATGAAGTAGAGAATCATGTCCTCCCTCTCATCTAGGGAGGATACACACTTTCCTTCATAAAGGAAATATATGCAGGCTCCTTATTAAGTAGGGAGATGATTTCAACATCAACAATTTTATTGTTTCAGCTACATAGGCTCTTTCTTTATCATCATGTTATTAGAGAACCACTACCTTTTAAAACATCATTCCTTTTATATTCATATATAAACAAGGTCATCTTTCAATCATCAATATAAAATTCAATGTTATTTGGTTTATTACAACTTCCTCTTTCCATCATGTTCAACATCATCATAAATTAATCATCAAGTATGAGGTAGGATTACATATTTATAACTTTCTACCTACAAATCTCATCGAAAAGTACAATACAACAAACTATACATGTACAAGAGAATGAATTTAACTTTAGAAATCTAGGGTTATTATGTCATCACAAGAAGAGTATATAAAACTTCAAAATTAAACCTTAGTGTAATATTCCTAATTAGCTTTTCACTAGTTCGAATATTAAATTTTATTTTTGTTAATAAAATAGATGAATAAGAGGGTAGGGGGACCCATAAATCTCCTTAGTAGGAATAAAACCACTTCTAGTGTGAAAGTGGATCAATGTAGCTAGTTGAATAAAAAAACCCTTGGTGTGAATGGGGTCAATGCATGTGGATGGGGTCAAGGTTGACCAAATCAAAATTACAGTCATGGAGGTAGTGGAGACATATTGGGGGATAGCGCAGTCATAATGGGAGGGAGTCTCCATGAGAATGACATCATTAAGTGGGAACAAGGGGGAGGGGGATATCAAAGCATATAAGGAAGGGGATGGAAACCAAGGAAATCATTTTGAATATTGTTTATGTTTTGTCTTTTAGGACTTTCTACATGCTTCAGTTGTTTAGTGGAGTCTGTCGTGTTGTTTAGCACAAGGGTGTTTCCGGGCAGAAATCCCACCCTCATCCTCGGGGGACTTCGAGTGCCCACTCAGGAGAAGTTCCTTTGAGCTTCATTCCATCATCCGACATTAGGCCAATCTTCAGCCACCTACAACAGCGTAGTCTCCTTGATGAATTGTGCAATTCAGGAGGGTAGTTGTAGTGGAGGGTTGAGAACCCAAGTTCTTCAGCGTGTTTTCTACTGAGGGGAGCAACCCTTCATCCAAAAAGTTAGTGGGGAGGAGTATCAACTATTTTATTATCAGATCAGTTATCTCCTAGCATTTATTCAGTTGCAGAGTGTAATTCAGCCCTAGGGCTACATTTTTCATCTTGAGTATTTCAATAAACCCTTTCTGGGTTATCTTGGAATTGTGCTAGAGAGCCTAGATCTCTGATCCTGGAATTTTCTGAGCACTATATCAACAGATCCTTGTATTCTTATTTTCTAGCTACAGTTATTCTCAAAAGGACTATGCAGTCATAGCCTTCTAACATTTTGTGTAGCAACAATATTTCATGTTTTTGTGTATTGGTTCATTTGAGGCTTGTTTTTCCTAGCTTGAGTGTCTTTTTCCTCAAGAAATTGTACTCATTTTCTGCTATGACATATAATGAAATGGTTCAATGATTTCCTCATGCTTTTGATGTATTGATATTTAATGCAATTTCTAGTTTTATGTTCCATATTCCTGTTTTTCCTAATTTGGAATATTATAGTGGCATCAGAGCATAATCTTGGCTCAGCCCGTGAGACATCACATCTATGTCATCAGAAGAAGAAGAACCTCTCACAGAAAGGGAGAAGTGGTACATCAATAGAATTATAAGGTTTGATTATACAAGCAATGAAGAAGACAAAGGCAAGACTCCAATATCAGGAGAAACTGATGAAAAGGAGTTTCCAAATCTTCTTCTCCAAACCATGCAAGAAATTGCCAAATAAATCAAGGAGATGAGGATGGAAAGACAAAATTAGACCCAAAGAGGGTTTCTACATGGAGAAATATCTGGCACTTCACATCACTGGTGTGAACAACCAGTAAGGCAACAAGTTTCCCAACGCTCCACTATGCCTACGTTCCTAGCAATAGGAAATGGAGGTGGAGGACCCCAAGAACAAGATACTCTTGAAGATTACTTTATAGAGTATGAGTCCCAATCTCAAAGATTAAAAGAGAATCTGAACTTTCAGGAGTTCTGTTAGATCAAGGATAATAGGAGACCCCAGAATAACAATAGAAGTGGAAGGTACATGTAGAACAATGATCTGCAATGTACTAGGGTAGATTATTTCTACCTGCTTTTGATGGGTCATCCAAGTGCACAACTAAGGCTTGGGTGGAGAAATTAGACATATATTTTCAGTTGAACCAAGTACCAAATACCGAAGCAATTAAGATAACAGTGCTAGACCTTGAAGGTGAAGCACATGAATGGTGGTTCCACGGTCTATCCACATTGGGGCATGCAAATGTGACCACATATGCAAAATTCACCCGGAGGTTGGTAGAAATATTTGACCAAAGGGATCCAAAGGCACCCTTTTGAGAGCTAGCCAAGCTCAAGCAGTCAGGAAATCAGGAGACCTATATCTCTCAATTCCTAAAAATTTCTGTCATGGTGCCAGATTTAACTACAACTAGGAGAGTTTAAATGTTCAATGATGGGCTAGCAGAACCTCTGCATGGGTTGGTAAAGTCCACAAGACCAACTACACTCCAAGATGTGGTCGAGAGGGCTATGGAATTACAGGATGCTTTACCAAAGGCAAGAGCTCCATTTCAGCAAAAGCCCAATTTTCAGTTAAAGGAGAAATATGTGAAGGTTCCTCCCCCAGAGGAGAACCAGAACAAAGCACCTCTTAGTGATGATGTCCGAAGAGATTTCAGGAGGAGGAAGCTTTACTTAACTTTCCAAGAACCATGGGCACTAGGGAATCAGTTTGCTGCGGGGAAAGCACACTATATTGAGGTATTCTCTTATAGTGAAGAGGAGGAAGAAGAGGAGCTAGAAAGAGATATCAACAATGTGGCACCAGGAGAGGATCCACCACCACCTGAAGGTGGAAATGTGGTATTTGATCCAATTGGAGAGGCCCTTGCATCCTTTTGGGGAGTACCCAAGTATCTGACCTTGAGATTCTGAGGCACAGTTCAAGGGTAGTGAGTATCAGTATTGATAGACAATGGGGCTACCCACAATTTTATTGATGCTCAACTAGTGCAGAGGAGGACCATACCCACGAAAGATTTTGAAGGATTATAAGTTTTGGTTCCAGGAGCTAGAACCATTCAATGTGTGAAGTATGTTTCGACATTGTTTGTAACCTTGGGGACATACACTTTGACTGATCACTTCTTTGTGGTTGATATTCCTGACACCAATGTGATATTGAGGGTGCAGTGGTTGATTACATTGGGGAAGGTCACCACATATTGGGAGACCTTGCAAATGAAATAGATAGATAAGAAGGGTAGTAAGCATCAAATGATTAGGGGCATGCATACCTATCCACCTCAAGAATTCTGTTCACATAAGATGCAGATTGATTTGCTTAGAGAAAGCAAGGAAAAATCGGTCCACTCAGATATGCAGTCTACTCTAGAGCATGATTTTATAATATTTGGAGGAATTCCACGAGGAAGGCCCTCGGACTGGAAGTTGGTTAAGGAGTTCTCACAACAAGTCACGCCACTCATATATCTAGCTAAGAGGGGATCCATTGATGGGATAAACACTGCACAAAGGAACTTTGATTGGCTCAAGGAGGAGATGAATATTTGTCCGATGTCGATATTACCAGATCTCACCAAGCCTTTTGCACTGAAAGGTGATGCTTCAGAAGTAGATGATGGCACAATTATAGTGCAAGGAGGCTATTCCATAACCTTTTAAGGGTCAGAAGATACTTCCACATAGGAAGGTGTCTTCCATATATGGGAAGGGGTTTCTAGCCATCATGCATGCATTGTCCAAACTCAATAAATATTGGATGGGCAACAGCTTCCAAGTGAAGATTGAACATCAAAATGTTCAACCTTTCCTTGAGGAAAGCAGCTGCAAGAGAGGCATCAAAAGCGGGGTAGCAGAATTCTGGCTTATGACTATGACATTGAACATATCAAAGGGAAGAGCAATGATGTGACAAATGCCTTATCACAAAGACTAACAGCACTGTCATTGATGGGTGTGGATTCAGATTGGGAGTCCCAATTATTGGTGGAGTATTCCAAGGACCGCTTCACATGTGAATTACTTGATGGGAAGGTGACCGATGAGAGGTATAGAGTGATGGATGGGGTCATCTATTACCAGGATCGAATCTTCTTAACTAGAGATTATAAGCTCAAGGATAAATTTATACATGCAGCACATGATTCAACCCTTTTCGGTCACCAAGGTTTCATTAAGGCATATAAGGGAATAAGGGATATATTCTCATGGGAGGGTCTCAAGGAGGATGTGCTCCAGCATACCAGGAAGTGCGTAGTTTTCCCAAAGAATGGAGAAGAAAATAACCATCATGCAAGGTTGTTACAGTCACTTCCTTTTTCGGGAGGGAGATGGGAGAGCCCTTCTATGGAATTCATCACCATTTTTCCAATAGTACATGGTAAGGATTGTATATTTATAATAATTGGTCAACTAATAAAGTATTTACATCCCTTTTCCATTGATTTACAGTGCATTGCTCCACAAGAGGGAAAGCTTCTCCTTGGACTTCATGGTCTTCGTAAGACCATAATCAGTGGTTGATATAGCCACTTCATGGATGGCTTTGGGCAGTATTTTTTCTATTTGGGGTGTACCCAATTGACACCAAGTATCAGTTATGACCCCCATATATATGGGCAGATAGAGGCAGTAAACAAGTGGCTGGGAAGCTACTTGCCAAACTATGTTCCGGGGAAGCAAGGAGTAGAGCTGCATTGGTTCCACATGGGGGACTATTGTTACCATCCTACATTTTATATGGAATTCAGTGTGTATCCAATTTGTGTTCCATATGGTGATGATTCTCTATGAGTTATTGATAGGATGGTTGGAGCAAGCAAGGCTCCTAGAAGCCAAGATTGGATCCAAGAGAGCCAAGGCATATTCTGGACTCTTAAGGACAACATTGCTACAACCCAAGATAAGCTGAAGTTATGTAGAAATCATGGGTGGGTAGAGAGATATCTTATGGTGGAAAATTTATTATATCTAATTTTTCAGCCTACAAACCATCTACATTGAAGAAGAAGGGGACTGAGAACCTTTTCTATGGGCCACATAGGATGATCTATCTTGTTGGGAGAGTAGCATATGGGTTGGAGCTCCCCATTGGGAGTAAGGTGCCCAACATATATAACATTTCATGCCTCAAAAATTCTATTGAATAGCATGTAGTTTCCACCATTTAAATCCCACCTCTTTATTATGTGAGCCATTTAGTTTTATCACCAAAAACTAACTTGGACTCTTAGGAGGGGCAGCTAAGGAACAAGTTGACTAGAGAATTTCTGATTCAATGGAGGAATCTACCAGATGAGGATGCTACATGGGGAGGAGAGAAGATTTTGCAGCATTCACCTTTACAATTTCTCGAGGCCAAGAAACATTTGGGAGGGAAGGACTGTAATATTCCTAATTAGCTTTTAGCTAGTTGGAATATTAAATTTTGTTTTGGTTAATAAAATATATGAATAAGAGGGTAGGGGGGACCCATAAATCTCCTTAGTAGTAATAAAACCACTTCTAGTGTGAAAGTGGATCAATGTAGCTAGTTGAATAAAGCAACTCTTAGTGTGAATTGGGTCAATGCATGTGGATGGCGTCAAGGTTGACCAGATCAACGGCGTAGTCATGGAGGTAGTGGAGAGACATTGGAGGAAAACACAGTCATAATGGGAGGGAGTCTCCATGAGAGTAGCATCATTATTGAGTGGGACCAATGGGGACGAGGCTCTCAAAGAATATAAGGAAGGGGATGGCATCCAAGGAAAGCATTCCGAATATTATTTATGTTTGTTATTTTAGGACTTTCTGCACGCTTCAATTGTTTAGCAGAGTCTGTTGTGATGTTTAGCACAAGGGTGTTTCCAGGCGGAAATACCACCCTCATCCTTGGGAGAATTCGAGTTCCCACTTAGGAGAGGTTCCTTTGAGATTCATTCCATCATCCGGCATCAGGGAAATCTTCAGCCACCTACAGCATCACAGTCTCCTTCAGGAATTGCGTAATTCAGGATGTCAGTTGCAGTGGAGGGTTGAGAACCCAAGTTCTTGAGATTGTTTTCCAGTGAGGGGAGCAACCCTTCATCTGGAAATTTAGTGGGGAGGATCAAATATTTTCTTATCACATCAGTCACCTCCCAACAATTATTCAGTTGCAGAGCATAATTCAGCCCTAGGGCTGCATTTTTCATCCTGACTATTTCAAGAAGCCCTTTCTAGGTTATCTTGGAATTGTGCTAGAGAGCCTATATCTCTGATCCCGACATTTTCTGAGCAATATATCAACAAATCCTTGTATTCTTATTTTCTAGCTGTAGTTATTCTCAATAGGACTGTGCAGTCATAAGCTTCCGACATTTTGTGTAGTAGTAGTATTTCATGTTTTGGTTTATTTCATTTGAGGCTTTTTTTTCCTAGCTTGAGTGTCTTTTTCCTCAATATATTGTACTCATTTTCTGCTATGACATCTAATGAAATGGCTCAATTATTTGCTCATGTTTTTTATGTATTTATATTTACTGCAATTTCCTATTTTATGTTCCATATTCATGTTTTTCCTAATTTGGAATATTACACTTAAGCATTAAACAGCTAAACCTTGTTATGGTTTCAATTTACAAAAGAATTTACACCGATGGTTTCACTTTCATGCCCTAAGATGTTATATCAACCTTTACTAGGTTTTTATCATAAACCCTAAATATTATCAACAACCCTAAAAAGCTAAGGTTTTAACAAAATGAATAAATTACAAAAAGATAATAATACAACGATTGATTTAATATATAGATCAAACACCCTAACAATATACAAATATTATAGAAAAATCCTAGAGATGAGAGAACAATTTTAAAGACAAAATGATCAAATATTTTTATGTGATGGAGACCTGTTACAAATCTTAAAGCATACCTTGAGTTTATTCTTCTACAAACCTTGAAGGGCTCCCTCTCACTATGTATTTTGCTTCAACAAAGCATCAACATCCTCATGGTTCATCTCCATATGAGTATAATTTTATGAGATTTCCCAAGGATCCAACTAGATTACCAAGTTACCATTCTCTCTATTTATCATGTTCTTCATGGCATAATATCAATATATATTTTCTTATTTTCATTCCTTCATTATGTACATGTAACATTCATTGACAAGTACCACCAAGCAAAATATAAAAATACAAGAGCATGATCATGATTTTGACACTCTAGGGATACTTTAGGGAGGGAGAATTCCTAGAGATTTCATATACAAACCCTAATTCTTTTGATATCACTTGTACAAAAATCAACCCTACGGTTTGAATATCTAATCCAATTCTACTCTCACTATGGTTTTCCATTTCACCCTAGACTCCATAAAAACCATAGATACCAGAAGATAGAGTTTCTATAATATAATAGAATAGGGTTATGGTTTTTCTTATGACTAGGGTTTCCAAATACCAACTAGGGTTTACAAAAAAACTTAGATACCAACAACTTCTAATAATATGAAGACTACAAACCCTAAAACCAAAAATAGAAATATCAAAACCTTAATATAATTAAGGTTAGACCTTATATGGATAAAAATAATTATACATACCTCAAGGACTACATATCTTATTCCTTTGAGATCACAACAAGTCTACTGCAATGGTTCCTTCAATATTCCATGATCTACTTGTTTCTTTTAAGAATGAATACTACAAAGATGTTGAGGTCAAGGGTTGCCTTCAAAGTTAAAGGTATTATCAAGAGAAATGCTATGCATAAGGTTATTAATTATATTTTCATAATCCGTTAAGCTTGGTACCAATTTCTTCCAACCAAGCATACTATCTTCATTAATTTGAATTTGAATATAAATATGGATGCAACATGCTTCTCATTTTCACTTATGAATTTATGAAGATTATAATAAGGGAAAATTTTCTTCACATGAATAATATGACAATCCTTTACCATAGAAATAGGATTTTCCTGTGGTATTAAGTTTCCTTACTTGTTGGAATGTAAGTCTTGAAATGTCACATGTGTAATTTTATGATGGGTAACCTTTTTTTAGTTTCGATCTTTGAGCTACTTGTAGATTTATGACTTCACGTATAAGACTATGTATATAATCTCTGTGTCCTTCATATATGGGAGCATAAAAACTTCTTCCTTGATCTAGTCTCTTATCATGGCTTTCATACTTTGGAATGCACTTCTTGGATTTTCATAGGTCCCCGACCTTCTAGCACATGTCTATATTATGATTTTTAGATCTTGAAATAATAATTTAGGTGCTTGGAAAGTGCTTCTATTGCTAAAGTGAACATTTCTCCTTCAAAATGATAATGTGGATGATTCTTATAATAAACCAAGACTTCTATTTCAAGACTTCATTATTTCTTGCAAATGGCATTATGAGAGTTATTAATCTTCCAGCAGCCTTTTTCCTCTTCTATTTCACCTTAGATATGAAACCATGTTAAAAAATCAGAAAGGCTGAAAGGTTTTCTTATATTGATAATTAATTTTGATTTAATTTAATCTTATTTAGGTCTTATTTAACTTATTTATGTCTTATTTTATCTTCTTATCAGTAAGAAACTACCATAACATAAATACATGAAGACCAAAACAACAAGGACATGGGATGTAGGCTTTCGTCCAAGGTAATACCCCACTCATATGGGAAAACCCAACAAAGTTATCTTCTCTTCTTCAAGAACCAAATAAAATGAGACAACCAAGACCCTTGGGGCAACAATAATATTTCCTCCAATCCACAAAGTCAGTCTTCCAAGAAGACTAGAAAAACTCTATTCAAGACCTTTAAAGTCAATATAAGTCAAAATCTCCAAAAATATAAGTCAAACATGGTCTTGGCCCTTTCTTACTTCTTAATTTTTAGCCTACAACAATTAAGACCTACAGTAACCCTAACAAATCCCAGAAAATTGCAAGTGTCAGCGAAATACAAGAAAAATAGAATTATTTCCTTATTTGGAGCTCCTCCTTCCTTCGTTATTTTCTTTCTTTTCCAAGTCTTTTCAACTTCACTTCTATCCTCTGAAATTCCTTGATAGTTTTAGATTTAATTCTTGATTATAATGGGTTGAATGCACTTCTTATTTATAGTGGTTGAAGCACCCTTATGAGGCCGACTTGATATCTCTTGAGTCCAACTTGGTGGAGTAATACATAACCAAATTACATAAAATCATTTTTTTTCTTTGAAATAATAAGCCCAAGAAAGGTCTATAACATAAGGACAATGACAATGTTTCATGACTCAACCCTAGAAGCACTCAATGGGTTATGTAACCTATCAATATAATTAAATGAGCATGAAACCCATGCTTATAAAGTATTTTTTATTTGATATTTACAATGATTTTATTTTATTTTCTTTACAAATACATGAGAATTACATCATGTCATGAGCAAAACAATTATGAAGAATAATACTAGTTACATTTTCAACATGAAGAGTGAAGAGGGAAGAGGAGCATGATATCCAAATATTTTTGGACTCACCATTTCCAAACATTGGGCTGTACAAATTATGTGTTATAGAAGCAAGTGAGGTGAAGAAACAATTATAGCATGTTATTAATACAAAATTCATAAAAATATTAATAATTAATTAATTAATTAATGACTTCATTAATTATGAAGAGGCAAAGGTCAAACCATGTAACCATTCACCTTCGTGGTCAGTAAATCCATGTATAGTTACACTGCCACGAATGATTGTAAATGCCTATATAGATACACCGCCAAGAATGCTTGTAATCACCAATTCAATTTATTCAATAATACACCATATTTTACAAAATTTTCTACATAAATTTACACCCAATTATGTCATGCACACAAATTTGTGTTGCTACAGTGGTACAATAATGCTTCGGTCCATCGCCTCTGTCACCTCTACCTCATCGCCTTCAATACCCCACCAAACACTTGCATTTTTTCACGTCTCTCCTGTCAGTCGCCTTCCTTGTCTCATCCTTTGTGTCCGCCTTCATTCCCATTCCTACGTCGGTCGTTGTTTTATCAATCTACCACCCAATTCAGGTCGGCGACACTCTCCAACAGCCTGATGTCAGCTTATCCCAAGACTTCTGCCTGACCTATCTCGACCACACTATATCACCTTCGTCCATTCCTTCCACCTTGAAAACTCGGTTCCTCGTTGTTTATTCTCTGTCATTTTTCTTGTCGGCTAGGGCCGCATTCTGTCCTCCAACCACAGCGTTTCATATCCATAGTGAAATATTATTTAATATAGTTATAATTATATAATTATATTATGTAGTTTATAATTGTATAATTAATTAATTATACAAATTTAAATAAATAAATAAATAAGGTTCTACAAAGAAGACAAAAAATCCAAAATGGGGAATAATAATGATGAATCTAACATTAATAAATATCAAGAAAAACTTGATAAAGTACGACATTGCCTTGATAATTTTGAAAAGAAGCAAACAGAGTTGGGAGAAAGACAAAAGAAGATGATTGAAACTCAAGAGGAATTAGTAATTGGGATAAAAAAGGTAGACACCATTGAAAAAATGTTTCAAGGAATGAAAAACCAATAAAAAGGATATTTTTATTATCGATGGAAAGCCTACTTAATATTAAGTGACGAAGACAAGCGTGAAGTAGCCTGTAAGGTTAAAGAACAAGAAGAAAGAATGGATCAATTGATAGAAAGGGAGAATTGATTTTTTGTAATTCCCTTAAATGCTCAAGAACCTACACAAAGTACCAAATCCGAAGAAATCAAAGGGCCTCTAAATCATGAGATTCCACAAATACACTTCTCAAGTAGCCAATACTATACAAAGAATCTAGAAAAATGACTATCAACAAATTAAAAAGGAGCTACCTAAGCATGATGGTAAATACCATAGAGGCATTATTGTTTGGGTTAATAAAATGGAAGCCATTTTTGAATAAAACCCACCATTATGTGAACGTGAGAAAATCATGACAACATCCAAAAATTTGGAATAAAAAGCATATGATTGGTCCTAATGGTGGTTTGGAAAATGTGAAGCTCGTTCTTTTCACTGGAAGAATTTTGTGGGTTCCTTGCTAAAAATATTCTACAACAAAAAATAACATGATGTCTACAAAAAAAATTTATGTCTCAAGAAAAAAGGGTACGTAAGAAAATATACCCATGAATGGGAAATATTGGCTACACGACAAAGAGGATTTACTGATGAAAATTTACTTAAAATGTATAGATGTGGACTCAAAGATTATATATGTGAAGAATTGAAATTGTACAAACCACAAACTATCAAAGAAGTTAGACATGCATCAAGGCTTATTGAACAAAAATGTCAAAATGTAGCAAGAAAATCCTTCATTTGATTTGTGCCTCAGTTAAATGTAGAAATTTGATTTTCCACATCAGTAGGATGACTTGGATTGCATTTATATAGAGTGACATGGCTTTGTCTCCTAGTTAAGTAAGTAAATTTGATTTATAGGCTAGAAGTATAGTTGTGCATGGGTTGATTGCTAAAATTTATCAATCTAGTGGAGTTATTTTTAGTTAAACTCAGTTAATTGAGCTCTAGTATTTGGTGGAGTCAGTAGGAGTCCAGTTCAGTAGTTATAACAATTTTTAACTCACTAATATCTGAGTTAACTAATCGATTTACTAAAAATAAACCTAGTCATGCATGGAATTTGACATTCCTAGTTGAAGTGGAGGAAAAGGCACATTTTAATTATCAATTGTATACTAGTTGAGTGTACAGACTTTACATTGAGAAGTTGCTCAATTCCTCTAGAAATTGTGCAAGGAAATAGGGAATTTCCCTATTATTTAGGAGTTATTTTTCTCTTGGATTGCAAGGAAATAAGAGAAAGGATTAGGCTTGAATTGTCTAAGTGTTGGTCAGAGCAAGTCAGTGAGCATGAGATCAAAATTACAGTGCAAGGTGTGCTTCAATATTGAAGCAGGACATGGTAATTGATCCAATTCTCATATGAATTAATGCAAACCAGCAGAGGGGTTTTTCCCAATTAGGTTCCCTTATAAAATCATTATGTTCCTTTTGTTTTGATGGTTGCATGTTATTGCATGTGTTTCTATCGTGTGTTTTCATTTCTGCATAATAATAGAAGAAATTTGTGACCCTTGATTTCAAATCAATTTCATTAGAATTAGTAAATTTCTTGCAATTTCTAGATTATATCAGAGCTACGGAAGAATACATAGAAAACTTGTTCTAGATATTCTCTAGGAAAAAATTCTATTTGCAGAGTTTTTGGTGCAAATTCTCTTCAGTGCATGAAACATGTCTTTCAACGGATTGAAGCTTGAGTATGCATTGGAGGGTACCTCAATTGTTTATGCTTGGAAAGAAAAGATGGAAGTTTTCCAAGATGAAAACGAAGTATGGGAATATACATAAACTGATATTTCAAAACTAGCAACATTAGATGCACAAGAACTCGCTCAATGGAAGAAAGACATAGCAAAGGCCAGAGGGATTATCCTGGAGGGTGTCAGAGATCATGTGGTTTCGAACTTGCATGGAAAGGAGACTCCTTTTTCAATGTGGAAAACATTGAAAAATATCTTCCATAGTAGCAATGATGTTAGGAAATTGGCATTGAGAGATAAAATTAGGAGGATTTGAATGCATAAAAATGAAACCATTCCACAATACCTATACATATTCACTCAGGTTTGAGATGAAGTTGGAGGAGTAGGAGAAAATGTGTCATCATCCAACTCGTGAGATTAACACTCCTTGGCCTTCCAAAATCCTGGCACAACTAATAGGATTTAGATAATGGAAGAGACAAGCTACCATATTGGGAGAGACTTTGGGTTGATTTGGTGCAGGAGGAGATTAGAAGAAATGCTAGAGATGGTGTCAAAACCATAGCTTATGAGGAAGACAACTTTTCCTTGTCAGGAAAGGGAAAGAAGTTCGGCGCAAGAAGGCCAAAGGAAAGTTAGAATCTAGCTAGAACTAGGGCAAGAAAAAGGAGCTCAGTGAAAACAAATGTTTTCAATGCCATGAATATGGACACTATGCAACCAAGTGTCCACACAATAAATCCGAGAAGAAGCCTGCAGGAGGTGATGCTCTTGCATCACAATTTGAATTGGATTTCACCCTCTTTGCATGCATGATAAGTAATTAACAAGGAAGTGTATGGTACTTGGACTTTGGAGCCTCATTTAATATGACAAGATCTAAGGAGTTATTCAACATCATGGAGGAGAAGGACGTACAATTACACATAGAACTTGGAGATGATGGGTGGTATAGTACCAAAGGGATTGGTACTATCAACTTTAAGAGGGTGTCGGGATCACGTCTTCACTTGAAAATTTTCATGTACGCGTCTGGGATAAAGAAAATTTGATTTATATAGTTGTATTAGAGGAAAAAGGTTATGATGTGGTGTTCAGTAAAGGGAAATATTATCTGAAGAATGTTTCTACTAGACAATTAAAAAAAATAGGTGTTAAGAATGAAAAATATGTAAAAGCTAGAGGTGGATGCATGTGTTGCATTAAGAAGCAAAGAAAAACATATTTAGATTCAAGATGTTGGAGAACTTTGGCATAGGCGCATGGGTCACCTACACCATGGATCTTTGAAAACCATGCAACAAATCACCACAGGATTTCCAAATTTCACCCTTCACCAACATGATGTTTGCAAGGAATTAACTCTTGGAAATTGTGTCAAAGCATCTTTCCAAGGTCGAGATAGAAGAGCTAGAGAAATCTTGGAGCAAGGCCACTTAGATATGTGCGGACCAATTTCTATAGTCTTAGTTTTAAAACATAGGTATTATGTAATTTTCACAGATGACTTTTCCCAAAAGTGTTGGATCTATTTTATGAAGAATAAAGATGAAGTGTTTGCAAAATTTGTTGAATTCAAACAATTAGTTGAAAATGAGACTGGTCAAAAAATTAAATCCCTGAAAATTGAAAATGGAAGAGAATTTGTGTCTAATGCTTTCAAATATTTTTGTGTCAAGGAAGGCATTAGAAGAGAACTGATTACACCCCAAAACCCACAGAAAAATGGGGTGGAAAAGAGGAAAAATAGAAGCATTGTAGGGGTTGAAAGAGTGATGTTGCATGATTAGGGGTCACCACTATATCTATGGGAAGAAGCATGAAATACAACAGTTTATTTGTGGAACCATATCCCTCACAAATTACTTGGTGTGATCACACCCGAAGAATATTTCTCTAGGAGGAAGTCAGATGTATCCCATTTTTTAATTTTTGGAGTTATAGTCTATTGTCATGTCTCCAAGGATAGTAGGAAAAATTTGGAGCCTACAATTGAGATGGGAATATTTGCAGGATACATAGAGACATAATTATCGAGTGTATTTTCCCTCACTTAGGATGACAGTGATGAGGAGAGATGTATGGTTTGATGAGGAGAAGGTTATGAGAATATCTCTAGAGAAATATTTGAGTATTGCACCGGTGGGGATCTTATAGCTCCAAAGGAGGAGCCTCATTCAGAGCTTTAGGATGTTGTAGAGAAAACACATGTGGAGGAGAAAAAGGTAGGCATAATGAAGGCACCCACTCAACCAAAATATTCCAGAGAGGGGAGGATGAGAACAAAGAGGCTGACAGGTTGGTGCAGGATGCACAGGAGCATGTGGGAGCCCCTACATCCTTTCATAGTTAGAGGAGGTCACTAGACATGTATACTGGTTATATGTCACATATGACAAAACTCATTGATTATGAGCCTTCTTCAATTGAGGAGAAATTTTCCCAACCAGTTTGGGTAGATACCATGGCGGAGGAGTATGAATCCATCATGAATAATAATGTATGGGAGGTGGTTATGAGACCATAGAACAAGTTAGTGGTTGGTTATATATGGATATAAAAAGTGAAACATGCATTTGATGGAAGTATAAAGAAGTACAAGGCCAGATTTGTGGCCAAATTCTTCTCACAGGTAGAGGGAGTTGATTATGAGGATACATTTTCCCCTATGGAAAGATACTCCTCCATCATAACCATTCTATCATTATTTGTGCAGATGTGGTAGAAGATCCACTAGGTGGATGTGAAGACTGCCTTCCTCAATGGAGTGGTTGAGGAAGAGATTTACATAGAGCATCCAAAGGGGTTTGAGACATTTAACAGGGAGAAACATGTGTGCAAACTCATGAGAGCCATTTATGGTGTCAAGCAAGCACCTCATGCTTGGTACACTTGGATTGATACATATCTCAGAGGATTGGGCTTCACCAAGAGTGAAGTAGATTCTAATATCTACTGCATTATGGTAGATATAAAATTGCTCATTCTAGTCATGTATGTAGATGACTTGATACTAACATGGGATGAGAAGTTGATCCACTCTTGCAAGGAGGACTTTGTAAGAGAGTTCTAGATGAACGACATGAGCTTGATGCACTATTTCCTGGTTTTGGAGATGTGGTAGTTAGATGGAGATATGTTTGTGGTTCAAGGGAATTATACCTCCGAAATATTTTAGATATTACATATGCAGGACTACAAGCCTATGGAAACTCCTCTAGATAAAACTGGAGGAAGGAGGATACTTCTACAGGAGAGGCAATAGATTTTACCATCTACAAATAGTTGGTGGGGTCCTTGATGTATCTAGTGAACACAAGGCCCAACATATGTTATGCAGTTAATTAGCTGAGCTAGTTTATGGTGAATCCTACCAAGATTCACTAGAAATAATCAAAACATGTGCTTAGATAACTAAGAAGCACAATATATTTTGGGCTATGGTATCGGAGGACTGATGGTGTGAAGCTCCAAGGATTCACTGATGCAAATTGGGTAGGGATTCCATCAGATAGGAAAAGAAATTCATGAGCTATCTTCAATGTTGGGTCAATAAATATTTCCTGATATAGAAAGAAACAAATATTTGTAGCACTCAGCTTAGCAAGGTCAAGTATATGGATGCTAGTCAAGCAACATGTGAGGCCATATGTATGAGGAAAATTCGTGTTGATCTTTTTAGTTAGGATATGGATCCTACTGTGATCTATCATGATAATAAAGGTTGTATCAAACTCTGAAAATCCAGTATTTCATGATAGGTCCAAGCACATTGATATTAGGTACCATCACTTGAGAAACTATGTGCAGAGGAGAATCATGATGTTGTAGTAAATTCCAGTAGAGGAGCATGATGTAGATATTTTGACAAAGGCATTGTCAAGAGGGAAATTCGAGTTCCACAGGGGTGGGATAGGGGTGGTGCAGAACCATTTTTTTGTTGAGAGGGACTGCTAAAATTTAAAAATTAAAGTATTCATTTGACTTGTTCCTTAGTCAAATGGAGAAATTCGATTTTCCACATCATCAAGATGACTTGGATTGCAATTAGCTAGAGTGACATGGTCTTGTCTCCTATTTAAGTCATTATATTCGAGTTATAGGCTAGAAGTAGAGTTGTGCATGGATTGATTTCTAAAATTTAGTAATCTAGAGGAGTTATTCATAGTTAAACTCAATTAACTGAGCTCTAGTCTTTATTGGAGTCAATAGGAGTTCAGTTGAGTAGTTATAACAATTGTTAACTCATTGATCTCTCAGTTAACTCATCAATTTACTTAAAATAAACCCAGTTATGCATGGAATTCATATTTCCTAGTTGGAGTGGAGGAAAAGGTGCATTGTAATTATCAATTGTATACTATTTGAGTTTATAGACATTTGCATTGATCAGGTGATCAATTCCTCTATAAATTGTGAAAGGAAATAGGGAATTTCCCTATTATTTAGGAGCTAATTTCCTCCATAATTGCGCAAGGAAATAGGAGGAAGGTTGAGGCTTGAATTGGCAAAGTGTTGGTCAGAGTAGGCCAGTGATCAGGAGATCATAATTACAATGCAGGGTGTACATCAAGATTGAAGCAAGACATTGTAATTGATCCATATTCTCATCTAAATCAAGGCAAAGCAATGGAGGGGTTTTTCCTAGTTGGGTTCCCTGTAAAATAATTTTGTTCCTTGTGATTTGATGGTTGCATGTTATTGCATGTGTTTCTATTGTGTATTTTCCTTTCCATAGTATAGTAGAAGAAAATTTTCTCTTTATTTCAGCTCTTTTTCATTAGCAGTAGTAAATTTCTAGCAATCTCTATAAAAAAAATAATTTCAGCATGCCATCATTCAAGGAAGATAAAAACCAATAATAACCATGTAAAAAAGAGACAAAATAACGTAAGTATTGTGGAGACAAATGGAAGTTAGGACACATATACCTTAACAATAAATTATATACCTAAGAAGTTTAGAAAGAGTCAGATACTTCAAGTAATGAGTCAAAAAAGGGATAAAGAAGAAAAATTATTGTAGCAAGTGTGGAGAAAATTGGGCAACAATACATAAATGTGAAAGCATGTCCTTATGTTACTAAAATATAATATATGGAAAGCAAGTTTAAGTAGAAGAACATGATGAAGAAATAAATATAATGCACAATACAAATTTAGATTCCGAAGAAACATCACAAGAATCATCATTATTTGTAATCTCATGTGACTGAAAAAATCAGGATGAAAAAGATTTTTTTTCAAAAGACTAAAAACAACAAGTGACTACAAAATACATTCCACCACACCTTCGCAAGAAGAGAACCCATTCTCCAAAAAGGAAGAAAACTAAGCTTACAACACCACCAACAAACATAACAATGATATTATTCCCTAAAACCCTGAAGCTTAAAGAAATCATAAGAGGAAGAAATGTCAATATACTTGTAGATTCGGACAGTAGTCAAAATTGTATAAACATTGATCTTGCTAAACAACTTGATCTTTGTAAATGCCCAATCAAGTCCTTGTCCATGACTATCGCTATTGGGAAAAAGTTCGAAGAGATAGGAGAATGTCATAAGGTTTCAATATAGATTCAATAACTAGAGCTACAAACTGATTTATTTTCCCTACCACTCAAAGAAATGGATATATTGTTAGGTGCAGAATGGCTAGTACAATTAGGAAATTATACTACAAAATTGAAGAACAATTCATGGAGTTTAGTTAGCAAGGATGACACTATAAATTATATGGCGTTAATGCTTCCATCTTCAAGGGAGGTACAGATTCATATGAGAACTTCACCATCTCATAAAATACAAACAAGGCCAAGGTAAATAGAAGCCATTCCACAACAATATGCTCAACTAGGGAAAAACCTTCTTGTTATGCCTGAGGAAAAAGCATCTCTAAACGAGGTGGCAATGCTATGAAGAAAAAAATCATAAAAATGTTAATTAAATAAATAATATTAAAATAATAATAATAATTAATTAATTATGAAGGGTCCGAAAAGGTCAAACAATGTGACCATTCACCTTCGTGGACAGTCAATGCCTATATAGGCACACCACCACGAAGGTGAATGATCACATTGTTTAACCTTTTCCCCTTCATAATTAATGAAGTCATTAATTAATTATATTTTTATTTTTATTATTATTATTTTGATATTATTTATTTAATTAATATTATAGTGAAAAGGGGTCTTGGATAGATGGTGATTGGGTGCTCTCTTAAGGCACTCCTTGATGTGAAATCATCGGTTCAATTCCCCGCCCCAAACGGGGTGATATATTAGACATGATGAAGATGTAGTCCTGCCAAAGCTTACCAAAAAAATATTTTAATATTATTATTAATTAATTAATTATTGTTTATTATTTATTTAATTATCACATGAAAACTACTGGAAGAGGGTGTGATTCGACTGGATACATCACCATGTGGGTCATACATCATCATAGTGCCAACAAAGAATAAGACTTGACATATGTGCATTGTTTATAGAGCATTGAACAAAATTGTGCTCAAGACCAGGTACCCCTACCCATGATTGATGATTTTCTAGATCAGTTTCAGCAAGAGAAATACTTAAACTAACCAGACTTAAAGTCTATATATCACCAAGTTCAAGTTAGAGAAGAAGATACCTAGAAAACCACCTTCAAAACTAGGCAAGGTTTGCATGAGTGGCTAATAATGATATTTGGCCTATGCAACTGACCAACTACATTTATGAGGTTAATGAATGATGTATTGCACCCTTTTATAGATTAATTTGTTATTGTCTATTTGTATGATATATTGGTATACAATGCCACCTAGTAGGATCACATCTCGCATTTAACACAAGTGATAGAGGAATTAAAGAAGAACGAGCTACTAAGAAATCTCAAGAAGTGTGAGTTTGTACAACATTCTTTGGTGTATCTGGGGTATGAGAAAGATAGGTGGAGGAGAGTTGAATATGGATCCTGTCAAGATGGAGCCCATAATGAAATGGTCGGTGCTTATTAATGATTCCTAGGTTAGGAGTTTTGTTGGGGTGGCACAATATCTGAGGAAATTCATAGCCTCACTTTTAGCGGTAGTAACACCACTTCATGCCATAAAAACAAATGGAAAGAGTTTATAGTTGGGAAAAGGTCGGCAGAGGGCCTTTGAGGAGTTAAATAAGAAGATCAATCAAGCACTAGTTCTGGCATTATTGAACTTGTATAAAGTCTTCAAAGTGGATACATATGCTAGTGGGTATGTTATGCGAGAAATATTGATGTAGGGAGGAAGGTTCATATGCTACCATTTTGAAGTATTTCATGGGGAATTTCTTAATTACCCCAGCTATGAAAAGGATATTTATGTCATGGTACAAGTAATGAAGAGGTAGAAGCATTATCTGATGGGAAGGGAGACAATAATTTACATAAATCACCAAGCACTATGGTATTGCAAACCTATAGTAAGCTACAATAGATAATGCATTGCAAAAGGATGGGGTTTCTACAATAGTTTCATTTAGTGATCAAGTACAAGAACGGTAGTGAAAATAAGTTGGTTGGCATGCTTTCAATGTTGAAATTGGGTAGCATTGGGAGGTACTCTCACATGCCCTTAGTGTTAAGATTGTGAGAGAGGCATACCCACAAAGTGGCTATGTGCTATCCACCCAAGTTTGGGGTTTTGGACCGAAAGGAGTGGGGTTGGAAACCAAGAAAAAGAATTTAATAATCTAATTTAATGTAAACATTTAATTGTAGGTTCATTGAAGGAAATAAAGGCTTCCTAAGGTGACCTAAGTACAAGTATATAAACAAGGCGATAGAGAGGTTTAGGAAAAGAAGCAAAAGGATTAGTCTTCTTGTGGAGGAGCTAAAAGTTATGTAGTTGCAGACCTAAGGAAGGAAGGAAGCCATAGGATAAAATGAGAACTAAGAAGCTAAGTTTTATGTGTTTTAGTAAGCCAAAAAATACTATAGCTAAATAAGGTAAAGAGGTTTAGTTATGTGGTTGAGTGAAGAGCCAAAGGAGGTTGTAGCTAAGATAAGGCCATAGGTTTGTAGGTCGTGGGGCCAAAAGAAGGGGACATAAGCCTAGGGAGGAATCTATAGATCTAAGAAGTTGATACAAAGGCATGACATGGAAAAGGGAGGCCTAATTAAGTATATCAAGGCTTGTTGTGGAGGCTACCACAGTAAAAAAATATGTTGAGTGTGCTAAAGGACTGACTAAAGGCTATAATAAAGTGATATCAGCCTACTAGGTAAGCATATCGGTGTTTGAGTGAATTTAATGAGGGTTGGTTGTATCCTAGTTGTTATATCTATCTAATTGGATGTTTTAAGTGTATTTTTTTGGGCAGGGAAGGCTTATAGGCCAAACTTTCCTCGGCCCTAGGATTCGGTCAAAGGATTAGATTTGTATTTAACATTTGGAGAGATATAAAGGGCCATTATCCATTGTATAAGAGCCTTGTGATTTTATTATTCATGGAATGATAAGAAAAAAGTTTTGGAATTAAACTCTTGTGTGCCATAATTGATATGAATGATTTTATATTTCTATTGTGCAATTTGTTTTAAAGTTATGATTTGCTAGTGTGTTTATTAAGACATAGACTAGACCTGAGGTGCGTGGATTTATAACATTCAAGGCGATCCATATCAAAGATCATAGCTTTGGTAACTCTTATTCACATGGATCCATTCACAAATGATGCATACAAAGAGGCATATTTTGAGGATGCATACTTCAAGGAGGTGTTTTAGTGGTTGAAGAGTTAAGATTCATGTGCACAACGGTGATAACATTGTTGACTACCATATCCATCATGGGTTAATATATAGGTTGGATAATTTATCTTTTCCTAAAGGTGATCGATTTCAATTAATTAGAGAGGCTCACACCTCCAAGATTGCAGGGAACTTTGGTGTAGGGAAGACAGTGGCCAACTTGTAGCGGTATGTGAATTGGCCTAAGATGCAAGAAAATGTAGCTAGTTTCATAAGAGGATGCATGCTTTGTTGCACAAACAAGCCTAGTTACAAGAAAAAAATTCTATATCATTCCTTACATGTACCCACTTGTCCTTGGGATTTAATCATTTCCATGGAATTTGTGGGAGTTTTACCAATAGCTAGGAAGGGACATGACTACTTGTTCGTGGTAGCTGACAAGTTCAAAAATATGTGTGTTCTAACTCCTTTTAGAAAGACCATAAGTGGGAAAGAGGCAATAAAATTATTATTTAGATAGGTTTGGGTGCACTTTGATAAGAACATGAGATTTATCAATGCTTTTTGGAATCAACTGTGGGAGAATATGGACAAGAAGTTGAAGAGGTCTACAAAATTCCATCCACAGACATATGGGTAGATAGAATTATTCAATGGTACTTTGGCACAACTTTTTATGGGTTACGATCAGAAGCATTTGAAGACTTGGGATGAAAATTTGGTATATATACATGATCACTCTTATAGAAAAGCAGTCCATGCTTCTACTGGTAAGTCCCCATTTGAATTTTGTTTGATATTTTCCACTTTCAACTTTGGATAATGCATATAATAAACAAGGACGAGTAAGGGAGGATCTTATAAGGGATGCCTTGAGGGTTAAATTTTTTGTTGAGAAGATCAAGAAGATCCATATATTGGTACAAGAGACACTACAGAAGTCATAAGAAAAATATAAGGTGAGGCATGATCAACATAGAACATAAAATTCATTTAAGGTGGGAGAGATAGTGTGGTTACAGTTGAACCAGGAGAGGTTACAAGGTCCTAGTAAGAAAATAAAGGCTTTGTGATATGGTCCCTTTAAGATACTAGAAAAGGTGGGAGATAATGTGTATAGACTCAGTCTATCCCCATACATGCACATTTACTCAGTTGTGAATGTAGATAATTTGAAGCACTATGATCCTTCGATGGATCAGGAAGAGGAATATGTCTTACCTTATGTAATCAATTTGGCACTAAATGCTCAATTAGAGTTGACAGAAGATATAATTTTGAAAAAATAGGTCCAAAACTATAAGATAGGGGCAACATGACCTTTGACATATTAGGTTGAAAGGACAAATTATAGGAAAGGCTAAATGGTACACTCGAAAGAAGGTGGAGGAGAAATTTTCTCTCCTCACTCAGTGAAAGATTATGGGGACCAAAAGCCTCCCAAAATGGGGAGGTGTGATCCGAATTGGATCATTATATTGTTTTTCATCCATCTTAATGCTCTCAAAGTGGAAAAAGTGGAGGAATAAACTCACAGGATCATTTTTAATAGCAGGACCCAGTTTAGAAAATTGGGTTATGAAACCTTCCTTGTAACAGCCTTGGTGAAAATTTCATGTAATAAAATTTAAAAATAATAACCAAGGTTGATGCAACACTTATTCCAAGCTTAATGTTGAGAAAAAAATCCTAGTGGGTGTTCATTTTGGTTACTATGGCTAAAGGAAAATGGAAAAGGAAATGACAAAGGCTTTTGAAAGGAATGAGGCATTAATTGGAATTTTATTTACGAAAATAATGGAAAATAGGAGAAAAGGTGAAAGGTCACAAGTTTCATGTGAGGAGGAAAATGAAGCAAAATAATGGGAATTGAAGAAAATAGAGGCCTCATTGATAAAAAGGCTTCTACAGGATCAGTTGGCAAGTTTTTGGCTCAAGCTTTTGCTCACACTTATGGCTCTCATTCTATTCTCTCTCTCTCTCTTTCATACTCTTGGACACTTAGATTTTCTTGGAGCACTTTGGCATTGGAGCAAGAAATGAAAAGAAGGCAAGAAGAAGGAAGGAGAAAGCTAGGAAGAGTAGGATCAAGCAAGGAAGAGTAGGATCAAGCAGCTACAACAGGATTCTTTGCAGGTATTGATTTGCATGTGTGATTTCCTTGCTAGATCTGCCATTCATGGTATTGCATGTGGTTCTTTTATTTCCTGACATGGGTTTTCCAAGTGTGATAGTGTTTTCAACCTATTCTTTCCATTTTCCGAATAGCCTTGATGAGATGGGTTCTCATACTTTGGTTGAGTTGGATTTTCGGATGGATTCAAAGCTGAGTGAGGTCATGGATATCCAAAATGAAAAATGCATGGCCTAGTGGTCCCTAAAACAGAATATGGATCATGGTAAATCCACTAGCCTATTAACCTTTGAACTGGACTGTGGGTTGCGGTAAAGCCAAGATTGTGTGCATCGGTGGGCCTAGGAATCCTTGTCGGTGAATGGCAGGATATACAGTAAAACCAAGAAGTTGAATGATCTCTGTTGAGCCTAGTAGTCTCGGGATGGGATGTATGGTAAAGGCTGGAGAGCCAGTATTGGTGTAGGGCCTAGTGATCCCTGGATCAGAATGTGAATTAAAGTAAAGCCCAAGAGACTAGAAGGCACTAAAATTCCTCACATTGTAGGTGGAGAGCTCTGGTAGCATTCATGCTTGTTTTGTTCTTTTGGTTGGTTATGAGTCCCACATTCATGCTTGGAATATAACACAGGGGTGATTTTCTGAAGAGATATTTGGTTCAACCAATCTATGGTCGGGTGGAACGTGGTAGTCCCATCTTGGGTTGGTTTCTAAATTAATTAATGATAAATTCATTCCCTTTGTATTTAATGTGTAAACGTAATGATTTGTATGTGTATCCTTCGGCTGGTGTAATCATAGTATTTATGTTGTTATTTTGTCGGTTATGAGCATATATTGTGGCAATGATGATGTATGTCTCTCTTCATGTTTCCATTTTTAAATGAATAGAAAATGTGTATATGACCTAATAGATGATACTGCAGCTAATGATGTAAGGGAAAAATGATTCTTAGTGATTCTCAGATACGTACAAAACACATACGTTTGGATATATTGTTTACACCTATAGCTTTCATATTTGTGACATGTTTGAAAAAATGTCAATCTCAGTTGGGGATTATTGGGCATAGTCCCGGAGTTGGTTTTTGGCTTATTAGCCTTGTAATAATGTGTTTAATTGATTTCAGAAGTTACAACAAGTTCTGGTTAGTGACTAGAATTTCGGGCTTGAAAAGTGCCTTAAATTTTGTAGAATCTGGCACAACACTGTTGGAAATAGTCCTTGGATGGAGGCATGTAGACTTTTGCATGCATTCAGAGCCTCCCAGATGCAACCATTTAGGCTTTTGCATGCATCTAGAGGTCTAAGAGCTTAAAATATCAGTGGGACCCAGGGGTAGGAATCCGGAATGGTTGGGTTATATCCTGGGGGTGTTATTTTTTATGTACAATGTTTGTGTGATGTGTTTTTATTGATTCCGCTTCCTTAAGGTCACCTAGGAGGTTGAATCTCATCATACTATCCTCTCATCTCATGTTTACCCTGCTTGGCTGATTACTTGGGTACATGTGGGAGGAGGGTGTTAAAGAGTGGTATCAGAGCGTGGTTGCACTCTCCTTGGGTGATGTTTGGTTTCTAGTCTCTTTGTGTGATATATAATACCACAAAGTGGTATCAGAGCATGGTTCACCCCTTGGAGTGGATGGGCGGTGTGTGTTGGTCATGCATTCATGTCGATTTCACGTGTGTTAATCATCCTTGTAGTCTATGTTCTTATTGCATATGCATGGTGTCGGTCATGGTTGTAGTGATGCCGCCATGTGAAAGAGGATGTGAAGTGTGTCTTCATGATTGTATGATTTGTTATGCAATGCGATGTGTTTGTCATACATACATGCCAATTGCATATGTGTTCTGTATGTTGGTGGACTATGTACTTGTTGTGTATGCATGGTGGTGGTAATTATTGCAGTTGTGTTGCCATGTGGAAGTTGATTGTGTTGTTTTTGGATATGATCGTCATGAGTGCATGTCAGTTATGCATTTTTTTATGCATGCCAATGTCTATATGTTGTCCACATGTTGTCATGCATGAATTTTCATGGTTATAGTTGTTTTCCATGAGGTAATCGTAGGCATTTTAGGCCATAATAATGTTGTTGATATGTTATGATGTTGATGTGTTGGTTGAGATAGAGCAGGAGACGTAGATCATCAAGGTGAAGTTGTAGCACTAGACTTTGGATAAGAGCATATCGCCATACAAGAATTTTATGTTTTGCATGCAGGTATGTTGGTTAATGGTTGTTATAAGCATTAGGGATATATACATGTTTGTAACCTTATTTATGTTGCGGTTACATGTATGACAAATGATAGTTGATCAGTTTAGGTACATGCATGATGGTTATTTGTATGCCTCTCATTCTATTGATGTTATGGTCACATACATGATAGATGTTAGTCAATTAGTGTGATCATTTGTACATGCGTTGGTTAGTCAGGCGTGGTATTAACTTGATGATTATGTTATATGATTAAATTATTGTTATTATAGGTTAGTTAACTTGATGATTAGTGTTATTTTCTTTAAGATCTTGATGTTATATGTACCATGTTAGTTTGATTGGCCTATGCAGATGGTTATGGTTATGACATTCAGGTATGGGATGCTATAGTTGTGATTTTGGGTTGCACTAATCTAGACTGATTTTGCATATGTGATTGTTAGGCATGAATGGAAATTGTTTATGAGTTCATCATGCAAACATGTTAGCTAGTTATTTTTATGGATATCATGACCTTAATTATGTTTTAATTGATGTGTTGTGAAGTTATATCATGCTAATATAGACTGATTGTGTAGAAAATATAGCCTCCCCTAAGATACATTAACGCATGAGTTTGATTATGTCGTGTACTCGATGCTTAATTGTTTGATTATTTCATCTATCTGGTGTTTAGTGTTTGGCGTGTGTTATGTCATCTAGTTGATTTATCTAACATGGTATGTTTACAGACCACTTGAATTTTAGATTAATTGCATGATATGAGCATGTGTCTATAAGATTGCGTGAAGTAGTGATCTTGTTTTAAGATGGTTGTACTAACACACTATGTGTTGAGATAGATGATGTGTACTTAAGTATAAGTAGGTTATTGTTGTATCAATATGTATTATGATTGACGACTGTGAGTTGATTTCTTACATTTAACTAACAGCTGGGTGTTGTGAT
This sequence comes from Pinus albicaulis, assembly GCA_034641835.2. Taxonomy (NCBI): domain Eukaryota; kingdom Viridiplantae; phylum Streptophyta; class Pinopsida; order Pinales; family Pinaceae; genus Pinus; species Pinus albicaulis. Next base: position 833,422,525 of record CM076575.1, read on the forward strand.
AACATATAATAAAGATTCAATTGCAACAAGGTAAATGGTAAAAGAAATTATTTTGGTAAACATTCCTTTGGCTATGTTTGGAAACCCTAATTCCAAACGAATGAGTGCTTTGCATATAAGAAGTCTTCTTAAACCTAATCTTTTCTGGCACTATGTGGATATGTGTTATATTTATGAACATGTATTCGACATGTATAACAGTTGGCTTCTAGTTATGGTTGGATCTGTCAAGGGATTGGAGTCCCTTGAGAGATGATATGTGTATTTGTTCAAATACAAGGTAGTGTTTATGGCATAACAAGATAAGGTAACTGGTATATTGTATGTTTATATTATACACTAAAAATTATGTGTTTATGGTGGTATGATGCATGGGATTGCATGGAAAAAGAGACTGCTATGAAATCTTGAATAAGGCTCACGTTTATCTTTCCCTTGGAAGCATTGGGAACCCATGGGGATTGAGTGATGGTGTTTGTTTCTAGTCTTGTGATTTCGGTATTTTATGATTTTTTTTCTCTGGATTTGCAGTTTTGTTTATGGTTGGTGCAAGGCCTTGCCACTTGGTTGTGGTGTCATATTTCTTTTTGTTTTTCATGGTCTTCTTCTTTCTTTCTCTAGTTCTTTCCTTTTGTGTTTTGAGAGTCTTATGGATTGGTTGGGGAAAGAGAAAAATAATGGAGCTCGGGGAGAGCTGTATGAAACCCAACAGGTAATGTAAGGCCCGGATGAAGCTCAGTGCATGATAAGAACAACAGAAGGTAAGAATATAACATTCAGTTGGAATGGTTGGGTCCATTGTGGTAAATGGATGGTGGAAATACATACATGAAAAAGGAAACAAAAAATGTAAATAAAGTGGATCTAAAGTGTTAGATGCCTTGGCTATGTTGGGAAAAGTTGTTCTCAACATTGTGCATGTTGTGCACGAATGCAGGAATTTATATTAACGTAGACCTTATGATATCTAGCAATTGTGTTGTGATCATGATTATGTTGATGTTTATATATGTATACATGTATGTATGTATGTATGTATGTCGTGTCAAACAGGGTCATCATGGATCATGATTGTCTAATGCTAATGTTTATATGTATATATGTGTGTATGTATATCGTTGTATGATAATATCATGATTGTTTTATGATAATGATTATATATATGTATGTATCTATGTATCTATGTCACTATATGATAGGGCTTTCAAGGATCATTCTTGTGGAGGAATAATTTCTTATGCAGGTGAATGACATGAAGAGGTTCTTGGTCTTATGAGGAATCAAGTGGGAAGAGTAACTCTAATAGATCTATGAGGTCAGTATCATGTGGACATGAATTGAAATTATATATGTGTATTATGCCTATGTGTTGGACAAGTAATGTTGAGGGATACATCAGTGAAGTGAAAATAGTGTGATATGTGGCCTGCTAGGATAAGCATAGATAGTTGAAAGACACTAGAAACAAGGTTTCCTGTGGGGTCACTGTGTGGTCTATGGATGTGCAGTACTATCGTTGTGTATATGTTACACATGATTGTATATTCAATGATTGAACCTATGGTGATGTTTACATGTAACATATGTAGTATTTTGTACATATGATGTTGCATGCATGTTTTATATATGGTGTTGTGTGTATATTGCATATGCAGTGCTAGGTATAGATCGTGCTATGTGCCTGTTGGATATGCAGTATTGTATACATATCGTATTGTGTGCATGTTGGATATGCAGTGTTGTGTGCATGTTGGATATGTAGTGATAGGTACATATGGTGCTATGTACATGTTGTATATCCAGTGCTATGTACATATGGTGTTCTGTGCGTGTTGTGCATATGGTGTTATGTACATATGGTGTTGTGTGCATGATTGTATATGTGGCGTTGTGTGTATGTGGTGGTTTGTGCATGTGGTTTTGTCTGCAGGTGGTGTCGTGTACATGTCGTGCATGTGGCGTTGTGTACATGAGGTGTCGTGTACATGTCGTGCATGTAGGGTCGTATACATGTCGTATTATGTACACATTGTATAGGTGGTGTGTTGTACATTTGGCGTTGTGTACACATTGTGCAGGTGGTGTCGTGTACATGTGATGTTGCATACACGTTGTTCAGGTAGTTTTGTGTACAGGTGGTATTGTGTACATGTTGTGCATATGGTACTAGTATACATGTGGTATTATGTGCATGTTGTACATGCAGTGTTGTGGGCATGTGGTACTATGCATGTGCATGTTGTAGTTGTGGTATCATGACATGTGTATTCGTTGTGTTGTACTTTGTATATGTGTATGTATTGTGTTGTATTGTACAACAGGTGTACGTGTATGTATTGTATGATGGTGTAGACATATGTATTGTGTTGTATTGTACACCGCGTGTAGGTGTATGTGTCGTATGCAAATGTGGGTGCATGTATTGTATGGTGTTGTATGTCATATGTGGGTGTACGTGTTGTGATGTACAATGTGTGTATGTGTACGTGATTGAAGAGAAGCAAAGGCATTGGGTGTTTTTTGGGCGTGGAAACCAATTTGGTGTGTGTACAAAGACCAAAGGCATAAGTAAGGACCGATGAAGGATATGTATTGGTATTTTATTGTAGTCTTGTTATGCATGTGATCTAAGATTCTGACTTATGATGGTTACATGTGATTTACGATTATGGTTTATGGTGATTTCATGCGATTCATGACTTTAATTTATGATGGTTATGGTTTGAGATAACCATATGTGATATGTTTATACATGATGATTTGATCAAACAAATAGTTTGACTTGTTTTGACATGAAGTGAACAGAATTGCAAGTGTACCTTATTGACGAGGTACCAATGAGGTATGATTTGAATTTATTTCGATTTATTTTGAATCTAATGGGAATTATGTGTTTGGTACAGGAAGCACAAAAATTCCTGGTTGGGTGGTTGAAACTCATTGCAAGCATTAGCAACAATAACAAAAGGAATTGAAATAGGCAATATTATTTTGGTAAAGCACTTTGGGAGAAGGGCCATTGTGGGACACTGGTACCCAATAGTGTCCATTGATTTCCATGAGAATGCTATGACTGGTGTGATGGTTTGAGGTAGGTATATGCCTTGGTTTTTGTATCTTCCGATGTGAGTAAGCCTTACCAAGGGACGGATCGGCCATGATAGGGGATGGTAGGGAACTTGGAAGGTGAGGGACTGCACAAAAGGGGATGACCATATTTCCCAAGGGACTGTGTAGTAGAGAAGGGAAGGTCGGGGATGGATTTTTTTGGTCATTAGCATTTCTAGATGGAATCAGATGCACATTGGAAGTGTGCCATGGAACGATGAGTCGATAACTGTTCACTGAGAGGACAAGTGGCGCAAGATTATATCGCTGGACATTGGATGCAAATTTGACTTTGGGAGTGGATTCTGGACTTCCTGGGAAGGAAGTGAATCATGGTATTATATTGAGGGTGGAAGTGTGAGCTTATGGATTCCCTTGTTTTTTATGCAGGCATTGTATCCTTCTATTTGATGGTTGAGAAAATGTGTACATGTGTATATTTGTATATTGTTGTAAATACTGTAATCAACTTTGTTATAAAGCTCCAGTAAACAATATTATTTTCATATTTTAGCAGTGGTCATAGTAAATACTACAATGATCTATGTTATAAAGCTCCATAAGATGTATGTTTTCTTTTTCAACGATTTTCCTGGTTGTAGGTGTCATTGAACACTGAGGACGATGTTCCCCCAAGGGGGGAGTGTTATGTAACATCCCTGGTGAAAATTCCATGTAATCAAAATTAAAAATAATAACCACGGTTGATGGGACACTTATTCCAAGTTGAATGTTAGGCAAAAAATCTTAGTGGGTGTTCATTTCAGTTATTATGGCTAAATGAAAATGGAAAAGGAAATGAAAAAGGCTTTGGAAAGGCATGACGTATTAATTGACATTTTATTTATGAAAATAATGGAAAATAGGAGAAAATGGAGGTGAAAGGTCACAGGTTTCATGTGAGGAGGAAAATGAAGGAAAATAATGGAAATTGAAGAAAATAAAGGCCTCATTGATAAAAAGGCTTTTGAGGATTAGTTGGAATTTTTTTGGCTCAATATTTTTCTCACACTTATAGCTCTCATTCTATTCTCTCTCTCTCTCTCTTTCATACTCTTGGAAACTTCGAGTTTTCTTGGAGCACTTTGGAATTGGAGCTCTATCTATATTTCATACTCTTGGAAACTTCGAGTTTTCTTGGAGCACTTTGGAATTGGAGCAAGAAAGGAAAAGAAGGCAAGAAGAAGGAAGGAGCAAGCAAGGAAGAGCAAGATCAAGCAACTACAACAAGATTCTTTGTAGGTATTGATTTTCATGTGTGATTTCCTTGCTAGATCTGGCATGCATGGTATTATATGTGGTTCATTTTTATCATGACATGGATTTTTCCAGGTGTGATAGTGTTTTTATCCTAGCCTTTCCATTTCTGGATAGCCTTTATGAGTTGGATTCTCATACTTTGGTTGAGCTGGATTACAAGATGGATTCAAAGCTGAGTAAGGCGGATCTCCAAATTGGAAAACACATGGCCTAGTTGTCCCTGAACGGGACTATGGATCATGGTAAATCTACTGGCCTAGTAACCCATGAACTAGAATGTGGGTTGCAGTAAAGCCAGGATTGTGTGCCTTGGTGGGCCTACGAATCCTTGCCGGTGAATGGTAGGATATATGATAAAGACAAGAGTTGGATTAATCTCCATTGGGCCTAGTAGTCCCGAGATGGGATGTACGGTAAAGCTTGGAGAGTGGATCTCGATGTAGGGCCTAGTCATCCCTAGATCGGGCCGTGCATTACGGTAAAGCCTGAGAGACTAGGAGGCACTAAAATTCCTCATGGTGTAGGTGGAGAACTCTGATAGCATTCATGCTTGTTTTTTTCTTTTTGGTTGTTTATGAGTCCCACATTCATGCTTGGAATATGGTACAGGGGTGATTGGCTGAAGAGAGATTGGGCTCAGCCAATCTTTGGTCGAGCGGAACGTGGTAGTCCCAACCTCGGTTGGTTTCTATATTCATTAATGAGAAATTAATTCCCTTTGCATTTAATGTGTAAATGTACTAATTTATATGTGTATTCTATGGTTGATGTATTCATAGTATTTATGTTGTTATTTTCTTGGTTATGAGCATATATTGTGACAGTGATGATGTATGGCTCTCCTCATATTTTATTTTGTAAACGAATAAACAATGTATCTATGACCTAATAGATGATACTACAACTAATGATGTAAGGGATCAATTATTATTAGAGATTCTCAGATAGGTACGAAATCCATACCTTCAGATTTGTTGTTTACATCTGTAGCTTTCATATTTGTGACATGTTTGAAAAAATGCCAGTCCTGGTTGGGGATGGTTGAGCTTAGTCCCAGAGTTGGTTTTTGGATTATTAGCCTTGCCATAATGTGTTTAATGGATTCCATAAGTTACAACAAGTTGTGGGAAATGACCAAAATTCTGGGCTTGAAAAGTGCCTTAAATTCTGCAGACTCTGGTACAAAACTGCTGGAAATAGTCCCTGGACATAGGCATGTAGGCTTGTGCATGCATCTAGATGTCTAAGAGCTCAAAATATCAGTGGGATCCAGGGGCAGGATGCTTGAATGGTTGGGTTGGCTCCTGGATGTATTATTGTTGATGTACTATATATGTGTGATGCGTCTCCTTCGATTCCAATTCCTTAAGTTCACCTAGGAGGTTGAATCTCATCATAGTAGCCTCTTGTTGCATGTTTACCCTGATTGGACGGTTACTTGGGTAGATATGGGAGGAGGGTGTTACATTCCTGGAGTATTTTGAGGCATCAAACAATGTTTTGGGGGGGCTAAAACTTTTCCAATTTAGTGCCACACTTCTTTTTTCCTATTCTACACACAAAGGATTTTCTAGTTGTGCAAGAATAATCTTAATCAGAGTATGTATGCAAAATTTATGCAACTCTGAAGTTGACCTTACTTTTTTAACCACCATAATTCGAGAGGATGCCACATCAGCTCTCATTATTCAAGGAAAAGGGGATAGCCATGTGATCATGATGTAGAAGACTCTAGAAGAATCCATATTTTAACTCTGGTTAAGAGTTGAAGGAGTCAAACCTAACCACTAGTAGGTTATTGGGCTATGTTATAACCAGACCACTAGGAGGAAAAGGGGTTCCATGCTTTTCGAGTGCATTTGTTCCATAGATAAGCAGAGTAGCTGAAAGGGATAGGTAGGGACCACACAAAGAGGATTTGAAAATTGCAATAGCCCACAGGCCATAGGCCTTACTTATTTGCACTTGCAGCAATTTTATATTAAGAGAAAGAGAGCAAAGAAAATTTGCATTAATGTTGGGATTTATCGTGAAAAGGTTTCCCAAGATATATTTTGTGTCCATCATGGTTTGTTTGTTTTTATTTTGTTTTTCTCCATTTTCTGCATAATTATAATTTGCATGCATACACAATAAACAATGATTTATATATCTAGAAAATCTAAAGAGGAATAAATCCTCATAGTATAGATTTTGGATTTTTAAGTAAAATTTTATCAGATCTGTTGTGACAAACTGTCGAATGGAATATCCATGAAAGTTAACAAATTAGAAATTCTATTAGATCCTTGTGCCACATCTTTAGAATGTCACAATATCTACAGAAATTGGATTAAATTTTTATGTAGGATAATGCTAATTTCTCCTTGTAATTACAATTACCCTATTCAAGAATATATTATTTTTTTAATAACTAGGGGAATTGAAAACTAGATCAAGGTTGGCATTGGGGGATGAAACTATGTTGGTTAGACCTTATATTATTGACCAAAAATTGGGGAATTGACTACTTGCCTAGGCATTGGGGGATTTACTCTTTTCGATAGGGGCGGGGGTGAGGCACAATTGAGTATTTACTAAGCATTGGGGAAGGATGGAAGGAACTTTATGGATATAAATTTATTGATTGAGCTACATACATGTACAACCCAAGAAGGATGATTTTATTTACTTACCCCCCGAAACCCAACACTCCTACCTCATCTAAAATCCTAAACACCTCACCTGAAAATCTAGAACAAAAATGCCTTACTCCAACACCTATAATGTCTCAAATAAACAAACACACTTTCAAAGTTTTCATAGTTAGGGACCAAAAATTTAACTTGGTTAATTTGAAAGAGGGTAAGGAAACCACACACCATTACCATTTAACTTTTAGTCATCCTCACACCAATACTCGCCCAATGTACCCTCTTACTTACAATATAATACACATGTTAGTTGAAAATATAATATATTAGTTACTTATTTGATTTACTCACATAAATTCAACACAACATTAGCTAGATAGTACACTTGAACCTAACATGAAGGAAGGGAAGCTATATTTTGACTACTACCACTATAACCATTAGGTGCTTATGAATGCCCCTATCATATACATGGGTAAATCAGGGTTTAAACTTACGACCTTTACTCAAGGAGTTCCTTGACAGTGCACCTTATCAGTAATTGGTCTACACCCCAGAGGTTTTAAAAAATGAAGACATGTGGGTGGTATTTGTGTCCCTTATGTGTGCATGGGTCATGAGACCATTTATTATAATTTCTCTTGGTCCACATGTTCAACCACTACCTCAAATTTCCCCCATGTGAATAGAACCTTGCCTAATGGTGAAAAAATCCTCATCTTTCACCCACCATTGGATTCAAAACCAAAGGGAATTCAAGAATATATTGGTACATCACATTCTCTTAATATGTTTAATCTACGAGATTTCAAATTTGTTTTAAAAACAAAGAAAATAAGGATCCGAGAGAATGCATTTTTACAAGGATATTGTGAAGACATTACTTATGAATAGGGGTTTAAGGACATCAAAACCAAATCCAAGAAATACACTTGTAATAATAATAGGGTAGGTGTAAGTTTCATAGCTAAAAGTCTATACATTCTTTAATCCAAAACTCATTGGCTTGTCAGAATTTTTTTTGTGGTTTATCCATCTATGTTATTGTCCAATTTTCTTCATTTATTCATTTTCAATCAAATTAATCAACACTTTAACTCTCTTTTATTCATTGTACTATAAAATATGTTCATTTGATTAACATTTAAAATCTTATTAGAGAAATAAATTGAAAATTTTAAGGAATTTATCACAAAAAGAATTAATTTACTTCAAAGTTTCAAAAATGATATGACATGGCACATGATCCAAATTTATGCATGAACGCAACAGAATACACAAATAACCATAAATACAAATATGCAATGGAAATGACACTTCATTTAATTAATATCAAAGAACTAGAATTTTTTTACAGACATAATGGAAATAAACTAGCTAAGGCACTAGTAGCTTATCTCTGAGAAGAGATGTGGCGGCTACAGGCCTCTGAAATCTATGTTATAATGAGGTTGGAAGGCCTATATATTATTTATAAACAATGGAAAACCCTAAACATCCAAAAACCTAACCCTAGAAGATGAAACGCCATAATATGGGCCCTGTCAAGGTAAATTGGTACATCAATTTCCCGGGGTTGTAACTTTGGCATACTATCTCTGTTTGAAACACATAATAGATCATTAGAAAGATCTATCTGAGGACTAAAATTACTGACAATGAATATAAAGTCTAGAAGAGACTCATCTTCGCCATAATTTTGATGCCCGAAAAATGTTGTTTAGGGCCTCAAAATGGCTCGGGAAGTTTAGGACCCAAATAACTACCAAACATAGTAAATTGTGCTATAATTAAGGAAACTGAAAAACTGAAAGAAATAATGGTGGGGGTCCAAGTGGAATAGGCGGGTGGCCACCAATATCCACTTGGATCATTCCTCCCCCCTTAGGAAGCAATGGTCCCCATTGCGTTGAGTTCCTCCATGAGATGAGGAAACTTATGTTGAACTTGGTCCTTGGTGAAGGAGTTGGCCTGATTTGAAACTAAATATAGTTGGTTCCTCTGCTCGCGGTTGTTCTTGATTTGTGTGCCCATAATCTGATCAGCTGTGGCTTGTTCCATGTATTCTGGGTTTAACTTTATTAGTGTGAGTTGTTCTGCCATGTCGGATGTGTTCACTAAAGGTGGAAAATAGGGTCGAAGGTGGTCCACATTGCACACTGGGTGCAACCCAAGGAATGGTGGAATATTGAGCTTGAAGGAATTGTCCCCTACAACTTTGGTGATGCTATATGGCCCATATCGGAGCGGGAAAATCTTGCAGTGGGGTCCAACGAGGCGCTCCTTCTACAAATGTAGGCACACTTTGTCCCCCACCTAGAATTTGTGTTGCACATGATGCTGATCATGCCACTGTTTGTACTTAGCATTGGCTATATCCAATATGTCATGAACCTGTTGAAGAATGTGCTGAATGCGCTCAATGAAGTTGATCGCCTTGGCAACTTCAGCCTGGACATGAGCCGAATCAGCTTGAGTAGCTGCAAATGGCATGGCTACTTCAATGGGACATAGTGGATGGAATCCAAAGCCCACTTGAAAGGGGTTGTGGTCGGTTGATATGTGGAGGGCCCAGTTATAAATATGTTCTACATAGGGGAGGCTCTCATCTCATGTGCGTGGATGCTTTAAGTTGTACATGCGGAGAATGTGTATGATCATCTTATTGACGACCTCTGTCTGGCCATCAGTTTGGGGATGTAAATATGTGGACTTGGTGAGCTTGATGTCCAACATTGACTAGAGGCTAGACCAAAATTTACTGAGGAACCTGTTGTCCATATCTGAGATGATAGATTGCGGGATCCAAAAGTGTACCCACACTCGTTCAAAGAAGAGTTTAACAATGGCTTCTATTGTGATATTCTTCTTGCAAGTCGCCATAATGGTCATCTTCGAGAATCTATGGACGACCACGAAAACACAGTCATTGCCATGCTTAGTAGAAGGAAGGCCTGACATGTAATCCATGGAGATGGATTCCCAAGGTGAACTAGGGGTAGGAAGCGGAGTATAGAGACCTTGCTTCTTGATGATCGGTTTGGTGGCGCAGGCAGTGCAGGATATGATGTACTTCCTGACATCCTGTCAAAGATTTGGTCAATAGAAATAATTTTGCAGTACTACCACTCTTTTCTTGACCCTGAAATGTCCAACGACCTGACTATAGTGCGCTTCCCAAATCATCTTGGCACGCTCGCTTGAAGGAAAACAAAGGTGTCCCAGGTGACATAGCAGTACATGCTAGAGGTGAAAATTTGGAACCCAGTTACCCTCCAAGAGCGTATTGTATGTGTGGCCTAATTCTGGATTTCTCTTGTAGAGAAGTGGCCAATCAAAAGTCTCATGCTGACAAGACTTGAGCACGATGGTTATCGCCACGATTGATGGTCGGCTGAGGAAATCTGCAACATTATTGGTGCTGCCCTTCTTTTACTTGATATTCAAATGAAACTGTTGCATATATGTGGACCACTTATGATGGAAATCGTTCTAAAACTTCCCTTGTGTCTGTATGAAATGCAGGGGTTGATGGTTTGTGTGGATGATCGTTTCCTTCCCCAAAATGTAATGGTTCCATTTTCGGCAAGCCTGCACAATGGAATACATCTCTTTGTCATAAGTGGGATACTTTCAGACTATGTCAGACAGTGTCTCACTATGATATGCCACTGGATTCCCCTGTTGAGTAAGAACTGCCCCAATATCATAGTCAGAGGCATCTATCTCGATCTCAAATGGTTGTTGCAAGTCTGGTAATGTGAGCACTGGGGCACAACGAAGGCGATGTTTCAATTCTACGAATGCCTTCTGTTGAGATTCAGAACAAAAGAATTTTTCTTTCGCTCCTTTGGTGACTTGACTCAAGGGCCAAGTGATATGGGAGAATCCCAACACAAACCTGCGGTAGAAATTAGCAAGACCCATAAAGTTGCGAAGCTCTGTTAGAGTGGTTGGGGTTGGCCAATCCCGAATGACTTGGATCTTGGTTGGATCCACATGCATCTCCTGATCATCAATAATGTATCCCAGATACTGAACCTGGTTCATGCCAAAATTTCACTTCTCCAAATTGGCACACAAGTTGTGTTTCTGCAGTGTTAGGAGGACTTGTCGGATGTGGTGGAGGTGCTCTTCCAAAGTTTGGTTGAAGATCAAGATGCCATCCAAGTACACTACTACAAATGAGTTGGTGAATGGCCGCAAGATGTCATCCATCATCCTCATGAAGGTTGCAGGAGCATTCGTCAACCCGAAAGGCATGATCAGCCATTCGAAAAGGCCCTCCTTGGCTTTGAAGGCAGTCTTCCACACATCGAACAGTTCGATTGGTGCCTGGTGATACCCGAACTTCAAGTCGATCTTGCTGAAATATTTCACCCCTTTTAGTTGGTCCAGAAGGTCATCAATTTGTGGGATCGGATACCTATTCTGGACAGTGATCTTGTTCAGCACCCGATAGTCAATACAGAGTCTCCAAGTCCCATCCTGCACCAACACAATCGGGCCCCCACAGGGCGATGAACTTGGTTAGATGTGACCTTTCTGTAGCAGCTCCTGAATCTGCCTCTTTATTTCATCGTTCTCCATAACAAAGCGCCAATAGATCGGTCCATTGGGAAATGGTGCACCTAGGGTTAGATTGATGGGGTGCTTGACCTAACAGTGCAGATGCACCCCTGTGGATGAGGTGAAGATGTCCCAGTACTCCTCCATGACCTTGTCCATTTTTTGTTGTCATGCGGAGGAGCCGTGTCTGGAGGTCATCACCACAGTATTCTTCTTTCCCTGAGGGCAGATCATCGGGTAAACAAACTTCCCGATTTGGAAATGAGCTTACTACATTGTTTTGCAGTAACCAAAGAGATAGCGACAAGCAGTGGTACCTCTGGTATCCTGTACAAATTATTTCCAAAAGTAACAATAAAAGCGCGAGGCCGTAACTCATACACAGCATGTCACTTCTACAAGTATGGTTGGCCTAATAATACATCACAAACATCAAGAGGAGAAATGTCACATAATACCTCATCGGTGAAGGGCTTGATGTTGTAGGGAAGGCAGCACTATTGGTTGACGCGGAGATCTCGTCCTTGGTGAAGCCACTCGATGGCATACAGTTATGGGTGTGCTGTGGTCGGCAAGCCCAACTGCTTCATGACCTCTACTGAAATGAGGTTCTTTTGGCTCCCACTGTAAAAAATGAACTATAGCGAGGAACCCTTTACCCACATATGGGAGTGGAAGAGATGCACCTCCTCCACTAGATCTTTCGGTTCTTCATTTTAGATCTTCGTGGTGGAAAAAACGGTGTTGGGCTCCATATCGATAATCTTCTTGTTGGCCATGAGTGACTGCTTGGCCCAAAACTCACTTGTGTTGTGGGTGGAGCTCTTATGAAACTCACACCACTTTCCTGTGTCCTTCTTCGGCTTCACGATGTTGTTCTTTGCTTTTAGATTTGGCAGGTTGTCTTGGGCCGCCATGCCTTGGCTCTGTCCTTTGTTCTGTGGTTTGGGGGCACCTTTCACTTGATTTTTATTTTTATATCCAAAGTCTTGCTTCTTCTATTTGAATTTTTGCTCAATCTTGGTAGCATACCAGTATGTCGTACCAAGCGAGGAGATGTTGAGGAACTCCATTTCCTCCTGAATGTAACTTTGTAGACAACTGCGGTACTTCAGCACCAAATATTTCTCTGAATCTTTGATACCCAAATTTGTGGGCAGGGTATGGAACGTATTTGTTAGCTCATGCACATCTTGATCCCTTTGCTGTCGCAACGTAGTCCATTGTATGTAATTGTCCTCATAGCTCCCCATGGGATAATATTGTTCCTTGATGGAATCTCAGAAAGTATTCCAAGTGGGTATGATCGAGAACAGAGAGGGTTCCCCCTCGTCCTTTTTCTCACAGTGGGTGACTTTGAGCAGTGAAAAAATAATCTTCTCCCGATCGGAAAAGTCATGAACCAAGAAATATCCTTCTAATAGATTCAACCATCTATCTACGACATCTGCATCTATTTGGCCATCAAATATGGGAATTCCAAAGTTTACTTGTACCTTAAAAGGGGTTGCGCCTCCAGATTGGCTACTAGATGCAAATACGCAACCAATGGGCAGTCGTTGAAGGATCTGGGCGAAGTTATCCATCATCGGGTTCCTTTCTTTTCAAGGGCCTCTTCGAGCAATATTTTGATAGGATATCCTACTCCCTCGTCTTTCTTTTCATCCCCCATGGGTGGTCGTCAGGGTTTGCGAGGCTGATCTTACAAAGGTTCAACTAGATCGAGCCCTAACTCCTTATACCCCGACCTTGTTGGGGACATGCAATGAAGAATAGAGAAAGATCAGACCGCTCTGATACCACTGATCCAAATTTATGCAGAAACAAAACAGAATACACAAATAACCACAAATAAAAAGATGCAGTGAAAATAACACTTCATTTCATTAATATCAAAGAACTGAAATTTGTTTACAGACATAATGAAAATAAAATAGCTAGGGCACTGGTAGCTTATCTCTAAGAAGAGATGTGGTAGCTACAGGTCTTTGAACTTTGTGTTACAATGAGGCTCGAAGGCCTATATATTATTGAGAAACAATGGAAAACCATAAACATCCAAAAACCTAACCCTAGGAGACGAAACACCATAATATGGGCCCTGTCGGGGTAAATTGGTACATCAATTTCTTGGGGTCGTAAATTTGGAAAACTATCTCTGTTTGACGCACATGATACATCGTTAGAAATATCTATCCGGGGACTACAACTGCTGACATCAAATATCAAGTCTAGAATGGACAAGTTTGGAACGAACTCATATTTGTTGGAGATTTGATGCCCAAAAAATGTTGTTTAGGGCCTCAAAACGGCTCTGGAAGTTCAGGACCCGGAAAATTTCAAAAAATAGTAAATTGTGCTACAATTAAGGAACCTAAAAAACTATAAAAAAAATGATGGGCGTCCAAGTGGAATAGGCAGGTGGCCACCAATATCCACCTGGATCAACACATGCAATATAAAAATTACTATCATATATTCCAATAGTATAAATGCAATGACATAAGGTTGATTTCCTTTTAAGATATCCCCTACATCCAAAGTCTAACAACATATTGACATTAAAAATAATGGTATTTTTCCCCTTAAGTAATTATACCTACTTTATAGTTAAGCCTTGTATACTTGTAATATAAAAAGGGAAATGGCCAACATTGATATTATTTCTCTGTGATGTGGATTGTCTTAATTATATCTTAATATTATTATTATTATTATTATTATGCATTGGAAACTTAATGTATGACTATTCAAATTACATTATGAAAAGGTTTTCAATTGGTTTAATTTCAATTTTCCTTAAAAAAAAATTAAACAAATGTGTGTTCCTTGAATAATTGTGTGGAAACTAATAATTACAAATTACTCTATTTAAGAATCTATTGTTACATCACATTCTCTTAATATGATTAATTAAGCATGTTTCAATTTTGTTTTGAATAACAAAGAAAATAAGGATCCATAATTACGGTTCCTTAGAAGGATATTGTGAAGACATTGCTTAAGAATGGGGTTTAAGGACATCAAAACTAACTCCAATAAATACATATATAATAATAAGAAGGTAGGTATAATATTTATAACTAAAAAATTAAACATGTTTTAGTCCAAAACTCATTGTCTTGCTAAGAGGTTTTTTTTTTTTTTTTAATGGTATATCCATTTATGTCACTACCCAATTTACTTCATACCTTCCATTTTCAATAAAATTACTCAACATTTTAACTCTTTCTTGTTCATTGTACTATAATATTTTCATTTGATTAACCTCTAAGATCCTTTTAGAGAAATAAACTTGAAAATTTTAAGGACTTTATCACAAAAAAATAATATTTTTCTATAAAGTTTTAAAAACTCTATGATATACCACATGCAGAATAAAGCCTACAGTTCAATTGGTTTAATTTCAATTCTCCTGTAAACAAAATTTAACTTAGATCCATCTTAACTTTGAATCTACTAAACACGTAGAGGGACGAAACCTCTTTTCACTCTAAAAGAGGTTTGCATATCAAGAGATTTGATCCCTCTCACTTGGTAGATCTAGAGTTAAGATGGATCTAGGCAAGTTTTAGTTTTAGTTTTATGTAATGTGAGCCAGTCAAAATGTTTTATTGAGAAATATAACTATTAATTATTATTATTATTATTTTAAGTTCAAATTTGTTTATTGAGTCAAAATGTTAAATATGACATTACAATATCTCTATCTTACTAAGATGGGACAATTAATGTAATTTTTTTCAACATAGAAAAGCAATGTAGGTAAAGGTTTTGGGTTCTCATGAATGAGACTTGCTCAAATTCCCTAGAAGACATCTCTAGGCAATTAAGTCAAAAAATATTTACTTAATCAAAATAAAACAATTATTACCATAAATCAATATGAAATGTTGATGACAATAAAATCTAAGAGCTTTGTCTATTGTTTATGTCCAACTTGCCCATGCAACTATGATGACTTCATCTTTTGATAGGGTTAAATATAATGCTTTGCTATAAACTTTATACTTGAAACCATGGTGTTAAAAGAAATACAAGATCAACCATGTTGTTGTATTCATCTGGAGTTTTAAAACTAAGTCATGGTGACTATATGTATAGTTAAATTCATTGGACAACCCAACATATAATTCCACCATCAAGTTACATTTACATTAAACCTGAAATTGACGTTTATCATCAATTTAAGAAATCAACATTGTATAAAACAATATCACAAATTCATTGGACAACACAAAATATAAGTCCACCATCAAGTTACAATTACACTAAACCTGAAATTGATGTTTATCATCAATTTAAGAAATCAACATTGCATAAAAACAATATCACAAATTCATTGGACAACACAAAATATAAGTCCACCACAAAGTTACATTTACATTAAACCTAAAATTGATGTTTAGCATCAATTTAAGAAATCAACATTGCATAAAAACAATATCACAAATTCATTGGACAACACAAAATATAAGTCCACCATCAAGTTACATTTACATTAAACCTCAAATTGATGTTTCTCATCAATTTAAGAAATCAACATTGCATAAAAATAATATCACAAAAATATAAGTCCACCATCAAGTTACATTTACATTAAACCTGAAATTGATGTTTATCTTCAATTTAAGAAATCAACATTGCATAAAAACCATATTACAAATTTATTGGACAAGGCAAAATATAAGTCCACCATAAAATTACATTTATATTAAATCTGAAATTGATGTTTATCATCCATTTAAGAAATCAACATTGCATAAAAACAATATCACCCTATTTATTTATATTTAATTGTTAATATTATAAAAATATAACCATTTTAAATATAAAAAAGAAATTTAATTATTAAATTTAAAATTTTCAAATATCCTATACTATTTTTTTATTACCTTTTAGTTGTACTAATCAAACTCAGATTGACTATGATATTAAATCTATTATAAAATAATAATAATAAAAAACATTATTTTTAAACTATACTACTTAACTTTTATATTAATTAAAATTTATTTTTTATTATAAAATATATAAATATAAATTCTCAAATAAAAGTAGTTTATAAATATAAAGTAACATGTTTTGAAATCTATATATCTATTTGATCGTGTATATATTTTTATTCCATAAACACTGTGCACCATTATATAACATTATTTATATAAATGGTTAACCAAATCATTATAACGTGATTAATTTTAAAGATAATAATTTAAACTATAGATCACAAAAATCTTAGAACTAACATTACTTATATAATTATATTACCACATTGCTATCACACAAGCGTTATTGTCAATATTACATTATTTTGACTGAACTATTTTACACGCGGTAATATAAAAATATAAAATTTATTTTTTAAATAGAAAATATCGATATATTAACCGGCCACGTGAAACTCAATAGTACATTTCTTTTTGTTTTATAAATACCACACTAGGAAGGTAAACTCATTAATAAAAGTCTCTAAACCTTTTTAAAAATGTAAGTTATATTTTTTTTTAAATTAAAAATAGTAC
Source organism: Pinus albicaulis (assembly GCA_034641835.2). Lineage (NCBI taxonomy): Eukaryota > Viridiplantae > Streptophyta > Pinopsida > Pinales > Pinaceae > Pinus > Pinus albicaulis. The sequence continues at coordinate 833,439,620 of CM076575.1, forward strand.
GAACCATATAATTTCCACTCAAACACCAACATATATTATATCGACTCCCTGGAAAAAAAAACAAGGTTTTAGCAACTGCTCCATTTTTTTTCATAAATAGTGCAATTAGTAAATAGTTGCGTTGGCGACCTAGAAACAATGATGTATGAATCAAATGTAACCGTTGAAGAGGGAGGGGGTGGAATATTTCTGACATGCCATCCGGACGAGATGATAATCACCGTCGGATTAGAGAGTGGGAGCGTCAGCAGTATGGAAAGAATTATGGCTTTTTAAAGCTAGAAAAGCTGTATTCTGTCTTTATAAATCTTTTGCCTACCTTCCCGGCGGACATAATTCAAATCTGTGTTCATATTTCCCTCTTTTCTTGCCAAAAACATGACAGAAGGAAAATTTAGAGGTCTTTAATGCCTGCCTTGTAGGGATAGATTGGCTACAAGCATCAATGCATTCTTGGAGCTCTGTAACGGCTCTTGAAAATTGATGATCAAATACAGAATTATTGCTTTCATGGACGCCCGGCCTGTAGGTTCCTTGCAGGTTTCATTTACAACTTATTTACAAGTAATGTTGAATTCTTGTTTTTTTACTGGATACTGATATACTTTACTCTTCCAACACATTTATCTAGCAATTTATGTTATGTTCTGTTTGTATAAATAATTATTTATTTCGACATTTATTCTCTGCTCTGTTCTGTTTGTATCAGTAAATTTCTTTTTTTAACAATGTCATTTATTCCATGCCAGGCTATTTTTGAAGCCTAAGGCAGTACAAATTTGCATTTAATGGAGAATGATGGATGGACTGAAAAATAATTAATGCTTTCTTGGATGCACAGCCTCTCTGTGTTAGGTATTTGTGATTTATTGTTTTTGAGTCTACTCAATGGACTGTGATATGATCTTTAATATGATTTATTGTTATAGTAACAGGAATCATGGCTTTCATGGATCCAGGGCTAGGTTTCTTGGAAGATTTTTTCAGAACCTATTTTAGAAGTATTTCTGAGTTCTTTTTCTTAGGTTAATAGATAATAATATATATCATTGTTCCAACAAATTTATGTAGCGGTCTTTATTTATTCTTTTCAGTTTGTATCAAGAATTTATTTATTCTTTCTTTCTTTCTCTGCTTTGTTGTATTTCCCAGGTTAGACTAGTTACAGATTTGTCCTTAATGCAGAATTAAAAGACGGATAGGAGGAATTAATGCTTTATTGGATGCACATCCTGCGGATTCACTGGAGCGTTTATTCGCCACCAATTTTTACAGGTACTTGCGAATTATTTCGGTCATGTTAGGGATTTAATAACAGTGATGTACTGCAAGATGAATCGAAATTTATGAGGGAAACCTCCATATTTCAGCAAATGAATGTAATTGCAAATCTTGTGGCCTTGAAGTTTCTTGTCCTGGTACAATTTATAAACCAGAGTATTTTTCATGTTGAAAAAAAATGTTCTCTTCTCTTCTGTATCGATAAATGTTAGGTTAGATTTTGTTATCTGTGTTGAGCCTTGCTTTGGTATGCTTTATGTCTCACTAATTTTGGTAGATGTAGTCCTTCCATACCTGTGGCTATGGCCAACACGCATTCCATCCATCGCTAGGTTTTCTTAATTTTTAAAGAACCAAAACTAACGCGAATTAATGCGTCTGGCCAATACGCATTCCATCCATCGCTAGGTTTTCTTAATTTTTAAAGAACCAAAACTAACGCGAATTAATGCGTCTAACTAGAAATACCAAGGCCCTAAAAATTATGGCATTATTGGGATGACTGTGTAAACATAGGATATACACATCCAAAGTCCAATCCGCTAGTTAATGAAAACAGAGCATCCGGCTTACCGACACCGTAGGTCACGACCGGGGTGCCCGGTACCACAGGCCACGTCCACGGTGCCCGGTCAGTCCAGAGCCCACGATCAAAGGGTCCGGCACACGGTTTTGCTGGCGGGCCTTTTTGTCGAGCGTCGTAACACTGTCACGACCAAAGCGTCTGACACGTGGTTTTTCCTTTGGTGGCTAAGGTACCTTGACATATGGAATGACCGTAAAATCAAACTCTAATTTGTGTACTTGGGTTATAAGAGTTGATGTTTTGGCTATCATAGCCAACTTCAATTTATGTTGGTGCACTTGGTGTAAGGCTAGTCTTCCACAGGCCACATATCCATTATAATTTTGTGGTAGAACTTAATAGGAGTCTTTATCCACAGTGGTTTAATTTTGAAAAATTTGGATTAAATGTTGAAGTACTTAATTTTTACATTTCAATATTTCAATTTTTTTTTAAGTATATGTAAAAATATTTTTGAATTTGAGAAAAGATTCAGTATTCTTTTTGTATGTGTAGAAAGTTTATGTTTTTGGTGAAGAATTTATTGTTGTAAGACAAATCTTTTATTATTCTTGTTTTATGTGAAAAAAACATTTTTAAATTTGAGAAACTTTTCAATATTCTCGTTGTATGTGTGGAAAACTTACTATCCATTAGAACATGACGTTTCGCATGTAAACTTTTGAATTTCATTAATTTTGCTACTTCAATGCATTGTTTTATATGTGTGTATGTCTGATGATGTTGAGATCATAGGCCGAGGATAACCCTAATATTGGATAGAAGATAGTTTACACAACTGTGGGATGTCTTTGCTAGGATTATGTGAGCCTAAATACCTCACAAGATAGTCTTTATTCCTCACAATTGTCTCCAACCCTCAACCCCTCCCCACGAGATTTGAACTTGTGTCCCAATGGAGACTAAAACCCACATAAAATAAAAACCTATGTATCCGGCTGCTTTAAACAAACTTCATAATTATGTTTTCATATCTACATATGCAAATGTGTTGTACTGTGAAGTTTATTTAAAACAATAAGATATTGTATCATCACCAAGTTCATCCACGAGACTAACATTGTATTCAATAATTGCTTCTCTTGCAATATTTGTTGGAATTAATGCTTACATTAATGCAATAAGTCACATTTTATAAGTGACAAATTAGTTTGTGAGTTGTTATAGGTGGTTGGGATATTCTCTCGCCCTCTCCTTCTAAATTAGGACTAATTTAGATATGATAATAGGCTAAAAAATCTATATAGTAGAGTTATAGAAAAATTTGGTTCAATTTTTTGTGCGTGCTTATGAAATATTAATTTGGTATCAAAGCAACCTTAGGCCTCACTCCCTCATGGGAGTCCAAGCACATAGGGAAACTAGAGTGGTGTGTTGTTTGTGCTATTTGTATTAATGGTTTTCCCATCATTTGATATAGTTGTTTCCTAGGAGAATATTTTGGTATAGCTATTGTTCACTAGCTATTGCCTGAAAAAATTTTCTCCCTCGCATTACAGGCTAGTGTTGTCCATTATGGGGTGAGGATATCAAATCTTGATGCCATTGGAAGCCGTTGACATCTCACATTTATCAACCACTTCCCAAGGTGTATGTTCCATCGATGCATATCAAGCAAGAACAATTGTTAGTGAAGGCCATTGTCACACACAAACTGATGATTTGTTTCTTTCAAAATCCAAGAACCCAAGATTTTTCAATAATGCTTCTAAATTTTTAAGTTTAAAATTTGTTTACTTAGCATTGTCAATATGTTCAGGGGTACCCGCGATATGCGCTCTTTTTCGGCACAAGGATAGCTATCCACAACTGGGCATTTGGACAAAGGATGTTTGTGGGTTATCGTACTCTTTAATGTGGTTTGATCCAGTGGCCAAATGGTGCAATAATAAATGTTGTACGATAATTGGAGGCATGCACATCTCACTGTATATAGTAACAAGAATTTACAATGAGGTCTGGTATAGTAATGCTCCACATACTTGTTCCACATACAATAAGGGGGTTACACTAACAACAATAAGGGACTATACTAGTAATATAGGAACCTAACATGCCCCTCTCCTTCAAAAAAGTGTTGTCCTCAACGCTTGAGTTGATCTGAATGCTTCTGTATAAAATTCACATCCTCCCATGTAGAATCTTCAATGGGAAGTTCTTCCATTTGATGAGATATGCTGAAATTGATCAATTTCGTAGCTGTCGAGTTCTTGTTTCTGTGATTGCTTTATGTTCCAATATGATTTTTCCTTCCTCATCAAGTTCTGGCAATATTGTTTGAACTGGAAGTTTGTCCCCTATAACCTTATTTAAGTATGAAACACGGAAAACTGGATGCACTCGCGAAGAAGTAGGAAGCTCCAATTTGTATGCCATAGTACCAATCTTTTGCAACACCTTGTAAGGACCATAGTACTTTGGCATTAATTTATTATCCTTCTTAGCTTACTTGAGGGACATTTGTTTGTATGGTTATAGTCGTAAAAACACCCAGTCTCCTACATCAAAACTTCTCTCACTGCGATGTTGATCTACCTGTTGTTTCATTCGATTTTGTGCCAAATTTAGGTGATCCTTTATGAGTTGGAGAACTTCTTATTGATGGTCGATGTGATCTTCCACTGCTTGAACCTTATAATTTCTCTTAAATAAGATGCAATAGATGGTGGATGATATCCATAAAGTGCCATAAATGGGGTCATTTTTGCTGCAGTATGGAAGGAAGTGTTATACCACCACTACAAGGAAAATACCTTCTAGCAGAGGTTATAAAGGAGGTTTTTAGTGTTATAAATTTGGCCAAAATTGTCAAAAAAACATTTGCTACAACATTCGTTTATGGTTACAGAGGTTTTGGCGGAGCTTTTAACATAAATTCAACACAACTAAAAAAAATGGGCGACCGAAGGTTAGTACAGATGTTTTTTCATCGGTGCGCTACTCTAGATTTAACGCACCGGTGCATACATGAAGACGACGCCCCGGGGCTGTCTCAGTCGAACGAATGCACCGGGACGTTTAGGTGTAAAACCACACCGGGCGTAGTTTTGATCATACAACACACGGGCTCATTATAATTGGTCTTGGGATTTGTGCAGTGCCCATAAGTTGTATCAACGCACCGGTGCATATACCTTTATGATGCACCGGCGCATCATAACACAGAAAGGCACTGAGATTTATAATTGGTATCAGTATTCGTGCGGTGCCCATTGATCATAAAAATGCACCGGTGCTTATAGATACATAAATGCCCTAGTACGCAATATCACACAAACACATCGATACTTATAACTGGTATTGGTATTTGTGTGGTGCCCATAGATCGTACAACGACACCAATGCGTATAGACACATAAACGCACCTGTTTTCATTTTGATTTTTTTAGAAACATCGACCTGTGACAGTCCAATTATTGTGGTTGTTTTAAATTCATTATTCATCAAAAGTTGACACATCTTTTAACAATATTCATATTACTTACATTTTTATTAATGCATTTGAATGTACTGTTTGGATTAATTTGTTATATCATATCAGAATTATTGTGGTTTTTAAAATTCATTATTCATCAAAAGTCGACACATATATATCTTATAACAATATTCATATGAATTAAATTTTTATTAGTGCATTTGAGAACAACAATGGAGAACGCAATAGCGAAAATGGAGAACACAATAGAATAAATTAAAACATATTTTATGATTATATATATATATATATATATATATATATATATATAAGATAGTCTTTATCATACAAAATGGGACAATTATTCGTATCCCTTTGTCTTTCAATTGGGACACTATGTCCATTACATTAAACAAAATGTCTGATTTCATAGACATATTTCAAAAAATAAAACACCTTGCTTTGATATCCAAATTACATAGTGATCATCATTCTTCACTTCAACTACTGTCACTGCCAAAGCTACTTCCATGACTTGGGTTATTTTCAGGAATGTTGTGTTCACGGCGTTGATTGTTTTCTTCTTCTTCACTTTCCATCTACAAACATAAAAATAAATTGAAATGAGTGTATATACATTGGTGAGAATAATGAAAATTCCAATATTAAATAATATACGTCAATGTAAATCGAAAAGAAAAATGACGTACCATAGCAACAATTGACTCATAAACTATACACATTCTTTCAAAACCATGTACCATGCCATCTTTCAAAATTTCATCTGTTGGCACAGTTCCATACTTTGTTTCCTGCAAGTTTTATACCCTATAACAAATCATATATTTAATATAAAAAATGTTTTTGTTCTATTAATTATAGAAAGAGCTAAGTAAAATAAGATCGATAGATGCTTACAAATTCCACAATTAAATTCTGATATGCCAACATATACTCACAACCCATATTTAACCCAATTTCAATCAATTCATCTGATGGTTCTTCTTTGTATGTTAGCCCCTGTTTGAAGACATTCAATGATGATTTTTGTAAAACAAATTAAAAAATACAAAAATGAATTCTAGTTGAGTTGTTATAAGGAAGTAACGATTACTCACAAACTTAGAGATCAACCCTTTTCTTCCTTGTCGTCCTGTTTTATGTGCTGAATGAGTTCCATTTTCTTTTTCTTTTTTTTTCTACAAGAAAATTTTTGAAAATTAATATTTAATGCTAAATTGTTTATTTATTGTACCCAATGATCGAAAAATTCAATGATTACATATTAAATTTGAAGCACGTTGTTGTTGAGATGGCTCCTCCTGCGATGCAATTTTTTCCATTTCTTTGACCATCTCCTTGTACACCTTTTTGGACATTCCTACTGACATATTTATGATATTAGCTCATTCATCTTTTGATATTTTCATTATCTTCCTGAAAATGTAACATAACAATAAAATATTTAATTTTTATATTGATATATGAAAAGTAAATATGACAAAAGTGATATTTATAAACAATTCTAGACAAACAGTTAAAAGACTATTACTTTTTCATTCCTTTTGTTGTTGTTGTATGTTTTTGCTATTAAAAATCTGACATATTTCATTGACCAATTCTATGGAAACTCTTTTTGTAGTTTAGATAAAATTTCGTTCTTGGCATCATTGGATTGATTTTTGTATTGTAAGTGGAAATAACGTCTATAAATTCGTTCCACTAGATCCCTCAAACTTTTGTAAAAGTTTTCCTCCCTTTCGTTAACTTCTAGCACCACTCCAGATGAGCTAAGGAGCAATTCATTTTCATTTTCATGTTATATTTCTTTTTATTTTCTTAAAGCAACATTCATTTTCTGAGTTGTTGGTCCCTGTAGGACATTAAACAGATGTGAATTAGTAGAATGTTTGACACATGTTATCTAATAATTTTAAGTATATTATTAATGATAATTAAAAAAAGAAACTTATATTGGATCGATAGTATTTTTTCATTCACCTGATTCATTCTTTTGCAATTTTTCCATTAAACTTTTACGCTCTTTTAGTCCTAGATCAAAAATAACCATATCGAGCTTCATCATTTTGTGGCTCTGCATGATACACAGGAAACAATACATATTAGTTAAACTTACATATAGTTAAAAAATAATATTTTTTATAAAGAATTTACAGAGAACTTTCATTTTTTTCTTTTCTTGATGTGTTATCAGTATTTTTGTTACTTGATCTCTTGTCAGTCATTTCTTTATCAATCTGAAACCTGTACCATATTATTCATTAATATATTTATAAATAAATTCTCAACTTTTCAGGTAGAAAATAAATCTCAAGACATTGGTGCGCCTTTCATGAGGTATGCACCGCAGCTGCTGCGTGGGGATATTAAAAATGCACCGCAAAACTGTATAATAGATCGTACGGTGCGTTGGGTATTATAAATTCACCGCAAAAATAGTGTGATAGACTATACGGTGCGTGGGGTATTATAAATGCACCGCAAAAATAGTGTAATACACCATACGGTGCTATCCTCGTTAAATGGAGCACCGGTGCCCTATTTCAGATATGGTGCACGGATTTAGAAAAAATGTTTTCAATTTTTTTATTACACAGTACTTGCGCAGTGCACTATATAATATAGCGCACCGGTGCGGTAGGGTATGCAGGGCGCACCGATAAAGAAAAATCTATTTTTTTCCAAAAATTCATGCAATGGCCGAATGGATTGGGATCCGACTATGCAAGTCGTCCCGTGGGTTGGACGTTAATCTAAAATGAAAGAAATCTAAATCTGAAATCATAGAAACAAGGAGAAGAAATGGCAAAAACAAAAAAAATGAAGGGTTTAGGGTAAAAATGGATAAAAGTACAGAAAAAGTAAAAAACCTGCAGAAAAAAAAAAGTAAAAAAAATAATCAAATTTAATCACGAGATGGTTTGAAATTCTATGATACAGGGTTTGAATCATCAGAGGTTTGGTTTTTGATTGTCTGAATACTTTTGTTCGAACGTATTTCGTTGCTCCACAGTGCCCTCGTGCTCTCTTGCTCCTGGTATGTCTTTTGCAAATATCTGGCTAGAAATTTTAGCAAAAATAGTGAAATAATGAAAAGTGTTTAGTATTTAAAGAATTATTTTATGAAATTAGATTTTTGAAAAATATTTTGCCGCCCATTTTTCAAATCGCTGTTTTTTTTCACTTAAAGAAAACAGAGTTGTGTTTTTTTTATTTGCATTTGTTCGTGACCAGTGCAGAAGGGTTTTGAAGCACTGGTGCGTCTTCATAATACGACGCACCAGTGCATGTTATGATGATAAGCGCACTGGACTGTATAAAGTTTTTTTTTATATGTAAGATCATAATAAAATAATGATAATTCTAAAGTACATGAATTTATTTTCATTATTTTCTAAACTTTCTTATGTTACAAAAATTCATATTATTCTAGATTTATTATTTTACAATTTTTGCAAATTTACAAATTTAAATATTTTAATAAAATCATTTCACATTAATATAATTAAAATTTTCACATTAATAGAATCAAAATTTTACAAATATTATACCTACAATTAGAATTAGAATTAGAATTACAATTTTACATTAATTTCACATACATGAATTATGATTAAAATTAGAATTAGAATTTTAATTTTACATACAATTACATTTACAATTTTATATAAAATTACATTTACAATTACAATAACAGTTTAACAAATAATTTACATACAATTCAATTAAAATTACAATTACAAATACAATTACAATTTTAGAATTTTACATAGAATTAGAATTAGAATTACAATTTTACAATTTTTCATATATACAATTATAATCATTTCACAATAATTTAAATATGACAATTACAATTAAAATTTTATATTAAATATTTTACATACAATTACAATTAAAATTACAATTAGTACAAATACAAATAGAATTTTACAATTTTACATAAAATTAAAATTAAAATTTCAATTTCAATCACGACATAATATTTAATAAATATCATGGTCATTTAATATTAAATTAATTAATAAACATCATCACGATCATGATAACCACCATACAAACATCATATTCGACTAAAAAACACATTCAAACATCAAATTAGCATTATATATTAACATCATCGCAACACAAACATCAAATATACATCTCATGTCAAATAAATCATGTTATCACATATACGCATCTATCTGCACGTTAAACATTAAATGAACATATCTAACATGGCCTAACAATATGCGCCACATCATGATGATCACCAACATGTAAATTAAGTACAACTGCAACATGAACATAAAATACATGGACCATATATATATATATATATATATATATATTTGAATAGTGTTAAAAATATACAATGTAATATAAATATGTGAGATCGACGGTAGTGATATAACAACATCAATAGCAGTACAAGTGGAGGCCTGCTCAGTAAAGGGTGCAACCTCGACGGTCGATGGTCGAGCCTTCTCATGATCATGATCACTAGTACTGATGGATGCATCGACAGATGGTGGTAGTACACCATAAATATAAGCAGTAGTGGTGGAGGTATACTTAGTCAATAGTGCAGCCTCGACGGTCGATGGTCTAGGCGCCTGCTCATGATCATGACTAGTAATGATGGATGCTGCAGCAAGTTGCTGACTGGACATGGCCGATAGTCCAACCTGATCTCCATGATGACTACTGCTAGATGCTACTAGTAGAGCCTCATGCTCATCAGGCACAGCATGAGGTGGACGATCATGAGATGATGAGTTGCTGCTCGCAGACTGTTCATCACATGCCACAGCTCGACTACACCTATAGCTATGGACAATCCTCCTCAGTTGCGTAACAGCTGTCGTAGCTCCTACGACATGCCACATCAGACTATACATGTCATGCATCATGCCTGTCCACATCCGTAGTAGCCTATCATCGACATATATGTCTCTGTAATGATCGGGCCTGATGCCCGCCTCAACAATCATTGCACTGAGTTGGTTGCCAAACTCCATCCTATATATTGTCTCAGGTCGACCACGCCTAGCAAAAAGCGATACTGGTGCACTAGCAGGAGCATGTCTCTCTGCTGCACTGGCCTCATCCTGATCATGATCATCCTCAGCATCGGCCATGTCCTGATTGTCATCAAGATCCACACTTGGATCATGTGGTGGATCCGATATCTCCTCGCCATCAAAAGAGCCAATGTCCGAAAAATATATAGAAGTACACAACAATAATTAGACAATTTCATTACACAATTTAATAAAAACAAGTTAAAGAACATGTTATAATAAATATAAATAAAATAGTGATATTACCTCTATCATCTGGTGGCTCATCATCTGTGAAGAAGATGTTGGGACACCCTCACCAATCTAATCCAGCATAAGGACATGGGACCATAATGAAGGGATGCAACCTGTCAACACTGGCTAGTAAGTCTAGTGAATCATGTGATATCCTGGCTAGAAACATAGTGTCTCCCCTCCTGGGCATCATCTACCCCCACATGTGCATTCGGGCCTCAAATATTGGCCTACGAGGTTGTTGAAAAAAACTAGGTCTCATCTCTGGAAAACTCTCAAAAAATAAACAAAACAACTCTGAAGAAAAAGGGAAGTTGACCCTCCCTTGTGCATGAGCACGTAATCTATCTAAGGCCGTACAAAAATACCGCAAAAAAATGGCAGACCACCTGACAAGTCGTGGCTGTTGTACTAAAAATCAACATAATATAAAAGTGAGCAACTAATGCATTGCCCGTCACTAGTGTTGTGCGAAATGGTCGAAATGATAAGTGAGAGGCACTGCACGTACTGTCTACCAAATGCACCTATACATAACTGACCTCTAGGTACCTGAAACTCTGAAGGAGACAATAAATTTGCTCCAATGTATCTCTGGGAGTAAACTAACTGACTCCCTACTACACAACCAGCTGGCACGTCTGGGAATGAGGGAAAATCCACCCCTCTCCTTTATAGTCCTGTAATAAAATAAATATCCTCCTCAGTGGGTGTGTACCACTGGTTAGGACCAAGCTAGAAAGCTTGTCAGTGGGTATTCGACCTGCGGATAAGATATCTCAAAAACACACTATGGGCCTTTAGGGAAGTAGCCTCCTCATAGAACTTGAGGAGGTCTACCTGCCTAAAGATCCCCTAGGTATCTGCTGTAATAGGGTGTGGGTATGCATCTCTCTCCCTCTCTCGGGCCTCCCATTGGCGAATCATGTCATACTGTTTCGACTGTTGTTGCTATTGTTCCTCCTCTTCTATCTGAATCATTGACATATTAAATAATTTTTTTTATTAAAACAAACATGTATTTAGGAATATATATATATATATATATATATATATATATATATATATATTTTATTTTATTTTTGAAAAAAAAACTAGACCAGTCGATGTGCCACAAAACAATCACGCACCAGTTCTGGTGTGGCTTAAGTTTTTAGCGCACCGGTGGCGGTGCCCCTAATGAAATACAATGCACCGGCCTTGGTGCAGCTGTCTTTTTTCAAGCACCGTTGACTATATCTAAGGTCAGAATAGCGGTGCGCTGACTGAAATATACACCCCGGAGCATATAGTTGTGTCAACGCACCGACTTCATGACAATTACATAGTCGACGGTGTGGTCTTTTACCTGCTCGCACTGTTGACCCTCTCAAAATGTCGAATGCAGTGCAATGACATACACCGAGGCGGATAATTCTGTCAACGCACCGCAATGTGATTCCCATAGTCAACGATGCGCTTGACTAAATGAGTGCACCACATTTTATTTTATTTTGATTTAAAATTATTGCACTGACATACACCGGGGCGGATAATTTCGTCAATGCACTGCACTGCAATTCCCATAGTCAACGGTGCGCCTGGCTAAATGAGTGTGCCACATTTTTTTTTTTTTTAAATTATGCAGGGCGCATTTTGGTACTGCCCCAGAAATGGTGCAGATACTGTTAGCACCGGTGGTGATGCAGCCTGTAAATTTTACAGGCAGCACCGCTATCTGGTGCGAGCCGAACGGCTCAGGCGCACTGCGCGACAATTTTTTTTTCTTTTTTAATGGTTATTTTGAAGGTTATTTGAAATTCTAATCCGCTAAAAGGCTTAATTATCGAAAAATTAGAAAAATACATGTACATTTCACCGTCGAGGAGGAATATTGGCTATAAAATTTGCAAAAAAAAATTTCCCACCGTTTTTCAAAATGCAAGCTGGAGATTGGTGGCCAATGTAGAGCAGCAGTGCGTGCAATGGGTGCAATAAGAGCACCGATGTCAGGGTTTCTCAGAGAAGGGGAAATGGCACCGGTGCTTGAGAGCTCTGGAGCAATGAGGAAAGTGAAAAATGCGGTTTTTTGGCTGTAATTTTTATTTTTATTTAACCATGTTCTGGTGCGCGAGGTTTTATAGGCGCACCGATATGCTTACTTACAACCGCACCAGGCAGTGTCAGATTTGGCGTGTTGTTTATGATGCACCGGGGCAGTTCCCTAACACCACACCAGGATGTTTCAGTTTTGGCGCGATGTTTTGATTATGCACCGGGGCGGAATATTCGTAAAGCACAGGTGCGAAATAGTCGTAAAGCACTGATTTTTTGGCCTTAATTTTTTTTTATTTTATTTAACGCTATTCCGGTGTGTGATTTTTATAGGCGCACCGGTGCTCTTGGATAAGAACGCACCGGTGCTCTTGGATAATAACGCACCGGCATGTTTATGTTTTGGCACGGTGTTTTATGATGCACCAGGGCAGAAGAGTAGTGAAGCACCGATGCATTACCGTAATAGGACGCCCCAGGCAGGTGTGTACATCGCGCACGCTGTCTGGTGTGCCAATGTTTTGTGTGCACTGGTGTGTACTATGGTAGAGCGCATCGGTAATTGAGAGCTCAGGAGCACTGGAAAAATGAAAAATCCAGGTTTTTTGCCGTAAATTTTTTTTTAATTTAACTCTTTACCATTGCGCGTGGTTTATAGGCACACTAGTTCTATTTCTTACAAACGCATGGGTCGGTTTTTGTTTTGGCGTGTTGTTTTATGATGCACTAGTGCGGCTTCGTTCTACCACACCGGGTGGTTTCGGTTTTGGCGCAGTGTTTTATAATGCATCGGCGCAGAAGAGTTGTGACGCACTGGTGCTATAGAATAATACGACGCACCGGGAAGGTGTGTACGGAGTGCACGGTGTCCGATATGCCAATGTTTTTATGCGCACTGGTGCCTTCACGATTCCAGAGCACCGGGGCGACATTTAATATAAGCGCACCTAGCAGAAAACATCCGCAAAACCCTCCGCCCACCAACCTCCTCTAGTAACCTCCGCTAGAAACAGATGTATGGGGTATTTTTCTATGGGGTTCCTCAAAAACATCCGCTAGAGGGTCTTTTCCTTGTAGTGCACCATTCAGCGAGAGGTAACCACTTGACCCATTGTGTTTTCTTATCAGATACAAAACAATGAAGATATCCTTCCAAATATTTATTCACTATCTTAGTTTGACTGTCGGATTGAGGATGATAAGATGAGCTATGAGCTAGTTGAGTACCCAAACAAGAAAATAATTTTGTCCAAAAATTTCCAGTAAAAATGGGATCTCTATCACTTACAATAATCTTTGGGTTTCCATGTAGCTTTTGAATTAACATAAATGCAATAGCAAACTGTGCCTTTAAATAGATGAGATAATGCACAAAAGTGTGCATACTTGGTAAGTCTATCAACTACCACCATGATGACACTCTTTCCTTCGGACTTAGGTAAACCTGTGATAAAATCCATTGAAATCTCCTCCCAACGTTGACTTGGAATGGATAAAGGTTGTCGAAGTCCTGGGGTCTTAATTGTTTCCACTTTATTCTGCTGGCAAACCAAACATTCCGCCACAAACTTTTGAATATCATATTTAAGGCCATCCCCAAAAAATTCTTTCTTCACCCTGTGGTAAGTTTTTAAAAATCCTGAGTGTCCTCCTAAAGGAGAAGTGTGCAATTCCAGAAGAATCTTTTGTTTTAGTTGGGAATTCTTACAAATATATAAGCGATCTTTGTACCATAAGGAATATTTTTTCCAACTAAATGTATCAGATGTACTAGGATCTTGCTGCAACTTTTGAATGAGTGTCCATACATCTTTGTCCTTCTTCCATTCATCTCTTGCTTCGGTTATCCAATACGGTTGGATAATAGAAATGGCACAAAGCAATGCTTCCACCTCTTCATTCTTTCTTGAGAGTGCATCTGCAACAACATTAAGCTTTCCTTTTTTGTAGATTATTTCAAAATCATAACCCAACATCTTTGTGACCCATTTTTGCTGCTCTTCTGATGATAGTCTTTGTTCCAAAAAGTGTTTAAGACTATCATGATCAGTTTTTACCTTGAAGTGTCTTCCCATTAGGTAAGTTCGCCATTTCTTTAGTGCATGCAGTATTGCTAACATTTCCTTCTAATAAATAGGTTTCTGTAAATACTTTCCTTTGATTGGACGACTTTCAAAAGAAATGGGTCTTCCTTCCTGCATTAAAACTGCACCAATTCCATTTCCAGAGGCATCACATTCCACAATAAAGGTTTTTGTGAAGTCTGGCGTAGCTAAGACCGGTGCTAGGCACATTGCCTCTTTAAGATGTTCAAAGGCCTTAATTTCTTCAGGAGTCCATGAAAATGCATCTTTCTTCAATAATGTTGTTAGAGGTGCTGCTATTCTCCCATAATTCTTAACAAAATTGCAATAATACCCTGTTAACCCTAGAAATCCTTACAACTGCTTTATGGTTGTGGGGACTTTCCATTCCTTAATGGCTTTAATTTTGTTAGGGTCTACCTTAACACCCTCGTGAGATACAATATGACCCAGATATTCCACCTCATGTACTCCAAAGAAACATTTGGATGTTTTTGCATATAATTGTTTCTCCTGCAATAGTTTGAGCACCCTGTCAACATGTTGAACATGATCCTTCCAAGACCTTTTGTAGATTAGTATATCATCAAAAAATACTAGCACAAATTTTCTAAGGAAGGGTTTGAAAATGGAATTCATCAACCCTTGAAATGTAGAAGGTGCATTGGTAAGGCCAAAAGGCATGAAAAAAAAATTCATAATGACCCTCATGAGTTCGAAATGTTGTTTTCAGAATATCTTCAGTCTTCATTCTAATTTGATGATATCCTGAACGAAGATCCAACTTGGTAAAATAAATTGCTCCATGTAATTCATCCAATAATTCATCAATCACAGGAATGGGAAATTTATCTTTAATGGTGAGCTTATTGAGCTCCCTATAATCTAGACACATGTGCCATGATCCATCCTTCTTGTGTACCAATACTACGGGAGTAGAGAAAGAACTTTGACTAGGTTGAATTATACTCGCCTCTAACATTTCTGCAATCATACATTCAATTTCGCTCTTTTGGACATAAGGTTACCTATAAGGCCTGATGTTTGGAGGAACACTTCCTGGAATCAAATGAATAGCATGATCATGATCACGAATAGGTGGGAGTCCTTTTGGAGTTTCAAACACCTTGGAATGATTGTCAAAGACTTGTTGGAGATCTGCAGAAATAGATGATTTTGATGTCGGAACTTCTAGTGAGCATAATTGTGCAATTACGCCTCGTTGTTCTTTCTTTAGAAGCTTTGTCATGACATTAGAGCTTATTATCCTTCCCGGCTTCCCTTCAATACCCCGTAATTCGACTTCCTTTCCTTCTGAAATTTTTTTCAAGAAAAGTTCTTGAAAATTAAAAGCTACCATCCCCAAAGATTGTAACCATTGTACTCCTAGTACAACATCAGCACCTCCCATAGGAATGGAAAGCATTGGACTATTCAATACATATTCCCCCACGGTTAGCTTGATATTATGGCATTTTCCAGAGCAATTTATAGTTCCTCCATTTGCAACCATCACTTGACATTCTGGTGCTGGGTATAGGAAACAATTCAATTCCTTGGCTACCTTACAATGAATAAAATTATGGGTACTACACGAATCAATCAACACTATTACCTTTTTCTTCTTGATATGTCCTTCTATCTTGAGAGTTTGAGGAGTGGTAATTCCTGCCAATGCATTACACGATATGGTCGGACTCATTTCTTCTTCTTCTAGGGTTGGTTCTTGGTGTGTATCCTCTTCTTTTGAAGCTTCTTGTTCATTTTCTTCCTCCTCTTCAAAATCTATGTAAAATCATTTCTTCTCAGCACACTTATGACCTTTAGTGTATTTGATATCACAACTGTAGCAAATCCCTTTTGCTCTTTTTTCTTCTAATTGTTGTGGTGTGAACCTTGTAGGTTGTGGAAGTCTAGGAGTAGGAACACTTCCATCCTTATAGATGTAAGTGGTAGGCTTCCTTGTCGCCATAATTTTACATTCAATTTTTCTTGCCAACCTGAATGCCTTCTCCAATGAATCAAGATCCCAAATATGAACCTCATGTTGGATGTTATCCTTTAAAGTCCCTATGAAGACATCAATCCTATGTTCCTATGGAATATCAATTAACCTTATATTAAATTTTTGGAAGTCCTCAATGTGCTCCACCACTAAACCCTTTTGTTTGAGATTGATCAATTGGCTAAAGAAGGTGTTGCTCTTTGTATCCTCATAATCCACTATCATTTCCTCCATAAAAATAGACCAAGTGACAATTCTTTTACGGGAGAAAAGCCATCGATACCATACAAATGTATTT
Organism: Pinus albicaulis; assembly: GCA_034641835.2. Classification (NCBI taxonomy): domain Eukaryota; kingdom Viridiplantae; phylum Streptophyta; class Pinopsida; order Pinales; family Pinaceae; genus Pinus; species Pinus albicaulis. The sequence goes on from CM076575.1 coordinate 833,456,644, forward strand.
TGTTCTAAATGTAAAGTTGCAATGCGTACCTTTTGTGTGTTTTGCACATTATTGAGATCAAATTATTGCTCCATCTGTAGTATCCATATTACAGGATCCTTGCCATCAAACTTCCTCATATCCATGTTTGGAATATGGTGGTTCTTCCATCCAACATTAGAGTTTATGAAATCACGATTAACATTTATTTTGTTCTCATCATGAGTTTCCTCTACTATCTTTTTTCCATTAGGAGACATTTCTTGTATCAACTTTGTCAAACCTTCCATGTCTGCATTTAGATCATTCTTCATGTTTTCTATGTTGTCTTTCATTTTTTGATCGACCTTAGTTTCCATGTCATCCATCTTAGCTTCCATGCCAACTTCCATGCCATCCATCTTAGCTTCCATGCCTTTCTTCAAACCATCCATCTTAGCTTCCACGCTTTTCTTCAATACTTCCATTTCATTTTTTGTTGATCTTTGCGAGAGCGAAATTTGGTGCACTTTCTCTTGTAATTTTGATTGTATTGTTGCAGTTCTTCGTCTTCATGGTTCATATTAGAGCCTTCTGAAGGCTTAATTAGTGTTGAATTATTTTTAGGGGGCATTCTAGAAGCCAATACTGATATCTATTCTACAATATGCCCTTGGAATCAATTCAAAATGATTTTTCAAATAAGACTTATGAAATTCGAAAAAAAATACACACCATTTTCTTGCTTTTGAGGAGCTTGATATTGAAACTGAATTATCTCTGTGATTTCGAATATTCAATATTTGAATTTTGGCCCTGTAGTAGCCCTCTGAATCTTCTTTCGAATGCCACATGTATGACCTGATTTGGATTCTTCAAGAAAAAGTTATGCCCAATCTCCCATAATGACTTAATTATAGAGTAGTTCAGTAGAGCTAACTTGTACGGTGTGCCACGTTTCATTGTTTCCTCATTCGGCTCTGAAATTGATACATAAGAAACTACATTCTGTGTGCTTGTGGTCACTTTTTACATAATTCCAATCCGACACTCAGAGAGAGAGTTATGATGATTTTCCCACGGTCACCTCTTTGAGATGAAATTCAGGAGCCTGAAAAAACCCTAACATCCACAGATTATATCTTCGAAAATATTGCGAACCAAGATCTGAAATTTTTACAGGAAGTTCCTCAGGATTACAGCTTCATTCTGTGAAAATTTCAGCTTCTAAACCTTCGTAGAAAGAAAGTTATAGTGCAAATTCCATGATGACCTGTTTTAGGTGAAATTCGGGAGCCTGAAAAAGCCCTAATGTCCACATATCATATCTCCAAAAATATTGCGAACCAAGCTTTGAATTTTTACATAACGTTCCTAAGAATTTTGGCTTCACTCTATAAAAATTTCAGCTTCTGAACCTTCGTAGAAAAAAAAATTATAACTAAAATTCCACAATGACATGTTTGGAGCAGTGAAACCCTAGAATCCAATGCTCTAATACCAAATGTTATGAAACCAGCTCCAAAAATAGAAGAAAAGAGAGATCAACGCCTTAGAAATCAGCCACTTCGAGGGGGAAACCTCCAATACATTACATAAATGAACAATTCTTCGATGATACAAATGACCAAAACCTCCTTCTATATATAAGAGTACATGGGGTCACAATATAATCCTAGATGACCTAACAATAATAATGTAAGGGCATAATAATAACAATATTGGGTTTACAAGGGTACAACAATAACAATAAGGGGGTTACACTAACAACAATAAGGGACTATACTAGTAATATAGGGACCTAACAGACTTTGGATAAGAGCAGGTCGCCATACAAGTATTGTATTATTTGCATGCAGGTATGTTGGTTAATGGTTGTTATAAGCATTAGGGTTATATACATGTTTTTCATCTTATTGTTGTTGCGGTTACATGTATGACAAATTCTAGTTGATTAGTTTAGTTATATGCATGATGGTTATGTGTGTGCCTCTCATTCTATTGATGTTATGATCATATACATGATATATGTTAGTCAATTGCTGTGATCATATGTACATGCGTTGGTTAGTCAAGCATGGTATTAACTTGATGATTATGTTATATGATTAAATTATTGTTGCTATAGGTTAGTTAACTTGATGATTAGTGCTATTTCCTTTAAGATCTTAATATTTTATGCACCATTCTAGTTTGATTGACCTGTGCAGATGGTTATGGTTATGAAATTCAGGTATGGGATGATATAGTTGTGATTTTGGGTTGCACTAATCTAGATTGATTGTGTATATGTGATTGTTAGGCATGAATGACAATTGTTTATGAGTTCATGATGTGAACATGTTAGCTAGTTATTTTTATGGATATCATGACCTTAATTATGTTTGAATTGATGCGTTGTGAAGTTATATCATGCTAATATAGACTGATTGTGTATAAAATATAGCCTCCCCTAAGATACATTAAGGCATGAGTTTTCTTATGTCGTGTACTTGATGCTTAATTGTTTTATTATTTCTTCTATTTGGTGTTGAGTTTTTGGGATGTATTATGTCGTCTAGTTGATTTATATAACGTGGTACATTTACAGTCTTCTTGAATGTCATATTAATTGCATGATATGAGCATGTGTCTATAAGATTGCATGAAGTAATGATCTTGTTTTAATAAGGTTGTGATCTTGTTTTAAGATGGTTGTACTAACACACTATGTGTTGAGATAATTGATGTGTACTTAAGTATAAGTAGGTTATAGTTGTAGCAATATGTATTATGATTGATGACTGTGATTTTATTGCTTACATTTAACTAACCACTGGGTGTTGTGATAACACATAATAAATATTTGATTGCAGCAAGGTAAATGGTAAAATAAAGGAATTGGGTAAGCATTCCTTTGGCTATGTTTGGAAACCCTAACTCCAAACAAATGAGTGATTTGCATACAAGAAGTCTTCTTAAACCTAATCTTGTCTCGCACTATATGGATATCTGTTATATTTATGAACATGTATTTGAAAAGTATAACAATCGACTTCTAGTTATGGTTGGATCCGTCAAGGGATTGGAGTCCCTTGAGATATGATATGTGTATGTGTTCAGATACAAGGTAGTGTGTCTGGCATAAAAAGATAAGGCAACTGGTATATTGTATGTGTATATTATACACTGAAAATTATGTGTTTATGGCGGTATGATGCAGGGGATTGCATGGAAAAAGAGACTACTATGAAATCTTGAAGAAGGCTTAGGTTGAGCTTTCCCTTGGAAGCATTGGGAACCCATGGGGATTGAGTCATGGTTTTTGTTGCTAGTCTTGTGCTTTTGGTCTTTTATGATTTTTTTTGGTGGATTTGCAGTTTTTTTTTATGTATGGTGAAAGGCCTTGCCATTTTGTTGTAGTGTCATATTTATTTTGGTTTTTCATGGTATTATTCTTTCTTGCTCTTGTTATTTCCTTTCATTTTTTGAGAATCTTGGGGATTGGTTGGGGAAAGAGAAAAATAATGGAGCTCAGGGAGATCTGGATGAAACCCAACAAGTAATGTAAGGCCTAGATGAAGCTCGGTGCATGAGTAAGTGAAACGGAAGATAAGAATATAACAGTCAGTTGATCTGGTTGGGTCCAATGTGGTAAATGGATGGTGGCATTACATACATGAGAAAGGAAACAAAAAGGTAAATAAAGTGGATCTGAGGTGTTCGATGCCTTGGCTATGTTGGGAACGATTGTTCTCAACATTGTGCATGTTGTGCGCGAATAAAGGAAGTTCTCTTAATGTAGACCTTATGATATCTAGAAATTGTGTTGTGAGCATGATTATGTTGATGTTTATGTATGTATGTATGTCGTGTCAGACAAGGTTGTCATGGATCATGATTGTCTAATGCTAATATATATATATATATATATGTTTGTATCTCTATCATTGTCTGACAAGATCGTGATTGTTTTATGCTAATGATTATATATACATATGTATGTATGTATGTATCTATGTCATTGTATGATAGGGATTTCAAGGATCATTCTTGTGGAGGAATTATTGCTTATGTAGGTGAATGACATGTAGAGGTTCTTGGTCTTATGAGGAATCAAGTGGGAAGAGTAACTCTAACAGATCTATGAGGTCAGTATCATGTGGACATGAATTGATATTATATATGTATACTATTCCTATTTGTTGGACAGGTAATGCTGAGGGATACATTAGTGAAGTGAAAATAGTGTGATATGCGGAATGCTAGGATAAGCATGGATAGTGGAAAGACACCAGAAACAAGGTTTCTTGTGGGGTCACTGTGTGGTCTATGGATGTGCAGTACTATCATTGTGTATATGTTATGCATGATTTTATATTCAGTGATTGAACATATGGTGATGTGTACATGTAACATATGTAGTATTTTTTACATATGATGTTGTATGCTTGTTTTATATATTGTGTTGCATGTATATTTCATATGCAGTGCTAGGTATAGATGGTGATATGTGCCTATTGGATATGCGGTATTGTTTACATATCGTATTGTGCGCATGTTGGATATGTGGTGTTGTGTGCATGTTGGATATGCAGTGGTAGGTATGTATGGTGCTATGTACATGTTGTATATGCAGTTCTATGTACATATGGTGTTGTGTGTGTGTTGTACATATGGTGCTATGTACATATGTTGTGTGCATGTGGTGTTGTGTACATGTTGTACATGTGGTGTTGTGTGCAGGTGGTGTCGCGTACGTGTGGTGCATGTGGCATTGTGTACATGAGGCATCGTGTACATGTCATGCATGTGGTGTCGTATACATGTGGTATTATGCACACATTGTACATGTGGTGTGGTGTACATTTAGCATTGTGTACACATTGTACAGGTGGTGTCGTGTACATGCGATGTGTTACAGGTAGTGTTGTGTATAGGTGGTACTGTGTACATGTTGTGCATATGGTACATGTTGTGCATATGGTATTGGTATACATGTGGTATTGTGTGCATGTTGTACATGCGGTGTTGCAGGCATGTGGTAATATGTATGTGCATGTTGTAGTTGTGGTATCGTGACATGTATATTCGTTGTGCTGTACCTTTTATATGTGTATGTATTGTACGCCGGGTGTAGGTGTATGTGTTGTATGTCGGTGTAGGCATATATATTGTGTTCTATTGTACACCGGGTGTAGGTGTATGTGTCGTATGCCAATGTGGGTGCGTGTATTGTATGGTGTTGTATGTCATATGTGGGTGTACATGTTATGATGTAAAATGTGTGTATGTGTACGTGATTGAAGAGAAGCAAAGGCATTGCGTGTTTGCCGAGTGTGGCAACCGATCCAGTGGGTGTACAAAGAACAAAGGCATAAGGAGCGATGAAGGATAAGTGTTTGCATTTTATTTCAGTCTTGTTATGCATGTGATCTATGATTTTGACTTATGATGGTTACATGTGATTTACGATTATGGTTTATGGTGATTTCATGCGATTCATGACTTTAATTTATGATGGTTGTGGTTTGAGATAACCAGACGTGATATGTTTATACATGATGATTTGATAAAACAAATAGTTTGAATCGTTCTGACATGAAGTGAATAGAATTTCAAGTGTACCTTATTGATGAGCTACCAATGAGGTATGATTTGAAGTTATTTCCATTTATTTTGAATCTAATGCAAATTATGTGTTTGGTACAGGAAGCATGGAAATGCCCAGTTGTATGGTTGAAACTTATTGTAAGCATTAACAACAACAATAAAAGGAATTGAAACAATCAAAAGTATGTTGGTAAAGCACTTTGGGAGGAGGGCCATTGTGAGACACTGGTACCCAATAGTCTCTTTTGATTACCATGAGAATTATATGACATGTATGATGGCTTTCAGGTAGGTATATGCCTTGGTTTTTGTATCTTCTGATGCAAAGAAGCCTTACCAAGGGACGGATAGCCCAGGATAGGGGATGTCGGGGAACTTGGAAGGTGAGGGATTGCACAGAAGGGGATGACCGGATTTCCCGAGGGATTGTGTAGCAGATAAGGGAAGGTCGGGGATGGATTTGTTTTGTTCATTAGGATTTCCAGATGGAATCAGATGCACATTGGGAGTGTGCCTTGGAACAATGAGTCGGTAAATGTTCACTGAGAGGACAAATGGCACAAGATTATAATGCTGGACATTGGATGCAAATTTGACTTTGGGAGTGGATTGTAGACTTCCTGGGAAGGAAGGGAATCGTGGTATTACATTGAGGGTTGAGGTGTGAGCCTCTACATTCCCTTGTTGATGATACAAGCATCATATCCTTCTATTTGTTGGTTGAGAAAATGTGCATATGTGTATATTTTTATATTTTTATAGATAATGTAATAAGATTTGTTATAAAGCTCCAGTAAACAATATGATTTTCATGTTTTAGAAATGGTCATATTAAATACTACAATGAGCTATGTTATAAATCTCTATAGGAAGTATGTTTTATTTTTCAGTAGTTTTGTTGGTTGTAGGTGTCATTGAACACTAAGGACGGTGTTACCCCAAGGGGGAGGGTTCTGTAACATGCCTGGTGAAAAATCCATGTAATAAAAGTTAAAAATAATAACCACGGTTGATGGGACACTTATTCCAGGTTGAATGTTAGGAGTGGGTGTTCATTTCGATTATTATGGCTAAAGGAAAATGGAAAAGGAAATGACAAAGGCTTTGGAAAGGCTTGAGGCATTAATTGACAAAGGTGAAAGGTCACAAGTTGCATGTGAGGAGGAAAATGAAGGAAAATAATGGAAATTGAAAAAAAATAGAGGCCTCATTGATAAAAAGGCTTTTGAGGATCAGTTTGCAAGTTTTTGGCTCAATATTTTTCTCACACTTATGGTTCTCATTCTATTCTCTCTCTCTCTCTCTCTCTTTCATACGCTTGGAAACTTAGAGTTTTCTTGGAGCACTTTGGAATTGGAGCAAGAAAGGAAAAGAAGGCAAGAAGAAGGAAGGAGCAAGTAAGGAAGAGCAGGATCAGGCAACTACAACAAGATTCTTTGTAGGTATTGATTTGCATTTGTGATTTCCTTGCTAGATCTGGCATGCATGGTATTACATGTGCTTATTTTTTGTCATGGCATGGGTTTTTCTAGGTGTGACAGTGTTTTTAGCCTAGCCTTTCCATTTTCGGATAACATTTATGAGATGGATTATCATACTTTGGTTGAGTTGGATTACAGGATGGATTCAAAGTTGAGCAAGGTGGATCTCAAAAATGTAAAACACATTGCCTAGTAGTCCCTGAATCAAATTGTGGATCACGGTAAATCTACTGGCCTAGTAACCCATGAACTAGACTATGGGTTGTGGTAAATCCAAGATTATGTGCCTTGGTGGGCCTAAGAATCCTTTCTGGTGAATGGCAGGATATATGGTTAATCCAAGTGGTGGATTTCTATCTATTGGGCCTAGTAGTCCCGATATGGGATGTACAGTAAAGCCTGGAGAGTGGACCTTGGTGTAGGGCCTAGTGATCCCTAATCAGATTGTGGATTATGGTAAGCTTGAGAGATGAGGAGACACTAAAATTCCTCACGGTGTAGGTGGAGAAATTTGATAGCATTCATGCTTGTTTTTTTCTTTTTGGTTGGTTATGAGTCACACATTCATGCTTGGAATATGGCATAGGGGTGATTGGCTGAAGAGAGATTTGGCTCAGCCAATATATGGTCAGGTGGAACGTGGTAGTCCCATCCCTGGTTGGTTTATATATTCATTAATGAGAAAATAATTCCCTTTGTATTTAATGTGTAAATGCACTGATTTATATGTGTATTCTATGGCTGATGTATTCATAGTATTTCTGTTGTTATTTTTCTAGTTATGAGCATATATTGTGACAGTGATGATGTATGGATCTCCTCATGTTTTCTTTTGTATAAAAAATATATCTATGACCTAATATATGATACTGCAACTAATGATCTATGGGAACAATTATTCTTAACGATTCTCAGATTAGTACGAAACCCCTATGTTCAAATATGTTGTTTACACCTATAGCTTTCATATTTGTGACATGTTTGAAAAAATGTTAGTCCCAGTTGGGGATGGTCGGGCTTACTCCCGGAGTTGGTTTTTGGCTTATTAGCCTTGTCATAATGTGTTTAATGGATTCCAGAATTTACAACAAGTTCTGGGCAGTGACTAGAATTTTGGGCTTGAACTAGGCCTTAAATTCTGCAGACTCTGGCACAACATTGCTGGAAATAGTCCCTGGACGAAGGCATGCAGACTTGTGCGTGCATCCAGAGGTCTAAGAGCTCAAAATCTTAGTGGGACCGAGAGGCAGGATGCCTGAATGGTTGGGTTGGCTCCTAGGGGTGTTATTGTTGATGTACAATGTATGTGTGATGTTTTTCCTTCGATTCCACTTCCTTAAGGTCACCTAGGAGGTTGAATATCATCTTAGTAGCCTCTTGTCGCATGTTTACCATGGTTGGTTGGTTACTTGGGTAGATGTGGGAGGAGGGTGTTACATTCCTAGAGTATTTTGAGGCATCAAACCATGTTTTTGGGAGGGTAAAAATTTTCCAATTTATTGCCACACTTATTTTTTCATATTCTACACACAAAGGCTTTTCTAGTGGTGAAAGAATAATCTTAATCATAGTATGTATGCAAAATTTATGCCACTTTGAAGTTGACCTTCCTTTTTTAACCACCATAATTCGAGAGGATGACACATCAGCTCCCACTATTCAAGGAAAAGGGTATAAGCATGTGATCATGATGAAGAAGACTTTAGAAGAATCCATATTGTAACTCTGGTTAAGAGTTGAAGGAGTCAAACCTAACCACTAGTAGGCTATTGGGCTATGTTATAACCAGACCACTAGGAGGAAAATGGGTTCCATGATTTTTAATGCATTTGTTCCATAGATAAGCAAAGTAGTTGAAATGGATAGGTAGGGACCACACAGAGAGGATTTGTACATTGCAATAGCCCACAGACCATAGACCTTACTTCATTGTACTTGCAACAATTTTCTATTAAGAGAAAGAGAGCAAAGAAACTCACCTTATTGTTGGGTTTTCTCTTAAAAAGGTTTCCCAAGATATATGTTGTGTCAATCATGGCTTGCTTGTTTTTATTTTGTTGTTCTCCATTTTATGCATAATTATAATTTTAATGCATACACAATAAACAACGATTTATAGATCCAGAAAATCTAAAGAGGAATAAACCCTCATAGTATAGATTTTGGGTTTTTAAGTATAATTTTATCAGATCTATTGTGACAAACTATCCAATGGAATAACCACAACAGTTAACAAATTAGAAATTCTATTAGATCCTTATGGCACTCTTTAGAATGTCACAATTTCTCTAGAAATTGGATTAAATTTTTATGTAGGATAATGCTAATTTCTCCTTGTAATTACAATTACCCTATTCAAGAATCTATTATTTTTTTAATAACTAGAGGAATTGACAACTAAATCGGGGTTGTCATTAGGGGGATGAAAATGTGCTTGTTAGAGCTTCTATTATTGACCAGAAATTAGGGGATTGATTAATTGCCTAGGAATTGGGGGATTTACTCTTTCCAACAGGGTTAGGGGCGAGGAAAATTTGAGTATTTACTCAGCGTTGCGGGGAGGATGGAGGGAACTTTCCAGACAAAAAATTTATTTATTGAGCTACATCCCTGTACAACCCAAGAAGGATTTTTTTAGTTACTTAACCCCTAAAACCTAACACTCCTACCTCATCCTACAATCCTAAACACCTCACGTGACAATCTAAAACAAATGTGCCTTACTCCAACAAATATAATGTCTCAAATAAACAAAAACACTTTCAAAGGGTTCACAATTAGGGACCGACACTTTAACTTGGTTAACATGCAAGAGGGTAAGGAAACCACACACCATTACCATTTAACTGTTATCCATCCTCACACCAATACTCGCCCAATGTACCTCTTAATTACAATATAATACACATGTTAGTTGAACATATAAGATATTAGTTACTTATTTGATTTACTCACATAAATTCCCCACAACATTAGCTATATAGTACACTTGAACCCAACACGAAGGGAGGGAAGCTATATTTTGACTGTTACCACTATAACCACTAGGTGCTTATGAATGCCCCTATCACAGACACGAGTAAATCAGGGTTTGAACTTACGACCTTTACTTAAGGAGTTCCTTGATAGTGCACCTTGTCACTAATTGGTCTACACCCTAGAGGTTTTTAAAAAGGAAGACATGTGGGTGGTATTTGTTTCCCTTATGTGTGCATAGTTCATGAGACCATTTATTATAATTTCTCTTGGTCCACATGTTCAACCACTACCTCAAATTTCCCCCATGTGAATAAAACCTTTCCCAATGGTGAAAAACTATTCATCTTCCACCATTGGATTCAAAACCTATGGGACTTCAAGAATATATTGGTACATCACATTCTCTTAATATGTTTAATCTATGAGATTTCAATTTTGTTTTAAATAAAAAAGAAAATAAGGATCCACAAGAATGAATTTTTGCAAGGATATTGCAAAGACATTACTTATGAATAGGGTTTTATTGACATAAAAACCAACTACAAGAAATACACTTGTAATAATAAGAGGGTAGGTGTAATTTTCATAGCTAAAAGTCTATACATTCTTTAATCCAAAACTCATTGGCTTGCTAAGAGTTTTTTTTGGTGGTTTATACATCTATGTTATTATCCAATTTGCTTCATTTATTCATTTTCAATAAAATTAATCAACACTTTAACTCTCTTTTATTCATTGTACTATAATATAAATTTATTTCATTAACATATAAAATCTTATAAGAGAAATAAATTGAAAATTTTAAGGACTTTATCACAAAAAAAACATCAATTTACTTCAAAGTTTCAAAAATGATATGACATGGCACATGCAATATCAAAATTACTATCATATATCCCAATAGTATAAATGCAATGATATAAGGTCGATTTCCTTTCAATATATCCTCTACATCCAAAATCCAAAATCTAACAACATATTGACATTAAAAAAATAGTATTTTTTCCTTTAAGTAATTATACCTACTTTATAGTTAAGCCTTGTAGACTTGTAATGGAAAAGGGAAATGACCAACATTGATATTATTTCTCTGTGATTTAATTTATGAGAATCATCTTAGTTATATCTTATTATTATTATTATTATTATGCATTGGAAACTTAATCTATGACTATTCAAATTACATTATAAAGATGTTTTCAATTGGTTTAATTTCAATTTTCCTTTAAACAAAAATTTAAACAAATGTGTGTTCCTTGAATAATTGTTTGGAAACTAATAATTACAAATTACTCTATTTAAGAATCTATTGTTACAACACATTCTCTTAATATGATTAATTAAGCATGTTTCAATTTTGTTTTGAATAACAAAGAAAATAAAAATCCATAATTGGGGATCCATAGAAGGATATTATGAAGCCATTTCTTAAGAATGGGGTTTAAGGACATCAAAACTAACTCCAATAAATACATATATAATAATAAGAAGGAAGGTATAAGATTTATAGCTAAAAAATTAGATATGTTTTAGTCCAAAACTCATTGTCTTGTTAGGAGTGTTTTTGGTGGTATATCCATTTATGCCACTACTCAATTACTTCATATCTTCCATTTTTAATAAAATTACTCAACATTTTAACTCTTTCTTGTTCATTGTACTATAATATTTGCATTTGACTAACCTCTAAAATTTTATTAGAGAAATAAACTTGAAAATTTTAAGGACTTTATTACAAAAAAATATTGATTTTCTAACATAATTATATGGGTGAAGAATTTATTGTTGTAAGACAAATTTTTTAGTATTCTTGTTTTATGTGAAAAAAACATTTTTAAATTTGAGAAACTTTTCAATATTTTCGTTGTATGTGTGGAAAACTTACTATCCATTAGAACATGATGTTTCGCATGTAAAATTTTGAATTTCATTAATTTTGCTACTTCAATGCATTGTTTTATATGTGTGTATGTCTTGATGATGTTGAGATCATAGGCCGAGGATAACCCTAATATTGGATAGAAGATAGTTTACACAAATGTGGGATGTCTTTGCTAGGATTATGTGAGCCTAAATACCTCACAAGATAGTCTTTATTCCTCACAATTGTCTCCAACCCTCAACCCCTCCCCACGAGATTTGAACTTGTGTCCCAATGGAGACTAAAACCCACATAAAATAAAAACCTATGTATCTGACCGCTTTAAACAAACTTCATAATTATGTTTTCATATCTACATATGCAAATGTGTTGTACTGTGAAGTTTCTTTAAAACAATAAGATATTGTATCATCAGCAAGTTCATCCACGAGACTAACATTGTATTCACTAATTGCTTCTCTTGCAATACTCGTTGTATGTGTGGAAAACTTACTATCCATTAGAACATGATGTTTCACATGTAAACTTTTGAATTTCATTAATTTTGCTACTTCAATGCATTGTTTTATATGTGTGTATGTCTGATGACGTTGAGATCATATTCTGAGGATAACCCTAATATTGGATAGAAGATAGTTTACACAACTGTGGGATGTCTTTGCTAGGATTATGTGAGCCTAAATACCTCACAAGATAGTCTTTATTCCTCACAATTGTCTCCAACCCTCAACCCCTCCCCATGAGATTTGAACTTGTGACCCAATGGAGACTAAAACCCACATAAAATAAAAACCTATGTATCTGACCGCTTTAAACAAACTTCATAATTATGTTTTCATATCTACATATGCAAATGTGCTGTACTGTGAAGTTTCTTTAAAACAATAAGATATTGTATCATCACCAAGTTCATCCACGAGACTAACATTGTATTCAATAATTGCTTCTCTTGCAATATTTGTTGGAATTAATGCTTACATTAATGTAATAAGTCACATTTTATAAGTGACAAATTAGTTTGTGAGTTGTTATAGGTGGTTGGGATATTCTCTTGTCCTCTCCTTCTAAATTAGGACTAATTTAGATATGATAATAGGCTAAAAAATCTATATAGTAGAGTTATAGCAAAATTTGGTTCAATTTTTTGTGCGTGCTTATGAAATATTAATTTGGTATCAAAGAAACCTTAGGCCTCACTCCCTCATGGGAGTCCAAGCACATAGGGAAACTAGAGTGGTGTGTTGTTTGTGCTATTTGTATTAATGGTTTGCCCATCATTTGATATAATTGTTTCCTAGGAGAATATTTTGGTATAGCTATTGTTCACTAGCTATTGCATGAAAATTTTTTCTCCCTCGCATTATCAATTACAAGCTAATGTTGTCCATTATGGGGTGAGGATATCAGATCTTGATGCCATTGGAAGCCGTTGACATCTCGCATTTATCAACCACTTCCCAAGGTGTATGTTCCATCGATGCATATCAAGCAAGAACAATTGTTAGTGAAGGCCATTGTCACACACAAACTGGAGATTTGTTTCTTTCAAAATCCAAGAACTTTCAATAATGCTTCTAAATTTTTAAGGTTAAAATTTGTTTACTTAGCATTGCCAATATGTTCAGGGGTACCTGCGTTTTGCGCTTTTTTTCGGCACAAGGATAGCTATCCACAACTGGGCATTTGGACAAAGGATGTTTGTGGGTTATCGTACTCTTTAATGTGGTTTGATCCAGTGGCCAAATGGTGCAATAATAAATGTTGTATGATAATTGGAGGCATGCACATCTCACTGTATACAGTAAAAGGAATTTACAATAAGGTCCGGTATAGTAATGTTCCACATACTTGTTCCACATACAATAAGGGGGTTACACTAACAACAATAAGGGACTATACTAGTAATATAGGAACCTAACATGCCCCTCTCCTTCAAAAAAGTGTTGTCCTCAACGCTTGAGTTGATCTGAATGCTTCTGTATAAAATTCACATCCTCCCATGTAGAATCTTCAATGGGAAGTTCTTCCATTTGATGAGATATGCTGAAATTGATCAATTTCGTAGCTGTCGAGTTCTTGTTTCTGTGATTGCTTTATGTTCCAATATGATTTTTCCTTCCTCATCAAGTTCTGGCAATATTGTTTGAACTGGAAGTTTGTCCCCTATAACCTTATTTAAGTATGAAACACGGAAAACTGGATGCACTCGCGAAGAAGTAGGAAGCTCCAATTTGTATGCCATAGTACCAATCTTTTGCAACACCTTGTAAGGACCATAGTACTTTGGCATTAATTTATTATCCTTCTTAGCTTACTTGAGGGACATTTGTTTGTATGGTTATAGTCGTAAAAACACCCAGTCTCCTACATCAAAACTTCTCTCACTGCGATGTTGATCTACCTGTTGTTTCATTCGATTTTGTGCCAAATTTAGGTGATCCTTTATGAGTTGGAGAACTTCTTATTGATGGTCGATGTGATCTTCCACTGCTTGAACCTTATAATTTCTCTTAAATAAGATGCAATAGATGGTGGATGATATCCATAAAGTGCCATAAATGGGGTCATTTTTGCTGCAGTATGGAAGGAAGTGTTATACCACCACTACAAGGAAAATACCTTCTAGCAGAGGTTATAAAGGAGGTTTTTAGTGTTATAAATTTGGCCAAAATTGTCAAAAAAACATTTGCTACAACATTCGTTTATGGTTACAGAGGTTTTGGCGGAGCTTTTAACATAAATTCAACACAACTAAAAAAAATGGGCGACCGAAGGTTAGTACAGATGTTTTTTCATCGGTGCGCTACTCTAGATTTAACGCACCGGTGCATACATGAAGACGACGCCCCGGGGCTGTCTCAGTCGAACGAATGCCTGCGGGACATTTGGAGTGCAAGCCTTGGTGCGCCTGTGCTATGATGCAGACAGCGTCATAACACGAAGCGTGAGATTTATAATTGTGTTATCGGTATTAGGTAGTTGCCCATTGATCATAAAAATGCTGCCGGTGCTTATAGATAAACGCTCTAGTACGCAATATCACACAAGCACCGATATTTTATGCTTTGGTGCCAGATATTTGTGGTGCTTATAGATCGTACAATACTCGCAGTTTACACTGAACCCTTAACACAGTTTTATTTGTTACAAACATGACCTATAGCGGTCCAATTATTGTGATTGTTTTAAATTCATTATTCATCAAAAGTCGACACATCTTATAACAATATTCATATTAATTACATTTTTATTAATGCATTTGAATGTGTTGTTTGAATTAATTTTTTATATCATATCATAATTATTGTGGTTTTTTAAAATTCATTATTCATCAAAGTCGACACATATATATCTTATAACAATATTCATATGAATTGAATTTTTATTAGTGGATTTGAGAATGACAATGGAGAACACAATAGAATAGATTAAAACATATTTTATGATTATATATATATATATATATATATATATATATATATATATATATATATAAGACAATATTTGACGTAAAAATGTTTACTGTGGAGATTCCGAACTCAACAACACAAAACTCTCACCACAGAAATCTGAAATCTAGAAAAGACAGTCTTTATCATACAAAATGGGACAGTTATTCGTATCCCTTTATCTTTCAATTGAGACACTATGTCCATTACATTAAACAAAATGTCTGATTTCACAAACATATTTCAAAAAATAAAACGCCTTGCTTTGATATCCAAACATAGCGATCATCATTCTTCGCTTGAACTGTTGTCACTGGTAGAGCTACTTACATGTCTTAAGTTATTTTCAAGAATGTTTTGTTCACGATGTTGATTGTTTTCTTTTTCTTCACCTTCCATCTACAAACATAAAAATAAATTAAAATGAGTGTATATACATTGGTGAGAATAATGAAAATTGCAATATTAAATAATATATATCAATGTAAATCAAAAAGAAAAATGATGTACCATAGCAACAATTGATTCATAAACTATACACATTCTTTCAAAACCATGTACCATGCCATCTTTCAAAATTTCATCTCCTTTGGTTCCCTTTCTTGTTTCACGCAGTTTGCCCCGCAACTCAGGATCAACATATTTAATATAAAAGATGTTTTCTTTATATATATATCTAATTATAAATCAAAGAAAAAATGGCGCATATAGCAACAATTGACTCTTAAACTATACACATTCTTTCAAAACCATATTATATTTCGTCATAAAATTTCTATATTTGCTTTGGTTCCATACTGTTTCTGCAAGTTTTCACCCATAACAAATCATATATTTAAATATAAGATGTTTTTCTTCTATTGTGTGGAAGACTTCTACTGATAAACTAGTTGATGATTCTTGCAAATTCACAATTAAGTGCCAGTCATATGTGCTATGCCTCACAGCCACATCAATAACCATTTTTCAGTCAATTGACCAGATAGTTTTTACACAGCACCAGTATCCACTGTTTGAAGACAGTTTCAATGATGGAGATTTTGTCAAAATAACAAAGCTAAAATGATTATAGTTAAGTTGTTATAAGGAACTAACAATTACTCACAAACTTAGAGATCAACCCTTTCCTTCCTTGTCGTCCTATTTTATGTGCTGAATGGGTTCCATTTTCTTTTATTTTCTACAAGAAAATTTTGAAAATTAATATTTAATGCTAAATTTTTTATTTATTGTACCTAATGATCGAAAAATTCAATGATTACATATTAAATTTGAAGCATGTTGTTGTTGAGATGGCTCATCCTACGATGCAATTTTGTCCATTTCTTTGACCATCTCCTTGTACACCTTTTTGGACATTCCTACTGACATATTTCTGATATCAACTCATTCATCTTTTGAGATTTTCATAATCTTCCTGAAAATGTAACATGACAATAAAATATTTAATTTTTATATTGATATATGAAAAGTAAATATAACAAAAGTGATATTTATAAAAAATTCTAGACAAACAGTTAAAAGAATATTACCTTTTCATTCCTTTTGTTGTTGTTGTATGTTTTTGCTATTAAAAGTCTAACATATTTCATTGACCAATTCTCTGGAAACTTTTCCTGTAGTTTAGATAAAATTTGGTTCTTGGAATCATTGGATTGATTTTTGTATTGTAAGTGGAAATAACGTTTATACATTCATTCCACTAGATCCCTCAAACTTTTGTAAAAGTTTCCCCCCCTTTCGTTAACTTCCAACACCACTCCAAATGAGCTAAGGAGCAATTCATTTTCATTTTCATGTTCTATTTTTTTTTATTTTCTTAAAACAACATTCCTTTTCTGAGTTGTTGGTCCCTGTAGGACATTAAACAGATGTGAATTAGTAGACTGTTTGACACATGTTATCTAATAATTTTAAGTATATTATTAATGATAATTAAAAAAAGAAACTCATATTCGATCGATAGTATTTTTTCATTCACCTGATTCATTCTTTTGCAATTTTTTCATTAAACTTTTACGCTCTTTTGGTCCTAGATTTGAAATAATCATATCGAGCTTCATCATTTTGTGGCTCTGCATGATACACAAGAAACAATACATATTAGTTAAACTTACATATAGTTAAAAAATAATATTTTTTTATAAAGAATTTACAAAGAACTTGCCTTTTTGCTTTTCTTGATGTGTTATCAGTATTTTTGTTACTTGATCTCTTGTCAGTCATTTCTTTATCAATCTGAAACCTGTACCATATTATTCATTAATATATTTATAAATAAATTCTCAACTTTTCAGGTAGAAAATAAATCTCAAGACATCGGTGCGCCTTTCATGAGGTACGCACCGCAGCTGCTGCGTGGGGATATTAAAAATACACCGCAAAACTGTATAATAGATCGTACGGTGCGTTGGGTATTATAAACGCACAGCAAAAATAGTGTGATAGACTGTACGGTGCATGAGGTATTATAAATGCACCGCAAAAACAGTGTAATACACCGTATGGTGCTATCCTCGTTAAATGGAGCACCGGTGCCCTATTTCAGATATGGTGCATGGATTTAGAAAAAATGTTTTCAATTTTTTTATTACACAGTACTTGCGCGGTGCACTATATAATACAGCGCACCGGTGCGGTAGGGTACGTAGGGCGCATCGATAAAGAAAAATCCATTTTTTTTCCAAAAATTCATGCAATGGCCGAATGGATTGGGATCCGACTATGCAAGTCGTCCCGTTGGTTGGACGTTAATCTAAAATGAAAAAAACCTAATTCTGAAATCATAGAAACAGGGAGAAAAAATGGCAAAAACAAAAAAATGAAGGGTTTAGGGTAAAAATGAATAAAACTACAGAAAAAGTTAAAAAAACTGCAGATTAAAAAAAATAAAAATAAAAATAAAAAATAAAATAAAATAAAATAATCAAATTTAATCATGAGATGGTTTGAAATTCTATGATACAGGGTTTGAATCATCAGAGGTTTGGTTTCTGATTATCTGAATACTTTTGTTCGAACGTATTTCGCTGCTCCACAGTGCCCTCGTGCTCTCTTGCTCCTGGTCTGTCTTCTGCAAATACCTGACTAGAAATTTTAGCAAAAATAGTGAAATAATGAAAAGTGTTTAGTATTTAAAGAATTATTTTATGAAATTAGATTTTCGAAAAATATTTTGCCGCTAATTTTTCAAATTGCCGTTTTTTTTTTTCGCTTAAAGAAAATAGAGTTGTGTTTTTTTATTTGCATTTATTTGTGACCGGTGCAGAAGGGTTGTGAAGCACCGGTGCATCTTCATAATATGACGCATCGGTGCATGTTATGATGATAAGCGCACCTGAATGTATAAAGTTTTTTTTTTGTATGTAAGATCATAATAAAATAATGATAATTCTAAAGTACATGAATTTATTTTCATTATTTTCTAAACTTTATTATGTTACAAAAATTCATATTATTCTAGATTTATTATTTTACAATTTTTGCAAATTTACAAATTTAAATATTTTAATGAAATCATTTCACATTAATATAATTAAAATTTTCACATTAATAGAATTAAAATTTTACAAATATTTTACCTACAATTAGAATTAGAATTAGAATTAGAATTTTACATTAATTTCACATACATGAATTATGATTAGAATTACAATTACAATTTTAATTTTACATACAACTACATTTACAATTACAATAACAATTTAACAAATAATTTACATACAATTCAATTAAAATTAAAATTACAATTACAATTACAATTTTAGAATTTTACATACAATTAGAATTACAATTACAATTTTACAATTTTTCATATATACAATTACAATCATTTTAGAATAAATTAAATATTACAATTACAATTAAAATTTTATATTAAATATTTTACATACAATTACAATTAAAATTACAATTAGTACAAATACAAATACAATTTTACAATTTTACATAAAATTAAAATTAAAATTTCAATTACAATCACGACATAATATTTAATAAATATCATGGTCATTTACTATTAAATTAATTAATAAACATCATCACGATCATGATAACCATCGTACAAACATCATATTTGACTAAAAAACACATTCAAACATCAAATTAGCATTATATATTAACATCATCGCAACACAAACATCAAATATACATCTCATGTCAAATAAATCATGCTATCACATATACGCATCTATCTACATGCTAAACATTAAATGAAGATATCTAACATGACCTAACAATATGTGCCACATCATGATGATCACCAACATGTAAATTAAGTACAACTGCAACATGAACATAAAATACATGGAATATATATATATATATATATATATATCTATATAATTGAATAATGTTAAAAATATACAACTGTAATATAAATGTCATGGATCAGCTGGTGGTAGTATAACAACATCAATAGCAGTACAAGTGGAGGCCTTCTTAGTAAAGGGTGTAGCCTCAACGGTCGATGGTGGAGCCTGCTCATGATCATGATCACTAGTACTGATGGATGCATCAGCTGGTGGTAGTACAACATCAATATAAGCAGTAGTAGTGGAGGCCTGCTTAGTCAATAGTGCAGCCTCGACAGTCGATGGTCCAGCCTGCTGATGATCATGACTAGTGTTGATGGATGTTGTAGGCTGCTGACTGGACGTGGCCGATGGTCCACCCTCATCTCCATGATGACTGCCAGATGCTGCTAGTG
The DNA here is from genome assembly GCA_034641835.2 of Pinus albicaulis. NCBI lineage: Eukaryota > Viridiplantae > Streptophyta > Pinopsida > Pinales > Pinaceae > Pinus > Pinus albicaulis. The sequence goes on from CM076575.1 coordinate 833,476,693, forward strand.
GAGCCTCATGCTCATCAGGCGCGGCGCTAGGTGAACGATCATGAGATGATGAGTCGTTGCTCGCAGACTGTCCATCACGTGCTGCGGCTCGACTACGCCTATAGCTATGGACAATCCTCCTTAGTCGTGTAACAGCTGTCGTAGCTCCTACGACTTGTCGCATCAGGCTGTACATGTCACGCGACATGCCTCTCCACATTCGTAACAGCCTATCATCGGCCTGTATGTCTCTGTAATGAGCGGGCCTGATGCCCTCCTCAACAATCAATGCACTGAGTTGGTTGCCCAACTCCATCTTATATCCAGTCTCAGGTCGACCACGCCTAGAAAAAGGCGGTACCGGTGCACCATCAGGAGCATGTCTCTCTGCTGCACCGGCCTCATCCTAATCATGATCATCCTTGGCATCGGCCATGTCCTGGTCGTCATCAGGATCCACACCTGGATCATGTGGTGGATCTGGCATCTCCTCGCCATCAAAAGAGACAATGTCTGCAAAATATATACAAGTACACAATAATAATTAAATAATTTCAATACACAATTTAATATAAACAAGTTAAAGAACATGTTAGAATAAATATAAATAAAACAGTAATATTACCTCTATCATCTGACGGCTCATCATCTATGAAGAGGATGTTGGGACACCCTTGCCAATCTAATCTAGCATAAGGACATGGGACCATAATGAAGGGATGCAACCCATCAACACTGGCTAGTAATTCCAGTGCATCGTGCGATATCCTTGCTGGAAACATAGTGTCTCCCCTCTTAGGCATCATCCGCCCCCACATGTGCATTTGGGCCTCGAACATCGGCCTACGAGGTTGTCGAACAAAACTAGGTCTCATCTCTAGAAACCTCTAAAAAAATAAACAAAACATATCTGAAGCAAAAGGGAAGTTGACCCTTCCTTGTGCATGAGCACGACATCTATCTAAGGCTGTACAAAACTGCCGCAAAAAAATGGCAGACCACCTGACAAGTCATGGCTGTTGTACTAAAGAATCAACATAATATAAAAGTGAGCAACTAATGCATTGCCTATCACTAGTGTTGTGCGAAATGGTCGAAATGATAAGTGAGAGGCACTGCACGTCCTGTCTACCAAATGCACCTATACGTAACTGACCTCTAGGTACTTGAAACTATGAAGGAGATAATACATGTGCTCCAATGTATCTCTGGGAGTAAATTAACTGACTCCCTACTACACAACCAGCTGACACGTCTGGGAATGAGGGAAAATCCACCCCTCTCCTCGATAGGCTTGTAATAAAATAAATTTCCTCCTCAGTGGGTGTGTACCACTAGTTAGGACCAACCTGGAAAGCCTGTTGATGGGCATTCCACCCGTAGATAAGATATCTCAAAAACACACTATGGGCCTTTAGGGAAGTAGCCTCCTCATAGAAATTAAGGAGGCCTACCTGCCTAAGGATCCCCTGGGTATCTGCTGTAATAGGGCGAGGGTATGCATCTCTCTCCCTCTCTTGGGTCTCCCATTAGCGAATTATGTCATACTTTTTCGCCTGTTTTTTATGTTGTTCCTTCTCTTCTCTTTGAATCATTAAAATATTAAATAATTCTTTTTTATTAAGACAGACATGTATTTAGGAATATATATATATATATATATATATATATATATATATATATATATATATATATATTTTTGAAAAAAAAACCAGACTAGTCGATGTGCCACAAAAAAAATCATGCACCAGTTCTGGTGTGGCTTAAGTTTGTAGCGCACTGGTGGCGGTGCCCCTAATGAAATACAACGCACCAGCCTCGGTGCAGCTGTCTTTTTTCAAGCACCGTTGACTATATCTAAGGTCAGAATAGCAGTGCGCTGATTGAAATATACACCCTGGAGCGTATAGTTGCGTCAGCGCACCGACTTCATGAAAATTACATAGTCCACGATGTGGTCTTTTACCTGCTCGCACTGTTGACCCTCTCGGAATGCCGAATGCGGTGCGATGACATACACCGAGGTGGATAATTATGTCAACGCACCGCACTGTGATTCCCATAGTCAACGATGCGCCTGGCTAAATGAGTGCACCACATTTTATTTTATTTTATTTTAAAATTATTGCGCTGACATACACTGGGGCAGATAATTCCTTCAACGCACTGCACTGTGATTCCCATAGTCAACGGTACACCTGGCTAAATGAGTGCACCGCATTTTTTTTATTTTATTTATTTATTTTTTATTTTTTATTTTTAGAAAATTATGCGGGGCGCCTTTCGGTACCGCCCCAGAAATGGTGCAGATACCGTTAGCACCGGTGGCGATGCGGCCTGTAAATTTTACAGGCAGCACCGCTATCCGGTGCAAGCCGAACGGCTCAAGCGCACTGCGCGACAATTTTTTTTTCTTTTTTAATGGTTATTTTGAAGGTTATTTGAAATTATAATCCACTAAAAGGCTTAATTATGGAAAAATTAGAAAAATACATGTACATTTCGACGTCGAGGAGGAATATTGGCTATAAAATTTGCAAAAAAAAATTTCCCACCGTTTTTCAAAATGCAAGCTGGAGATTGGTGGCCAATGTAGAGCAGCAGTGCGTGCAATGGGTGCAATAAGAGCACCGATGTCAGGCTGGCTCAGAGAAGGGGAAATGGCACCGGTGCTTGAGAGCTCTAGACCATTGAGGAAAGTGAAAAATGCGGTTTTTTGGCTGTAATTTTTTTTTTATTTAACCATGTTCCGGTTCGCGAGGTTTTATAGGCACACCGGTATGCTTACTTACAACCGCACCAGGCGGTGTCAGATTTGGCGCGTTGTTTATGATGCACCGGGGCAGTTCCCTAACACCACATCGGGATGTTTCAGTTTTGGCGTGATGTTTTGATAATGCACTGGGGCGGAATATTTGTAAAGCACAGGTGCGGAATAGTCATAAAGCACCGATTTTTTGGCTTTAATTTTTATTTATTTATTTAACGCTATTCCGGTGCGTGATTTTTATAGGCGCACCGGTGCTCTTGGATAATAACGCACCAGCATGTTTCTGTTTTGGCGCGGTGTTTTATGATGCACCAGGGCAGAAGAGTAGTGAAGCACCGATGCATTACCGTAATAGGACGCCCCGGGTGGGTGTGTACATCATGCATGATGTCTGGTGTGCCAATGTTTTGTGTGCATTGGTGTGTACTATGGTAGATCGCATCGGTAATTGAGATCTTAGGAGCACTGGAAAAATGAAAAATCCAGGTTTTTTGCCGTAATTTTTTTTTTTAATTTAACTCTTTACCATTGCGCATGGTTTATAGGCGCACCGGTTTTGTTTCTTACAAACGCACGGGTCAGTTTTTGTTTTGGTGTGTTTTTTTATGTTGCACTGGTGCGGTTTCTTTCTACCACACCGGGTGGTTTCGGTTTTGACGCGGTTTTTTATAATGCACCGGCATAGAAGAGTTGTGACGCACCGGTGCTATAGAATAATACGACGCACCGGGCAGGTGTGTACGGAGTGCACGGTGTCTGGTGTGCTAATTTTTTTATGTGCACTGGTGCTTTCACGATTCCAGAGCACTGGGGCGACGTTTAATATAAACGCACCTAGTAGAAAACATCCGCAAAACCCTCCACCCACCAACCTCCTCTAGTAACCTCCGCTAGAAATGGATGTATGGGGTATTTTTCTATGGGGTTCCTCAAAAACATCTGCTAGAGGGTCTTTTCCTTGTAGTGCACCATTCATCGAGAGGTAACCACTTGACCCATTGTGTTTTCTTATCAGATACAAAACAACGAAGATATCCTTCCAAATATTTATTCACTATCTCAGTTTGACTATCGGATTGAGGATGATAAGATGGGCTATGAGCTAGTTTAGTACCCAAACAAGAAAATAATTTCGTCCAAAAATTTCCAGTAAAAATGGGATCTCTATCACTTACAATAATCTTTGGGTTTCCATGTAGCTTTTGAATTGTTTCCATAAATGCAATAGCAACTGTACTTGCTTTAAATAGATGAGATAATGCACAAAAGTGTGTATACTTGGTAAGTCTATCAACTACCACCATTATGACACTCTTTCCTTTAGACTTAGGTAAAACTATGATAAAATCCATTGAAATCTCTTCCCAACGTTGACTTGGAATGGATAAGGGTTGTAGAAGACCCGAGGTCTTAATTGTCTCAACTTTATTTTGCTAGAAAACCAAACATTCTGCCACCAACTTTTTAACATTAGATTTAAGGCCATCCCAAAAAAATTCTCTCTTCACCCTGTGGTAGGTTTTTAAAAATCTCGAGTGTCCTCCTAAAGGATAAGTGTGCAATTCCAAAATCTTTTGTTTTAGTTGGGAATTCTTGCAAATATATAAGCGACCTTTGTACCATAAGGAATCATTTTTCCAACTAAATGTATCAGATGTACTAGGATCTTGCTGTAACTTTTGAATGAGTGTCCAAACTTCTTCGTCCTTCTTCCATTCATCCCTTGCTTCGGTTATCCAATCTGGTTGGATAATAGAAATGGCACAAAGTTGCAATGCTTCCACATCTTCATCCTTTCTTGAGAGTGCATCTGCAACAACATTTAGCTTCCCTTTTTTGTAGATGATTTCAAAATCATAACCCAACATATTTGTGACCCATTTTTTCTGCTCTTCTGAAGATAGTCTTTGTTCCAAAAAGTTTTTAAGACTATCATGATCAGTTTTTACCTTGAAGTGTCTTCCCATTAGGTAAGGTCGCCATTTCTTTAGTGCATGTAGTATTGCCAATATTTCCTTCTCATAAATAAATTTCTGTAAATAATTTCCTTTGATCGGACGACTTTCAAAAGCAATGGGTATTCCTTCTTGCATTAAAACAACACCAATGCTGTTTCCCGAGGCATCACATTCCACAATAAAGGTTTTTGTGAAGTCTAGCGTAGCTAAGACTGATGCTAGGCACATTGCCTCTTTAAGATGTTCAAAGGCCTTAATTGCTTCAAGAGTCCATGAAATTGCATCTTTATTCAATAATGTTGTTAGAGGTGTTTCTATTCTCCCATAATTCTTAACAAACTTTCGATAATACCCTGTTAACCCAAGAAATCCTCGTAATTTCTTTATGGTTGTGGGGAATTTCCATTATTTAATGGATTTAATTTTTTTAGGCTCTACCTTAACACCCTTGTGAGATACAATATGACCCAGACATTCCACCTCATGTACTCTAAAGAAACATTTGGATGTTTTTGCATATAATTGTTTCTCCTCCAATAGTTTGAGCAACCTGTCAACATGTTGAACATGATCCTTCCAAGCCCTGTTGTAGATTAGTAAGTCATCAAAAAATACTAGCAAAAATTTTCTAAGGGAGGGTTTGAAAATGGAATTCATCAACCCTTGAAATGTAGAAGGTGCACTGGTAAGGCCAAAAGGCATGACCAAAAATTCATAATGACCCTCATGAGTTCAAAATGTTGTTTTCGGAATATCTTCAGTCTTCATTCTAATTTGATGATATCCTGAACGAAGATCCAACTTGGTAAAATAAAGTGCTCCATGTAATTCATCCAATAATTCATCAATCATAGGAATGGGAGATTTATCTTTAATAGTGAGCTTATTGAGCTCCCTATAATCTGGACACATGTGCCATGATCCATCCTTCTTGTGCACCAATACTACTGGAGCAGAGAAAGAACTTTGACTAGGTTGAATTATACCAGCCTCTAACATTTCTGCAATCATACGTTCAATTTCGCTCTTTTTGACATAAGGATATCTATAAGGCCTGATGTTTGGAGGAACACTTCCTGGAATCAAATGAATAGCATGATCATGATCACGAATAGGTGGGAGTCCCTTGGGAGTTTCAAAAACCTTGGAATGATTGTCCAAGACTTTTTGGAGATCTGCAGAAATAGATGATTTTGATGTTGGAACTTCTAGTGAGCATAATTGTGCAATTATGCCTTGTTGTTCTTTCTTTAGAAGCTTTGTCATGACATTAGAGCTTATTATCTTTCTCGGCTTCCCTGCAATACCCCGTAATTCGACTTCCTTTCCTTCTGAAAAAAATTTCAAGAAAATTTCTTGAAAATTAAAAGCTACCGTCCCCAAAGATTGTAACCATTGTACTCCTAGAACAACATCAACACCTCCCATAGGAATGGAAAGCATTGGACTATTCAATACATATTCCCCCATGGTTAGCTTGATATTATGGCATTTTCCAGAGAAATTTATAGTTCCTCCATTTGCAACCATCACTTGACATTCTGGTGCTGAGTATAGGAAACAATTCAATTCCTTGGCTACCTTACAATGAATAAAATTATGGGTACTACCTGAATCAATCAACACTATTACCTTTTTCTTCTTGATATGTCCTTCTATCTTGAGAGTTTGAGGAGTGGTAATTCCTGCCAATGCATTACACGATATGGTCGGACTCATTTCTTCTTCTTCTAGGGTTGGTTCTTGGTGTGTATCCTCTTCTTTTGAAGCTTCTTGTTCATTTTCTTCCTCCTCTTCAAAATCTATGTAAAATCATTTCTTCTCAACGCACTTATGACCTTTAGTGTATTTGATATCACAACTATAGCAAAGCCCTTTTGATCTTTTTTCTTCCAATTGTTGTGGTGTCAACCTTGTAGGTTGTGGAAGTCTAGGAGTAGGAACACTTCCATCCTTATAGATGTAAGTGGTAGGCTTCCTTGTCGCCATAATTTTACATTCAATTTTTCTTGCCAACTTGAATGCCTTCTCCAATGAATCAGGTTTCCAAATATGAACCTCATGTTGGATGTTATCCTTTAAAGTTCCTATGAAGACATCAATCCTGTGTTCCTATGGAATATCAGTTAATGTTATATTCAATTTTTGGAAGTCCTCAATGTCCTCCACCATTGAACCCTTTTGTTTGAGATTGATCAATTGGCTAAAGAAGGTGTTGCTCTTTGTATCCTCATAACGCACTATCATTTCCTCCATAAAAATAGACCAAGTGACAATTTTTTTACGGGAGAAAAGCCATCGATACCATACAAATGTATTTTGTTCTAAATGTAAAGTTGCAATGCGTACCTTTTGTGTGTTTTGCACATTATTGAGATCAAAATATTGCTCCATCTGTAGTATCCATCTTACGGGATCCTTGCCATCAAACTTTCTCATATCCATGTTTGGAATATGGTGGTTCTTCCATCCAACATTAGAGTTTATGAAATCACGATTAACATTTATTTTGTTCTCATCATGAGTTTCCTCCACTATCTTTTTTCCATTAGGAGACATTTCTTGTATCAACTTTGTCAAACCTTCCATGTCTGCATTTAGATCATTCTTCATGTTTTCCATGTTGTCTTTCATTTTTTGATCGACCTTAGCTTCCATGTCATCCATCTTAGCTTCCATGCCAGCTTCCATGCCATCCATCTTAGCTTCCATGCCTTTCTTCAAACCATCCATCTTAGCTTCCATGCTTTTCTTCAATACTTCCATTTCATTTTTTGTTGATCTTTGTGAGAGCGAAATTTGGTGCACTTGCTCTTGTAATTTTGACATGTCATGTTGCAGTTCTTTGTCTTCATGGGTCATATTAGAGCCTTCTAAAGGCTTAATTTGTGTTGAATTATTTTTAGGGGGCATTATAGAAGCCAATACTGATATCTATTCTACAATATGCCCTTGGAATCAATTCAAAATGATTTTTCAAACAAGACTTATGAAATTCGAAAAAAAATACACACCATTTTCTTGCTTTTGAGGAGCTCGATATTGAAACTAAATTATCTCTGTGATTTCGAATATTCAATATTTGAAATTAGGCCCTGTAGTAGCCCTCTGAATCTTCTTTCGAATGCCACATGTCTAACCCGATTTGGATTCTTCAAGACAAAGTTATGCCCAATCTCCCATAATGACTTAATTATAGAGTAGTTCAGTAGAGCGAAATTGTACGATGTGCCACGTGTCATTGTTTCCTCATTCAGATCTGAAATTGATACATAAGAAACTACAGTCTGTGTGCTTGTGGTCAATTTTTACATAATTCCAATCTGACACTCAGAGAGAGAGTTATGACGATTTTCCCACAGTCACCTCTTTGAGATGAAATTCGGGAGCCTAAAAAAACCCTAACATCCACAGATTATATCTCCGAAAATATTGCAAAAAAAGATCTGAAATTTTTACAGGAAGTTCCTCAGGATTGCAGCTTCACTCTGTAAAAATTTCAGCTTCTAAACCTTCGTAGAAAGAAATTTATAGCGCAAATTCCACGATGACCTGTTTTAGGTGAAATTCGGGAGCCTGAAAAAGCCCTAATGTCCACAGATCATATCTCCAAAAATATTGCGAACCAAGCTCTGAATTTTTACACAACGTTCCTAAGAAATTCGGCTTCACTATGTAAAAATTTCATCTTCTGAACCTTCGTAGAAAAAAAATTTATAACTAAAATTCCACAATGACCTGTTTGGAGCAGCGAAACCATAGAATCCAATGCTCTAATACCAAATGTTATGAAACCAACTCCAAAAATAGAAGAAAAGAGAGATCAACGCCTTAGAAATCAGCCACTTCGAGGGGGAAACCTCCAATACATTACATAAATGAACAATTCTTCGATGATACAAATGACCAAAACCTCCTTCTATATATAAGAGTACATGGGGTCACAATGTAATCCTAGCTAACCTAACAATAATAATGTAAGGGCATAATAATAACAATATTGGGTTTACAGGGGTACAACAATAACAATAAGGGGGTTACACTAACAACAATAAGGGACTATACTAGTAATATAGGGACCTAACAGACTTTGGATAAGAGCAGATCACCATACAAGTATTGTATTATTTGCATACAGGTATGTTGGTTAATGGTTGTTATAAGCATTAGGGTTATATACATGTTTTTCATCTTATTGTTGTTGTGGTTACATGTATGACAAATGCTAGTTGATTAGTTTAGTTATATGCATGATGGTTATGTGTTTTCCTCTCATTCTATTGATGTTATGGTCATATACATGATAGATGTTAGTCAATTGGTGTGATCATATATATATGCGTTGGTTAGTCAGGCATGGTATTAACTTGATGATTATGTTATATGATTAAATTATTGTTGCTATAGGTTAGTTAACTTGATGATTAGTGTTATTTCCTTTAAGATCTTAATATTATATGTACCATTCTAGTTTGATTGACCTGTGAAGATGGTTATGGTTATGAAATTCAGGTATGGGATGATATAGTTGTGATTTTGGGTTGCACTAATCTAGATTGATTGTGTATATGTGATTGTTAAGCATGAATGACAATTGTTTATGAGTTCATGATGTGAACATGTTAGCTAGTTATTGTTATGGATATTATGACCTTAATTATGTTTGAATTGATGCGTAGTGAAGTTATATCATGCTAATATAGACTGATTGTGTATAAAATATAGCCTCCCCTAAGATACATTAAGGCATGAGTTTTCTTATGTCGTGTACTTGATGCTTAATTGTTTTATTATTTCATCTATTTGGTGTTGAGTTTTTGGCATGTATTATGTCGTCTAGTTGATTTATATAACATGGTACATTTACAGTATTCTTGAATGTCATATTAACTGCATGATATGAGCATGTGTCTATAAGATTGCATGAAGTAATGATCTTGTTTTAAGAAGGTTGTGATCTTGTTTTAAGATGGTTGTACTAACACACTACGTGTTGAGATAATTGATGTGTACTTAAGTATAAGTAGGTTATAGTTGTAGCAATATGTATTATGATTGATGACTGTGATTTTATTGCTTACATTTAACTAACCACTGGGTGTTGTGATAACACATAATAAAGATTCGATTGCAGCAAGGTAAATGGTAAAATAAAGGAATTGGGTAAGCATTCCTTTGGCTATGTTTGGAAACCCTAATTCCAAACGAATGAGTGCTTTGCATACAAGAAGTCTTCTTAAACCTAATCTTGTCTCGCACTATATGGATATGTGTTATATTTATGAACATGTATTTGAAAAGTATAACAATTGGCTTCTAGTTATGGTTGGATCCGTCAAGGGATTGGAGTCCCTTGAGATATGATATGTGTATGTGTTTAGATACAAGGCAGTGTGTCTGGCATAAAAAGATAAGGCAACTGGTATATTGTATGTGTATATTATACACTGAAAATTATGTGTTTATGGCGGTATGATGCAGGGGATTGCATGGAAAAAGAGACTACTATGAAATCTTGAAGAAGGCTCAGGTTGAGCTTTCCCTTGGAAGCATTGGGAACCCATGGGGATTGAGTAGTGGTTTTTGTTGCTAGTCTTGTGCTTTTGGTATTTTATGGTTTTTTTTGGTGGATTTGTAATTTTTTTTATGTATGGTGAAAGGCCTTGCCATTTTGTTGTAGTGTCATATTTATTTTGGTTTTTCATGGTATTATTCTTTCTTGCTCTTGTTATTTCCTTTTATTTTTTGAGAGTCTTGGGGATTGGTTGGGGAAAGAGAAAAATAATGGAGCTCAGGAAGATCTGGATGAAACCCAATAGGTAATGTAAGGCCTAGATGAAGCTCGGTGCATGAGTAAGTGAAACGGAAGATAAGAATATAACAGTCAGTCGATCTGGTTGGGTCCAATGTGGTAAACGGATGGTGGCAGTACATACATGAGAAAGGAAAAAAAAAGGTAAATAAAGTGGATCTGAGGTGTTAGATGCCTTGGCTATGTTGGGAACGATTGTTCTCAACATTGTGCATGTTGTGTGCGAATAAAGGAAGTTCTCTTAATGTAGACCTTATGATATATAGCAATTGTGTTGTGATGATGATTATGTTGATGTTTATGTATGTATACATGTATGTATGTATGTATGTCGTGTCAGACAGGGTTGTCATGGATCATGATTATCTAATGCTAATATATATATATATATATATATATATATATATATATATATATATATATATATATATATATATATATATATATATATGTTTGTATCTATATCATTGTCTGATAAGATCGTGATTGTTTTATGCTAATGATTATATATACATATGTATGTATGTATGTATCTATGTCATTGTATGATAGGGATTTCAAGGATCATTCTTGTGGAGGAATTATTGCTTATGTAGGTGAATGACATGAAGAGGTTCTTGGTCTTATGAGGAATCAAGTGGGAAGAGTAACTCTAACAAATCTATGAGGTCAGTATCATGTGGACATGAATTGATATTATATATGTATACTATTCCTATTTGTTGGATAGGTAATGTTGAGGGATACATTAGTGAAGTGAAAATAGTGTGATATGTGGCATGCTAGGATAAGCATGGATAGTGGAAAGACACCAGAAACAAGGTTTCTTGTGGGGTCACTGTGTGGTCTATGGATGTGCAGTACTATCATTGTGTATATGTTACGCATGATTTTATATTTAGTGATTGAACATATGGTGATGTGTACATGTAACATATGTAGTATTTTTTACATATGATGTTGTATGCTTGTTTTATATATTGTGTTGCGTGTATATTTCATATGCAGCGCTAGGTATAGATGGTGATATGTGCCTGTTGGATATGCGGTATTGTTTACATATCGTATTGTGCGCATGTTGGATATGTGGTGTTGTGCGCATGTTGGATATGCAGTGGTAGGTATGTATGGTGCTATGTACATGTTGTATATGCAGTTCTATGTACATATGGTGTTGTGTGTGCGTTGTACATATGGTGCTATGTACATATGTTGTGTGTATGTGGTGTTGTGTACATGTTGTATATGTGGTGTTGTGTGCAGGTGGTGTCGTGTACGTGTGGTGCATGTGGCATTGTGTACATGAGGCGTCGTGTACATGTCATGCATGTGGTGTCGTATACATGTGGTATTATGTACACATTGTACATGTGGTGTGGTGTACATTTATCATTGTGTACACATTGTACAGGTGGTGTCATGTACATGCGATGTGTACATGTTGTACAGGTAGTGTTGTGTATAGGTGGTACTGTGTACATGTTGTGCATATGGTATTGGTATACATGTGGTATTGTGTGCATGTTGTACACGCGGTGTTGTAGGCATGTGGTAATATGTATGTGCATGTTGTAGTTGTGGTATCGTGACATGTGTATTCGTTGTGCTGTACTTTTTATATGTGTATGTATTGTACACCGGGTGTAGGTGTATGTGTTGTATGTCGGTGTAGGCATATGTATTGTGTTCTATTGTACACCGGGTGTAGGTGTATGTGTCGTATGCCAATGTGGGTGCATGTATTGTATGGTTTTGTATGTCATATGTGGGTGTACATGTTATGATGTAAAATGTGTGTATGTGTACGTGATTGAAGAGAAGCGAAGGCATTGGGTGTTTGCCGGGTGTGGCAACCGATCCAGTGGGTGTACAAAGAACAAAGGCATAAGGAGCAATGAAGGATAAGTGTTTGCATTTTATTTCAGTCTTTTTATGCATGTGATCTATGATTCTGACTTATGATGGTTACATGTGATTTATGATTATGGTTTATGGTGATTTCATGCGATTCATGACTTTAATTTATGATGGTTGTGGTTTGAGATAACCAGACGTGATATGTTTATACATGATTATTTGATAAAACAAATAGTTTGAATTGTTCTAACATGAAGTGAATAGAATTGCAAGTGTACCTTATTGATGAACTACCAATGAGGTATGATTTGAAGTTATTTCCATTTATTTTGAATCTAATGCGAATTATGTGTTTGGTACAGGAAGCATGGAAATGCCCAGTTGTATGGTTGAAACTTATTGTAAGCATTAACAACAACAATAAAAGGAATTGAAACATGCAACAGTATGTTGGTAAAGCACTTTGGGAGGAGGGAAATTGTGAGACACTGGTACCCAATAGTATCCTTTGATTTCCATGAGAATTATATGACATGTATGATGGCTTTGAGGCAGGTATATGCCTTGGTTTTTGTATCTTCTGATGCAAAGAAGCCTTACCAAGGGACGGATAGCCCAGGATAGGGGATGTCGGGGAACTTGGAAGGTGAGGGACTGCACAGAAGGGGATGAATGGATTTCCCAAGGGATTGTGTAGCAGATAAGGGAAGGTCGGGGATGGATTTTTTTTGTTCATTAGGATTTCCAGATGGAATCAGATGCACATTGGGAGTGTGCCTTGGAACAATGAGTCGGTAAATGTTCACTGAGAGGAAAAATGGCACAAGATTATAACGCTGGACATTGGATGCAACTTTGACTTTGGGAGTGGATTGTAGACTTCCTAGGAAGGAAGGGAATCGCAGTATTACATTGAGGGTGGAGGTGCGAGCCTCTAGATTCCCTTGTTGTTGATACAAGCATCACATCCTTCTATTTATTGGTTGAGAAAATGTGTATATGTGTATATTTGTATATTTTTATAGATAATGTAATAAGATGTGTTATAAAGTCCAGTAAACAATATGATTTTCATGTTTTAGCAATGGTCATATTAAATACTACAATGAGCTATGTTATAAAGCTCTATAGGAAGTATGTTTTATTTTTCAGTAATTTTGTTGGTTGTATGTGTCATTGAACCTAAGGACAGTGTTCCCCCAAGGGGGAGGGTTCTGTAACATGCCTGGTGAAAAATCCATGTAATAAAAGTTAAAAATAATAACCACGGTTGATGGGACACTTATTCCAGGTTGAATGTTAGGAGTGGGTGTTCATTTCGGTTATTATGGCTAAAGGAAAATGGAAAAGGAAATGACAAAGGATTTGGAAAGGCATGAGGCATTAATTGACATTTTATTTATGAAAATAATGCAAAATAGGAGAAAAGGAAGGTGAAAGGTCACAAGTTGCATGTGAGGAGGAAAATGAAGGAAAATAATGGAAATTGAAAAAAGATAGAGGCCTCATTGATAAAAAGGCTTCTGAGGATCAGTTTGCAAGTTTTTGGTTCAAGCTTTTTCTCACACTTATGGTTCTCATTCTATTCTCTCTCTCTCTCTCTCTCTTTCATACGCTTGGACACTTAGAGTTTTCTTGGAGCACTTTGGAATTGGAGCAAGAAAGGAAAAGAAGGAAAGAAGAAGGAAGGAGCAAATAAGGAAGAGCAGGATCAAGCAACTACAACAAGATTCTTTGTAGGTATTGATTTTCTTGTGTGATTTCCTTGCTAGATCTGGCATGCATGGTATTACATGTGCTTCTTTTTTGTCATGGCATGGGTTTTTCCTGGTGTGACAGTGTTTTTAGCCTAGCCTTTCCATTTTCAGATAACCTTTATGAGATGGATTCTCATACTTTGGTTGAGTTGGATTATAGGATGGATTCAAAGTTGAGTGAGGTGGATCTCAAAAATGTAAAACACATTGCCTAGTAGTCCCTGAATCAAATTGTGGATCACGGTAAATCTACTGGCCTAGTAACCCATGAACCAGACTGTGGGTTGCGGTAAATCCAAGATTATGTGCCTCGATGGGCCTAAGAATCCTTTCCGGTGAATGGCAGGATATATGGTTAATCCAAGTGGTGGATTTCTATCTATTGGGCCTAGTAGTCCCGATATGGGATGTACGGTAAAGCCTGGAGAGTGGACCTTGGTGTAGGGCCTAGTGATCCCTAATCAAACTGTGGATTACGGTAAACTTGAGAGACGAGGAGACACTAAAATTCCTCACGATGTAGGTGGTTAAATATGATAGCATTCATGCTTGTTTTTTTCTTTTTGGTTGGTTATGAGTCACACATTCATGCTTGGAATATGGCATAGGGGTGATTGGCTAAAGAGAGATTCGGCTCAGCCAATCTATGGTCGGGTGGAACGTGGTAGTCCCATCCCTGGTTGGTTTATATATTCATTAATGAGAAAATCATTCCCTTTGTATTTAATGTGTAAATGCACTAATTTATATGTGCATTCTATGGCTGATGTATTCATAGTATTTCTGTTGTTATTTTTCTGGTTATGAGCATATATTATGACAGTGATGATGTATGGATCTCCTCATGTTTTCATTTGTAAATGAATAAACAATGTATATATGACCTAATATATGATACTACAACTAATGATCTATGAGAACAATTATTCTTAACGATTCTCGGATTAGTACGAAACCCCTATGTTCAAATCTGTTGTTTACACCTGTAGCTTTCATATTTGTGACATGTTTGAAAAAATGTTAGTCCCAGTTGGGGATGGTCGGGCTTAGTCCCGGAGTTGGTTTTTGGCTTATTAGCCTTGTCATAATGTGTTTAATGGATTCTAGAATTTACAACAAGTTCCGGGCAGTGACTAGAATTTTGGGCTTGAACTGTGCCTTAAATTCTATAGACTCTGGCACAACACTGCTGGAAATAGTCCCTGGATGTAGGCATGCAGGCTTTTGCATGCATCCAGAGGTCTAAGAGCTCAAAATCTTAGTGGGACCGAGGGGCAGGATGCGTGAATGGTTGGGTTGGCTCCTAGGGGTGTTATTGTCGACGTACAATGTATGTGTGATGTTTTTCCTTCGATTCCACTTCCTTAAGGTCACCTAGGAGGTTGAATCTCATCTTAGTAGCCTCTTGTCGCATGTTTACCCTGGTTGGTTGGTTACTTGGGTAGATGTGGGAGGAGGGTGTTACATTCCTAGAGTATTTTGAGGCATCAAACAATTTTTTTGGGAGGGTAAAACTTTTCCAATTTATTGCCACACTTATTTTTTCCTATTCTACACACAAAGGCTTTTCTAGTGGTGAAAGAATAATCTTAATTATAGTATGTATGCAAAATTTATCCCACTTTGAAGTTGACCTTCCTTTTTTAACCACCATAATTCAAGAGGATGACACATTAGCTCCCACTATTCAAGGAAAATGGTATAAGCATGTGATCATGATGAAGAAGACTCTAGAATAATCCATATTGTAACTCTGGTTAAGAGTTGAAGGAGTCAAACCTAACCACTAGTAGGCTATTGGGCTATGTTATAACCAGACCACTAGGAGGAAAATGGGTTCCATGATTTTTAATGCATTTGTTCCATAGAAAAGCATAGTAGTTGAAATGGATAGGTAGGGACCACACAAAGAGGATTTGTACATTGCAATAGCCCACATACCATAGACCTTACTTCATTGTACTTGCAACAATTTTCTATTAAGAGAAAGAGAGCAAAGAAACTCACCTTACTGTTGGGTTTTCTCTTGAAAAGGTTTCCCAAGATATATGTTGTGTCAATCATGGTTTGCTTGTTTTTATTTTGTTGTTCTCCATTTTCTGCATAATTATAATTTTAATGCATACACAATAAACAACGATTTATAGATCCAGAAAATCTAAAGAGGAATAAACCCTCATAGTATAGATTTTGGGTTTTTAAGTATAATTTTATCAGATCTATTGTGACAAACTATCCAATGGAATAACCACAACAGTTAACAAATTAGAAATTCTATCAGATCCTTATGCCACTCTTTAGAATGTCACAATTTCTCTAGAAATTGGATTAAATTTTTATGTAGGATAATGCTAATTTCTCCTTGTAATTACAATTACCCTATTCAAGAATCTATTATTTTTTTAATAACTAGAGGAATTGACAACTAAATCGGGGTTGTCATTGGGGGGATGGAAATGTGCTGGTTAGAGCTTCTATTATTGACCAAAAATCAGGGGATTGACTACTTTCCTAGGCATTGGGGGATTTAATCTTTCCGATAGGGGCAGGGGCGAGGAAAAATTGAGTATTTACTCAGCGTTGGGGGGAGGATGGAAGGAAATTTCCAGAAAAAAAAAAATTTATTTATTGAGCTACATCCCTGTACAACCCAAGAAGGATATTTTTGGTTACTTACCCCCTGAAATCTAACACTCCTGCCTCATCCTACAATCCTAAACACCTCACCTGACAATCTAGAACAAATGTGCCTTACTCCAACACCTATAATGTCTCAAATAAACAAAAACACTTTCAAAGGGTTCATTGTTAGGGACCGACACTTTAACTTGGTTAACATGCAAGAGGGTAAGGAAACCACCCACCATTACCATTTAACTGTTAGCCATCCTCACACCAATACTCGCCCAATGTACCTCTTACTTACAATATAATACACATGTTAGTTGAACATATAAGATATTAGTTACTTATTTGATTTACTCACATAAATTCCCCACAACATTAGCTATATATTACACTTGAACCCAACATGAAGGGAGGGAAGCTATATTTTGACTGTTACCACTATAACCACTAGGTGCTTATGAATGCCCCTATCACAGACATGGGTAAATCAGGGTTTGAACTTACGACCTTTACTTAAGGAGTTCCTTGATAATGCACCTTGTCACTAATTGGTCTACACCCCAGAGGTTTTTAAAAAGGAAGACATGTGGGTGGTATTTGTTTCCCTTGTGTGTGCATAGTTCATGAGACCATTTATTATAATTTCTCTTGGTCCACATGTTCGACCACCACCTCAAATTTCCCCCATGTGAATAAAACCTTGCCCAACGGTGAAAAACTATTCATCTTCCACCATTGGATTCAAAACCTATGGGACTTCAAGAATATATTGGTACATCACATTCTCTTAATATGTTTAATCTATGAGATTTCGAATTTGTTTTAAATAAAAAATAAAATAAGGATCCACAAGAATGAATTTTTACAAGGATATTGCAAACACATTACTTATGAATAGGGTTTTATGGACATAAAAACCAACTCCAAGAAATACACTTGTAATAATAAGAGGGTAGGTGTAAGTTTCATAGCTAAAAGTCTATACATTCTTTAATCCAAAACTCATTGGCTTGCTAAGAGTTTTTTTGGTGGTTTATACATCTATGTTATTATCCAATTTGTTTCATTTATTCATTTTCAATAAAATTAATCAACACTTTAACTCTCTTTTATTCATTGTACTATAATATAAATTTATTTCATTAACATCTAAAATCTTATTAGAGAAATAAATTGAAAATTTTAAGGACTTTATCACAAAAAAAACATTAATTTACTTCCAAGTTTCAAAAATGATATGACATGGCACATGCAATATCAAAATTACTATCATATATCCCAATAGTATAAATGCAATGATATAAGGTTGATTTCCTTTCAATATATCCCCTACATCCAAAATCCAAAATCTAACAACATATTGACATTAAAAAAATAGTATTTTTTCCTTTAAGTAATTATACCTACTTTATAGTTAAGCCTTGTAGACTTGTAATGGAAAAGGGAAATGACCAACATTGATATTATTTCTCTGTGATTTAATTTATGAGGATCGTCTTAATTATATCTTATTATTATTATTATTATTATTATGCATTGGAAACTTAATCTATGACTATTCAAATTACATTATGAAGAGGTTTTCAATTGGTTTAATTTCAATTTTCCTTTAAACAAAAATTTAAACAAATGTGTGTTCCTTGAATAATTGTGTGGAAACTAATAATTACAAATTACTCTATTTAAGAATCTATTGTTACAACACATTCTCTTAATATGATTAATTAAGCATGTTCCAATTTTGTTTTGAATAACAAAGAAAATAAAAATCCATAATTAGGGATCCTTAGAAGGATATTATGAAGCCATTTCTTAAGAATGGGGTTTAAGGACATCAAAAATAACTCCAATAAATACATATATAATAATAAGAAGGCAGGTATAAGATTTATAGCTAAAAAATTAGATATGTTTTAGTCTAAAACTCATTGTCTTGTTAAGAGTGTTTTTGGTGGTATATCCATTTATGCCACTACTCAATTTACTTCATATCTTCCATTTTTAATAAAATTACTCAACATTTTAACTCTTTCTTGTTCATTGTACTATAATATTTGCATTTGACTAACCTCTAAAATTTTATTAGAGAAATAAACTTGAAAATTTTAAGGACTTTATTACAAAAAAATATTGATTTTCTACAAAGTTTTAAAAACTATATGATATACCACATGCACAGTACACTTCAATTGGTTTAATTTCAATTCTCATGTAAACAAAATTTAACCTAGATCCATCTTAACTCTGAATCTACCAAACACCTAGAGGGATGAAATCTATTTTCACTCTAAAACATGTTTTCATATCAAGAGATTTGATCCCTCTCATGACATTACAACATCTCTATCTTACTAGGATCGATCTGGGGAAATTAATCTAATTTTTTTCAACATTGACAAGCAATGTAGGTAAAGGTTTTGGGTTCTCATGAATGTGACTTGCTCAAATTCCCTAGAAGACATTTATAGGAAATTATGTCAAAACATATTTAATTAATCAAAATAAAACAATTATTACCATAAATCAATGTTGATGACAATAAAAGCTAAGAGCTTTGTCTATTGTTTATGTCCAACTTTCCCATGCAACTATGATGGCTTCATCTTTTGATAGGGTTAAATATGATGCTTTGCTATAAACATTATACTTGAAACCATGGTGCTAAAAGAAATACAAGAACAACCATGTTTTTTTATTCATCTGGAGTTTTAAAACTAAGTTATGGTGACTATATGTATAGTTAAATTCATTGGATAACCCAAAATATAATTCCACCATCAAATCAGATTTACATTAAACCTGTAATTGATGTTTATCATCAATTTAAGAAATTAACATTGCATAAAAACAATATCACAAATTCATTGAACAACACAAAATATAATTCCGAGATCAAATTACATTTACATTAAATCTGAAATTGATGTTTATTATCAATTTCAATATCACAAATTCATTAGAAAACCCAAAATATAAGTCCACCATCAAGTTACAGTTACATTAAACCTGAAATTAATGTTTATCATCAATTTAAGAAAAACATATCACCATCTTTATACTTAATTGTTAATATTAGAAAAATATGACCATTTTAGATAAAATAAATAACATATTTAATTATTAAATTTAAAATTTATTATAATCGTTCCAAAATTTCTAAATTATTTTGTGAATTTTTTTAAACTACCGCCAAGAAACAATGATCTATGAATATTCCACACCAATCAAATGTAACCGTTGAAGAGGAAGTGGGTGGAATATTTCTGACATGCTATCAGGACGAGATGATAATCACCGTCGGATTAGAGAGTTGGAGCGTAAGCAGAATGGAAAGAATTATGGCTTTTTAAAGCTAGAAAAGCTGTCTTCTATCTTTATAAATCCTTTGCCTACCTTCCCGGCGGACATAATTCAAATCTGTGTGTTCATATTTCCCTCTTTTCTTGCCAAAAACATGACAGAAGGAAAATTTAGAGGTCTTTAATGCCTGCCTGGTAGGGATAGATTGGCTACAAGCATCAATGCATTCTTGGAGTTCTGTAATGCCTCTTGAAAATCGATGATCAAATACAGAATTATTGCTTTCATGGACGCCTGGCCTGTAGGTTCCTTGCAGGTTTCATTTACAACTTATTTACAAGTAATGTTGAATTCTTGTTTTTTTACTGGATACTGATATACTATACTCTTCCAACACATTTATCTAGCAATTTATGTTCTGTTCTGTTTGTATCAATAATTATTTATTTCGACATTTATTCTCTGTTCTGTTCTGTTTGTATTAGTAATTTTTTTTTTTACAATGTCATTTATTCCATGCCAGGCTACTTTTGAAGCCTAAGGCAGTACAAATTTGCATTTAATGAAGAATGATGGATGGACTGAAAAATAATTAATGCTTTCTTGGATGCACAGCCTCTCTGTGTTCAGGTATTTGTGATTTATTGTTTTTGAGTCTACTCAATGGACTGTGATACGATCTTTAATATGATTTATTGTTATAGTAACAGGAATCATGGCTTTCATGGATCCAGGGCTAGGTTTCTTGGAAGATTTTTTCAGAACCTATTTTAGAAGTATTTCTGAGTTCTTTTTCTTAGGTTAATGGATAATAATATATATCATTGTTCCAACAAATTTATGTAGCGGTCTTTATTTATTCTTTTCAGTTTGTATCAATAATTTATTTATTCTTTCTTTCTCTGCTTTGTATTTCCCAGGTTAGACTAGTTACAGATTTGTTCTTAATGCAGTATTAAAAGACGGATAGGAGGAATTAATGCTCTACATCCTGCGGATTCACTGGAGCGTTTATTCACCACCAATTTTTACAGGTACTGCAAATTCTTTCTGTCATGTTAGGGACTTAATAACAGTGATGTACTCTAATTTTGCAAGATAAATCCAAATTTATGTAACAATAAGGAGTATGTTCTGTTCTCTTCTGTATCGATAAATGTTATGTTAGGTTTTGTTACCTGTGTTGAGAATTGCTTTGGTATGCATTATGTCTCACTAATTTTGGTAGATGTAGTCCTTCCATACCTGTGGCTATGGCCAATACGCATTCCATCCAGCGCTAGGTTTTCTTAATTTTTAAAGAACCAAAACTAACGCGAATTAATGCGTCTGACTAGAAACGCCAAGGCCCTAAAAATTATGGCATTATTGGGATGACTGTGTAAACATAGGATATACACATCCAAAGTCCAATCCACTGGTTAATGAAAACAGAGCATAATCCATTGGTTAATGAAAACAGAACATCCGGCTTACCGACACCGTAGGTCACGACTGGGGTGCCCGGTCAGTCCAGAGGCCACAAAGGGTCCGGCACACGGTTTTGCTGGCGGGCTTTTTTTGTGGAGCGTCGTAACACTGTCACGTATGGACGATAACCATAGGTCACGACCAAAGCGCCTGACACGTGGTTTTTCCTTTGGTGGCTAAGATACCTTGACATATGGAATGACTATAAAATCAAACTCTAATCTATGTACTTGGGTTATAAGAGTTCATCTTTTGGCTATCATAGCCAACTTCAATTTCTGTTGCTACACTTGGCATAAGGCTAGTTTTTCACAGGCTACATATACATTATAATTTTGTTGTAGAACTTTCACTTAATAGGAGTGTTTTTTCACAATTGGATTAAACGAGGGTTTAATTTTTTAAAATTTGGATTAAATTTTGACTTATTTAAATTTTTCCAGTATTTTTCTAGTATGTATGTGTAAAAAACATTTTTGAATTTGAGAAAATTTTCAGTATTTTTGTTGTAGGTGTAGAAAGCTTATGTTTTGGGTGAAGAATTTATTGTTGTAAAACAAATTTTTTAGTATTTTTGTTGTATGTGTAAAAAACATTTTTTTAACTTCAGAAACTTTTCCTTGTTGTATGTGTGGAAAACTTACTATCCATTAAAACATGATGTTTCACATGTAAACTTTTGAATTTCATTAATTTTGCTACTTTAATGCATTGTTTTATGTGTGTGTGTGTGTGTGTGTGTCTAATGATGTTGAGATCATAGGTCGAGGATAACCCTAATATTGGATAGAAGAATAATTTACACAACTGTGGGATGTCTTTGCTAGGATTATGTAAATCTAAACACCTCACAAGATAGTCTTTATTCCTCACAATTGCCTCCAACCCTCAACTCCTCCCCATGAGATTTGAACTTGTGTCCCAATGGAGACTAAAACCCACATAAAATAAAAACCTATATATCCGATTGCTTAAACAAACTTCATAACTATGTTTTCATATCTACATATGCAAATGTGTTGTCCTGTGAAGTTTCTTTAAAGCAATAAAATATTGTATCATCACCAAGTTGATCCACGAGAATAACATTTATTCAACAATTGCTTCTCTTGCAATATTTGTTGGAATTAAGGCTTACATTGATGTAATAAGCTACATTTTATAAGTGACAAATTAGTTTGTGAGTTGTTATAGGTGGTTGGGATATTCTCTCACCCTCTCCTCTTAAATTAGGAATAATTTAGATCTAATAATAGGCTAAAAACTCTATATAGTAGAGTTATAGCAAAATTTGGTACAATTTTTTGTGTGTGCTTATGAAATATTAATTTGGTATCAAAGCAACCTTAGGCCTCACTCCCTCATGGGAGTCCAAGCGCATAGGGAAACTAGAGTGGTGTGTTGTTTGTGCTATTTGTATTAATCGTTTGTCCATCATTTGATATAGTTGTTTCCTGGGAGAATATTTTCGTATAGCTATTGTTCAATAGCTATTGTGTGAAAAATGTTTCTCCCTCGCATTATCAATCATAGGCTAGTGTTGTCCATTATGGGGTGAGGATGTCAGATCTTGACGCCATTGGAAGTTGTTGGCATCTCGCATTTATCAACCACTTCCCAAGGTGTATGTTCCATCGATGCATATCAAGTAAGAACAATTGTTAGTGAAGGCCATTGTCACACACAAATCGATGATTTGTTTCTTTCAAAATCCGATAACCCAATATTTTTCAATAATGCTTCTAAATTTTTAAGGTTAAAATTTACTTACTTAGCATTGCCAATATGTTTAGGGGTACCTGCGTTTTGCGCTTGTTTTCGACACAAAGCTAGCTATCTACAACTGGGCATTTGGACAAAGGACGTTTGTGGGTTATCGTACTCTTAACGTGGTTTGATCCAGTGGCCAAATGGTGCAATAATAAATGTTGTATGATAATTGGAGGCATGCACATCTCACTGTGTACAGTAACAAGAATTTGCAATGAGGTCTGGTATAGTGACCTCATTGAAAATAGCGACGATCTTACAATTCACTATAATGCATCGGTTTTGGCCCATTATATTCTCCTCTGGAAATATGTCCTATATCATTACAATCACATTCATATTGTGGACTTTATGGACTTTAATGGTATGCCTTATTTATAGAAGGAAAAAATTATTCTAGGGAAAGAGCATTTGCTTCCAAATAAAACTATCAATGCTACTAGTCATATGGAGGGCAAGGTTTAGGAACTCTCAAATGGAGTTATTAGTGATGAAACTCATATCTTGATGGTAGTGTAGTTAGATTAGAAAAATGTTGCTCTATATAATTTTGTTTGTAAATTAAGTGATGATGAATGTTCAAAATTAAAGGTGAAAAAGGTAATGGTAAAGTGAAATTGTTTTTCGAAGTTAAATTAAATCGAGTGCAATTAAAAGGTTCAATATGGATGGTCATCCAGTCAGTTCAAAAGTTGTGGATCTAGGGAAGGATCCCTCATTAGTTTGTTGAAGACATTAGAGTATGTCAACTTGTGGATCTTTTTTAGTAATTGAATTTAGGAGATCCATGATTCGATAATTCAAGAATGAAACTTAGGAATTCAACTTGGAGCTACACCTTTATTAATTTTACGAGACAACTTGATGGAGCTCAAGTTGGTTTGAAAACTGTAAATCATTTAAAGAATGTTTGATTATGATTTTTTGTTGTGTATATGTGATATTGTAAGCATTAAGAGGGGGGTTCGAATTAATGCTTACATTAATTTAATAAGTCACTTTATATAAGTGACAAATTAGTTTGTGAACCATTAGAAGTAGTTGAGATATTCTCTCAACCTCTCCTCCTAAATTACGAATAAGTTATATATGATAATAAGCTAAAAATTCTATATAATAGAGTTATAGCATAATGTAATACAATTTTGTGTGTGTGCTTATGAAGTATTAATTATATTATAATATTGCATTTTAATTTAATATTATTGATTAAAAGAATGACGAAACAAGAACACATTATTATACATACATGATACAAATACAAGAGACTTGAGTATTACCAAGGATATATAATGGTCTATCTTAATATTTAAAATGGAGAAAAGTGAGTAAACCATTACAATGATAGTGTATGTTAAGAAAGTATGTGTTTTGAATTGTAAATAAGATTTAACCCTGAAATTTCATTTAAAAAAATGGGAGTGTTTTCTTCCAATCTATATAAATGATAACACAATGAGAGAAAAGGTTTTAGATAAAGATGATTATGGGGATATGTAGCACACTAATTCAAGTTTTAAAACCATGAGGATTTCTAAACATGCAATATTGTATATGGAAAATCATCTTAATTTGCATTCATTTATTGGGTTAGATTGTTTTTCCATCCATCATGTGGGATGGCCTTGTCTAAGAACAACCTAGTAATGAAAAAATATATGGAAAATCTCGTAATAATCTGAACTAGAAAAATGAAGTGTTCATTTACTTTGGGCTCCTTGTTGTATGGATTATAAATATGTTGGTCATGAGGTATGCGATGGTCAATACAAACTTAATTTGGTGAGATAAAACCTTCAATTTCCTAATACCAGAGGAAAACTGATAAGAGAGTTAGCCTAAGACTAGAGCAAAACTTATAAGAGAGTTGGCTCTTATGATAACTCAAAGAGATGATAACGTCATTCTCAAGCTAGAGATAAGGAGTTGGTCATTAAGATAGGTTAAAGAGATGATAAAAATCATTCTCAAATTAAGGATAAGTCCAATAATAATGATGGAGCCTAAGAGAGAGTGATTCTCAAGTGGTGAAACAACCCCTTAAAAAACCCCTCAACAATTTCCTTCTAGGTGCCACTTCTGCTTACCCAACAATGCATCAATTTTGCAGCCCCCTCTCAGCTTAGTCAAGTCTTAAACTTCTCTACATGAATTCTGGTAGTCCAACTCAAATTATATTGACCCATAACACCTTACAACAAATATAACACGAATGGAATCTTTGGATGAATTTCGATAACCAATTTGAATTCTACTCACTTGAAACTCTCAAGTAACAATTTAATTGTGGATTGTTTTCTCTCAACTCGAAAATTCACCTCTCTGGACCACTCATTCCCCCTTTTCACACTTTCTCATGCCCCATAGTCATTATTTTTCTATCCCTTTCTTAGGAATTTATGGCTCAATGGCCAAAAATTGAGGTGGGTACTTCCCATGCCTTTTTGCATCTTCACTATTCCAACTACCTCTCCAACATTTTAAAATTATGGGAGGTTTACTAATCAACTACCAATTGTCCTCAATAAACAAGTTGCTAGAATTGAAAGAGAGGGATTAAAATTCAACTTTGAATTTAGCAAAATGGCTCTTCTTTTTGGTTATCAACACAATTGACAAGGTCATCCACAACCCCTCACTAGTTCCCTTATTTTCTCCTCTCATTTTTGTTTATATTTTTCCCTTCCTAGAGAGTTGGTGTTACCTTCACTCCTCCTTGATTTAACCCTCTAAATTATCCTCTCTAAGGCGATATTCACATCAAGCTTGCTAGTATCACCAATATGTCTCTTATTTTTAATGTTGCATGGCCCAAATAGGTTCCTGCATTATATCTCAAACACTTGGTTAGGTGTATGTATTATTCACGTTAACCCCTAACTTGTAGGGGTAACTAGAGGATATTTTTTTCACTTGTTATTGTAATCACAAATCAACAGATGAGCCCAAAGTGTGACTGTTATTGTATCCATGTGTTGTATTGGGCCATTCTTGGATGATCTTTGTGAAGTGTTTAACCTAGGTGGTATATCCAAAACCTTTGTGGTTGATCATATCCTGTATTTTGAATACCCATATTCAAGATAGTCCTTGCTTTTATGTTCCCATTTGACTATCCTTTAGTGGCATTAAGTTTATGCCATGTTGGTCATTTATGACTTGGGTAGGTATGCAAGGGTCTTGAGATGGATCTACTAGTACACATGATTTAAGGGAGCCTCTATTTTTTCTCACTCCTTTATATGTAAAGTGTTGCTCATGTTGTAAAGGTTGTCACACCCAAACAAACACATTTATCTTATGCCCAAGCATGGACAAACATCTTATGTCTTTGGCACATTTTGGCATGGGAAATTTGGATATGATTCTATATTTTTTTATGCAGTTTCATATTTCCTGAGGCAATTTCATAGTTCTTATGGTAGTAAATGTATCCTGAGGCACTAGTCACATCATTCAAGGCATAATCTGGTTTCTTTTGTATGCATGGCCATCCTCTTCGCATGTCTAAGTGTGGGTAATATTCTGCATCCATGATAGTTAGGCTTGTTTCTGCTTGCCTTATTTAAGTACATACATATCATAGTTTGGCTACCGGTTTACTATTGAGATAGACTCGTTTGTATACTCTCTAATCATTCTTAACTTGACAAATAGCCTTACTTCTTCTTGTTTCATTTTTATTTGCTAATACTTTCTTGCTACCATATTGCTTAAAATTAATCCATGTAACTTTGCTCTCCATCACTAAATGGGAATGCGAGTTTTCTTATGAAATTTGGAAATCCTTACCTAATCTATGAATCATTGATTACAATGATGGGAATTAGTATTTTCCATTTTTTCCCTTATTCCTCTCTCTCTCTCTCTTCACATTTTATCTCCTCTAGTTTTGATCATCTCACTAGTGATTGGTTCCCTTTAGGTAATAGCCTCAAGTAGGGCCCAACTTGACATAACTTCTTCCTAGATGGGACTAGTCATTGTGCTCCTTCCTCCTTGTCTATTCTCTAGAATATTGGTACTGGTTGTTGCATCCGATAGACTGCAGCTATATTATTGCTTAATCATATATCCAATGTATCCTTACTCTAACCTTTTGCTTCTTAAATTTTCTAGAACTACCTAGTGTTGTCTCCAATTTTCTTTCCTTTTCCTCTATCTATTTTTCTTCATTTTTTCATTTTTGTTCTCTCATTATGTCACTAGCTACATACTTATGGTAGATCTTTATGTATTCATTGGTAAGCCACTAGCTACAACATCAATCTCCCTTTTTCTTAGTTTAAGTATCATATATCTAGCTATTATTCATTAACTTGCATTTTTTTTTTCATTTATGCTTCTTGCCTTTCCCATCTAGTGTGCTAAGACATTCAAGTGGCATCTGATCTCTTGTATGGCTTTCCCTAAACTAGGTTTTTCATTTCATTTCCTTGAACTTGGATAAGTGTAGGTGCCTATCTCTTCCACTTGTCTTCTTACATTTTGTTTTAGCACCTAATTTTGTAGTCTTGTAGCTATTCTACTTATATGGTAGTTAAGCTTCCCATTCTGTGTCTTATTGCTACCCTTTCTTTTATCCTTCCCCTCATTCTTTCTCTGACATGTGTCTTTGCTTCTTGGTCGAATTAAGACTAACATTATGATCACATATACATAGCTTTTTCAATAATTAACTACACTTGCAATTTTCACATGTGTTACAACCTAGTTATGATCTTTAGATTGGAAAAGTATATTTGTATACAATTAATGGTTGAGTTCCAATCAATGTAATGATCAAACATTGTACATTGAAAGTAATAATAATAAGATAAATAAACATCTATAGACAAGAAGGTGAAGAAGAGGTGGTGCCATGATTCCACAAGACCTTTATCTATAACTCATCTAATCACTTATGCCTCCACCTCGATGCCATACAATAAAATGCAAGATATTTTCATACTCTGAGCCATGCTTATTTTCTACCATAGGAATAAAAAAAAACTCAAGAGCATTAGAATCTTTGACCTTCAAATTACGATTACCTACCACCAAGCAGGAACATGGGGTTCAACTTAGAAACTTCATATTTGGTGGCACACACATGTATCTGTTGATTTTTCTTTGGCAATTTAGAATAAGTTTATGTCTAGAAGACGATCACAAACACACTAAAATGCCACAACACAAGCACTTTGAACAACGAAAAATGTACAATAGTGAATCAATGAAGTACACAAGAATTTTTGCAACTCAAAACTTGCTTTATTACAAATTTAATACAACAAATGTGGGGCTCCTGTACCAGGGATCATGGCACTTACAATTAGCCTTGATACAAGGAAAACTAGGGCTTGATGTCAACAATGTATGATAACCAATCTACCCTTGAATAAGACACAATTCACCTACTTGTTGAAGGAGATACCATACCATCCCTTTCATTCCACGTGCCTTGAACACCTCTAGTGGGTCCTTTTCTACCTCTTCTTTTTCTCACAAATACTTCTACAACTTCATAATGCTTACATCTTCAGCTGCTCATTATACCTCTATCAATCCCTTAGTTGCTTCAAAAATGACTGATAGTAGGTTGCCTTCACATAGTTTCTTTACTGCTCCAAGGTCACTGTCAGAAGGTCTTCCAAGATGCCCACTTACAGTCACTTTGCTCCTCCAAGGATGAATATTCTGGGGCTCAACAATCTTCCCTTCGAAAATACTTCGGACGCTCCAAAGATACTATTCATAGGGTCTTCTAAGGTTGCCCTTACACAGTGAAACGTTTGATCCTTTGTCACACAACTTAGGGCTTCTTACCAGCCACTAACAATCCCTTTACTTCAAAAAGAGCATTGTTCTTAGGTTCCCAACTAAAAAATCCTCACAACTATAAATGACCACATGCATTCATGTACTTAGGGCATCATAAACTGTTTTCCAAAACACCACTTTTGGAAAAAATTCAAATGCTACATCAACCTTGGATTCATCACATAGAAAACTAATCACTTACCTTTCAAGATGTCTACTCTAGCAGCCCTTAAGATAACGATTATGTGCACATAGTATTGGGGTTTTCAACCCTCTTTTAGAGCTCTTGAAACAACCACAGGTTTTCCCTAATTTGTCAAGAATAGACCTCAAAAAACCTATGCAAACCTCTCCTTAAGACCCTTCATTTTTTCACTCTGTCTAAAAGGAACTTCGACCCCTGATCACTGCTCCATCAAAGGTCTTATGACCTCTATCTAGTAGACATATAGGGGCTTGACCTATTGAGAATTATATAGGGCGATGATTATGATTAATTCTCTTTACTTAATAACTGCTTGTGATGTATTTTAACTTATTAGATTTTTTCCTTATTATTAGATGTGTGAATCATCAAACAAATACCAAAACAAGAAGAATAATAACACATAATATAGGCTGCAATCAAGGGCCAAAACCTCTCCTCTTGAGAGGAAAACCCGCAAATCCCTTCTCGTCCTTATAGATTCTTCAATTGGCGAATTCCATGATCTTAAGACTGAGACCAATACCCTCCAATACAAATTCCAACCTCTTTGGATGATGTGCTAACCTTGATCTAGTCAAACCCAGTCAAATCTCTTCCAGTAGCACTTCTTCGACCTCCTGCAGCAAGATTTTTGGCCTACTACTGCAACTCTGAAATTTCGACGTCCCTGCAGTTGCAAATTCCACATGTGTGAGCTTCGATCTTTCTTTAGAGACTTCCCTTGACCTTCACTTGCCTTTCCCTGACTTATGGAGCTTGAGGATGACCCTTGGTGACCTTCACTTGAACTCTTTGCCTTCTTTTCTCCAAGATCGAACTTGTATATAGAAACCCTAGTTTTGTTGTAGAAACCCTAGTCTTCCTTAGCACAAGTGAGAGAAAATAGCTCAAACAAAGATCTTCTTCGCCCTTTTCCTCCTTCGCTGCCTTTTTCTTCCTCTTCCTTTGCTAGAATGAGTGGTGAGTGAATGTGCTTCAAGTAGGATGAGTTCTCTTCTATTTATAGGCTCTTCAAAGGTGGACATGGCTCTTTCTTTTAGGTCGACTTGCCAGCTACCAAGCCAACTTGGACTTGGAGGCTATTCTGACACTTATAAAGACAAAAGTAGTTTTCTTTACAAGTTACAATGTGCCCGATGGGTTCTTCAACTTATGACAATGAATATTTTGACTTCTTGACCTAGGAAAAACCTTAGAAGCACTCAATGGGTGCTTTAACTATACAATAAAATACCTAGAGCATGGAACCCATGCTCCAATAATAATAATAATAATAAAAATAATAATAACAATTTTCTTTCATTTTACAAGAATAATAAATACATTTCATACTTATGAAGACCGAACCTAGTTACACATTTTTCAACACTCCCTCTTAACTAGGGAGGTATTCATAAGAGGTACATGGACATTCTCAATCTAAATATATCTCATAAGAAGAGTGGGATTGGTAACCCATCTGTGTAGCATCATATCAACCAACAATGTCACATAGCAAGGCCTTGACTAACAACTCTATCTCTCCACAATATCATAGTACAATGCTGGGACCAATGATTTATAGACACCAATATCATTGTCTCTCAAGGTGCATACTCCACCCGGGTTTTCATCGAGTATGACCTTCTTTGGACTATTCTTGTCTTGGGTAGCTAGTCTTCAAAGAATGTCATTCCATGACTACTATAATCTTGGATTCCCTACCTCATCCTCAAAGAGTATCAAATGCCATATGGTTACCCAATCCTCCATTTTGTCTTCCCAAGTGAAGACAAGAATGATGTGCCTATCTCTCCCCCTCAACTAGGTAGGATATATCAATCAAACCAAGATTTTCTCTTCAGTACACAAACTTCTTATTAGGAAGAGATTTCGTCTATATGTCAGCTACCTGCTCATCTGTGGAGATATATTGTAGCCGCAATGCACCATTTTGAACTAGCTCCCAAATGTAGTGATACTTGTTGTTTATATGCTTTGTATTTCCATGAAATACTGGTTCTTCAGAAAACCGTATACAACTGGTGTTGTCACATTCTATCATTGTAGGATCTATCGGTCCTTCGAATAGGTCAGACAACTACTTCCTCAACCAGACCGCTTCTTTTCTTACTTCACATGTTGCAACATACTCACCCTCAACACTACTCAAAGAAATTGTCTTTATTTCTTCTCATCCATGAGATAATGGAGGATCCTAGACTAAAACATCCTCCTGTAGTGCTTCTTCCATCCCACACACTTCCTCCCCAGTTGGAATTTTTATATTCAATCAGATGGACATCATTCCTCCTATCATATTTCAGGTAGTGGTGGATAGTTCCTCGCAAATATCTAAGTATATGTTTCATTGTTATCTAATGATCATGTATTGGCTCTACTTGTAATTGACTGAGAATTTTTACTGCAAAACATATATTTGGTCGAGTATTCACCAAGTACATTAGAGATCCAATGAGTTGTCTATACTTGGAAGGATCCACAGGGCTTGATTCGGAACTCCTAAGTCTATTCAAGTTTGTGATCATCATAGTGGTCATTGGTTTGCAATCCATCATGTGAAACCTCTTTAACATCTTGATCACGTACTTTCCTTGACCCAGATAAATTTCATCAGGTCCTTTCCAAACTTCTAGTCCCAAATAGTAATGCATCAGTCCTAGATCCTTCATATCGAATTATGTTGCTAGTTTCTTCTTACATTCTTCAATTCGACCTTCTACACCTGTCAAGAGAAGATCATCTACATACATAAGAATGATTACAGGTTCTCCCTTCACAACCTTGATATAAAGGTTTGGATCAACATAACTTTTTGTGAAGCCTATTCCTTGTAGGTACGCATCCATTCTCGCATACCATGCCCTTGATGCTTGCTTGAGTCCATATAATGCTTTCTTTAATATGAAAACATGTGCCTTCCTGTCTTTAACTTCAAATCCCAAGGGTTTCTTTATATAAACTTCCTCATCAATTGTGCCATTAATAAACATAGTCTTGACATCCATTTGGTGGATGTTCCATCTCACCGATTCTGCCAAAGCAATCAATCAATGAATCTTTGTATACCATGTTGTCGAAGAAAATGTATCTTCATATTCGATTCCTTCTTGTTGAGAGAATCCCCTAGCCAAAAATATTGCCTTATACTTATCGATACTTCCATTTGCAACATGTTTGATCTTATAGATCCATTTGGAAATTGCCACAGATTTGTCTTCGAGCCTAGGTAAGATCTCCCAAACTCCATTCTCCTTTATAGATTGATATTCTTCATTCATGGCATCCTTCCATTCGATTGACAGTTTCTTGAAAAGTGAATGGCTTAGCTTCTATTAGCTTTTTCATGTATGTTGCATACCCATAATATTGCTTGGGTTTCTTGCTTTCTCTGAATGAGCCTTTCACTGCTCCATGACCTTTTTCATCAAGTAGTTTAGATTTCAACTAGTTAGGTCTCTTTTTTTATTTGGGCAAGACCACAGTTTGAATGGGTTCACTGGGATCCTCATCTTCATGATGAGATTCTTCTTCTTCCCTGATTCTTCAAATACTAGAAGTTCTTCGTCATCAGAATCCATGGGAAGTTCCTTAGATTTATTAAATGTGATACTCTCGTCAAATATGACATCTCGACTTACTTCTGTGTGGTGTCCTTCTTTTATGTAGATTCTATAAGACTTAGAGGAGTTGTTGTAGCCAACAAATGTTCCTCTCATGCCTGATGGATCCAACTTCTTTCTTTTGTCCATTGGTATATGAATATATACGGGACACCCAAATATACAGAGATGTTCTATAGTTGGTTTCTTACCAGTGAATAATCCTTTGGGAGTCTTGTTGTCCAGCGACCCGCGGGGACTTCGATTTTGAACTTCGTGGCTTCTCCCCACAGACATTTTGGTAGATCTTGATCATGTAACATCACTTTTACACTCTCTTAAATGGATCGATTCTTTTGTTCTGCAACTCCATTTTGTTCGGGATTATATGGGACTATCAACTCCCTCTTAATCCCAGACTCCTTCTAGAATGATATAATTTTCTTGGATGTATACTCTCCTCCATTATCAGATCTTAGTATCTTGATTCTTATTTCTGTAAGGTTCTCCACTTCATCTTTGAATTCTTGAAATTTTGTAAATACTTCGTCCTTGGTTTTCATCAAGTAAACACAAGTCTTTCTTGAATGATCATTTATAAAGGTGACATAATATATATGACCTCCAAATTATTTAGGATTCATAGGATTACATACATCAGAGTGAATGAGATCCAAGATTTCTTTTGACTGTGAAGCACTGCTTCTAAATGGTCTCTTGGTATTCTTACCCAATGGACATCCCTTGCATACTCCTTCGTGATCTTCTTTTAATTCAGGTATTCCATCTACTATGGAAATTAGAGTTGGAAGGATTTTGAAATGAAGATGACCAAATTTTCTATGCCAGAGTTCACATGGGCTAATTTAAATGTGAACGAAAGCTTGAGCTAGAGGAGTTATCAACCTGTAAAGTATTCCTTCTCGAATACCAATTACTCTAGTATTCTCTATGCTTGAGTTGTTACTCCATACAAAAACTTTTCCATCAATGAAACCTACTATATCACCCTTATCTTCTAGACTTGAAATGGAAAGTAAGTTCTTATGCAAACCTAGAACAAATAGGAAGTTGTTGAGGTGAATGTTGCTTCCATTTTCCAGCTCTATAGAGGTTGATCCAATTCTTCTCATGGGATATATTTTTTTATCTCCAAGTTCCACTGAGTAAGAAGATTTTCCCTTTGATAATGTCTTCAATTGTTTGTGATGACCTGACATGTGTCTAGATGGACCACTATCAATTACCCAAATGCTCTCATCTTGGAATGTGCCAGTGAGTGCCGAGAATAAACCTTCATCTTTTTCCTTGACTACTTCCTTCTTAGTGGAGAATAAAAGATTCCATGCTTCCCTGATGTCTTTATTGAGGTAGCTTGTTACCTTTGAACACTTCTTGATGGAATTCTTCAATGTAGTGGAGATATCCATAATGCCCTTGGTGAACCTTAGCT
This sequence comes from Pinus albicaulis, assembly GCA_034641835.2. Lineage (NCBI taxonomy): Eukaryota > Viridiplantae > Streptophyta > Pinopsida > Pinales > Pinaceae > Pinus > Pinus albicaulis. The sequence continues at coordinate 833,511,059 of CM076575.1, forward strand.
CTGATACCATGTTGAGAATTCTATAGGACAATGATTATAATTAATTCTCTTTACTTGATAACTTTTTGGGATATATTTTTACTTATTAGATTTGTTCCTTATTATTTGATGTGTAAATCATCAAAAAACGACCAGAATATAGGCTGCAAGCCAGGGCCAAAACCTCTCCTCTTGAGAGGAAAACCCACAAATATCGTATCTTCCTTATAGGTTCTTCAATTGAAGAATTCCATGACCTTAAGACTAATACCAAGACCAACCTCTTCGAATGATGTGCTAACCTTGATCCAGTCAAACCTAGTCAAATCTCTTCCAGTAGCACTTCATCAACCTCCTGCAACAAGATTTTCGGCCTCCTAATGCAGATCTGAAATTTTGGCCTCCTTGTAATTGCATCTTCCACATGTGTGAGCTTCGATCTTCCTTTAGATACTTCCCTTGACCTTCACTTTCCTTATCCTGACTTATGGAGCTTGAGGATGACCCTTCTTGACCTTCTCTTGACCTCTTTGCCTTCGTTTCTCCAAGATCAAACTTGTAGATAGAAACCCTAGGCTTGTTGCAGAAGCCTAGTCTTCCTTAGCACGTGTGAGAGAAAATAGCCCAAACAAAGATATTCTTCTTCCTCTTCCTTCGCTAGAATAAGTGGTGAGTGAATGTGCTTCAAGTAGGACGAGTTCTCTTCTATTTATAGCTCTTTAAAGATGGACGTGACTCTTCCTTTTAGGCCAACTTGTCAGCTACCAGGCCGACATGGTCTTGGAGGGTATTATGACACTTTTAGAGACAAAAATAATTTTCTTTACAAGTTACAATGTGCCCGATGGGGTCTTCAACTTATGACAATGACTCTTTTGACTTCTTGACCTAGGAAAAACCTTAGAAGCACACAATGGGTGCTTGACCTATAAAGTAAAAGACCTTGAGCATGGAACCCATGCTCCAATAATAATAATAATAATTTTTTTTCATTTTATAATTTACAAGAATCAAAAATACATTTCATACTTATGAAGACCAAACCTAGTTACACATTTTTCAACAGGAAGCTCCTTCAAGTTGCATGCATAGTCTCAGCCTTTTCACAGATAATTTTCCTCAAAAGCATGCCGAGAAACCTGCAAGATAACTCAGCCATTAGATCTCCTAACTCGACCTTGTCCAAAACATAAGAAATCAAAACCTTCAATCTTCTTCCTTCACTTTAGATGAACATATTTAGGTCTACAACTCCCTTAGATTGGAATTCACTTGATGAATGCACTTGTGATGTTCTTTAAATGATCACAACTTATCTCTACTTATAGAATATTACGTAGTGTAACCATTCCACCCAAGTTCATATCTTGTAGGCCAAGTTGACTTGATCCTACCTGCAAAAATCCCACTAATCATTAGAAATAAATTTTCTCCATTTGAATTTGACCAAACAATTAAATCCTTAGGTTCCCCTTGGCCCTTAAAGGGTGCCCATATGCATCCAATGAATAAACTATTAATTTCTCCTCTACGTCTTGTTCCCACAACTTTGGGTACAAAACCCACTACTTGGGTACACTACCCACAAATCACTTTTGTGAGTAAACTCCTCAGAAACCCAATACCCCAGGGGTTGTGGCAGTACCTCCCAAGCTACACATTTCAACACTATCATCCATAATGATATCCTACCATGGAGCCTCACTCCATACCCCATCACGAGACTACACAGTTATAACTTGTACCTTCAACTACAAAAATAATAGATCCAACCTTTGGAATTCAAAGGGATCCCAATATTGGGTAAACACATTGTCATGAAAGGGCATTCATATTAACATCTCAAAAATCTAGGCAACACTCATTGGAGGGTCTAAGTTAACCCTCGACTCTGATACCATATTAAAATTATTAGAGAGAAAATTAAATTTATTGAGGAGATTAAAACAACTACCAAAAATACTCATTACAGGACCTTTTACTAACATGATTTCGCATGCGAGCATGAATGACACATTCTTTAAATAACAATTTACCATCGCATCAACATTATTGAAAGAAAGTCAAACAACTAGGAAACAAGCAACACAAACAACCATGAATAATCATAACACCGATATGATAACATAGGTCACCCTGGAGGGAAAATGGCTACATCTCCGGATTCCTTTGGAACTATGAATCTCTTTATTAATTCTGATGCATTCTCCTTCTTACAATGGGTTGAAACATCTCACAAATATGTGGATCATGCTCCTTAAAGAGCTGCCTTCTCACAAATGGGCCAAAGGCACTCACATAAGAGACATTTCCTCAGCACCAAAAGGGCTACATTTTCTCTCAGAACAAGGCTTCGAGCTCGTACAAAGCTTTTCCAGAAGCTCACACCAAAAATTCTCCAAAAGACTCTCCCCCCCAAAAAAATCTCTCATCAGGAGTTTATATAGTTTTTTTCCCCAACAAAAGACATAACTCCTCATCCACAGTAGTAGGATCTTAATACATTTTAAGGAAAAACAAGCTCCATGATTCTAGGATCTAAAACTTACTCGAGGGAAAAAAATGGTAAAATCCAAAATTCAAGGATCTTAACCGTGCCAAGATACCTCAACCTCTCATTGAGAAATGGAAAATTAGTTGTGAGGTGTATTCTCTCACAAACTAATTACTCAAATGGAAAATAAGTGAATATGTTGTGAGTCATTTTCTACTCACTTACACATTATCCACTTTACAATTGTAAATGAAATAAAGCATAAAACTTTTAATCCCATTTACTCTCTTATCCCAAGCTTTGTCACATATCATCAAATTTCTTCATGGTGTACAAAGTAAACTTTTGCGTGTGTGGAGATCCCCCTGGATCAAAGTGAAAATTAAATTTACTGAGGAGATTAAAACAACTACCAGAAAAGCAATAAAATACACAAGTTTTATCCTGGAAAACCCCACTATGGGGAAAATAAGCTAATAGAATATTCTATTAGTGTCCTTTGACCAAACCTAGCCAAGCTAGCCAAGTGTCCTTCACAACTCACATTCTTGGCACACTACAAGGAATTATTCCCAATCCTTTTAAAGGCTTCATTACAGACAATCCATAGGAACAAAACCATGGGAAACCAAAACCATATGCCCAAAACTACCATTGTTGACCAAGTAGGTTTGAATCTTTCACTGAGTCGATTTTATGTATCAAGGATAAGATAGAAAGGAAGGTGACATGGCTACATCAAATAATGCCATGTGGACACTAGCACCACATCATTAGGTAAGTACGGGTATTTTATATTTAACTTTTATTACTTTCCTTTTTACATTTTCTTAAACTCATTTATGGTTATTGCTTTACATTATTTACAATTGGTTTTTAAGGATGTCTAGGTAGGGTCTTGTCTCTCATATCACACACCTTAAACAAGTTTTTTGCATTGCATCACCTTGTGTTTGGATACATTTAGGTATCTATCTCTTAAATTCTTCTTATGTTTAATTGTTTAATTTCATATCGCATTGCTATTTAGTTCAATGGTACTTAAACTTTTTTCCTAGTCTCTTATTTCAATACTTGCATATCACAGATTAGTTATTTTTATACTTTGATTAAATTTGATATTCTTTTTCTTCTCTCCTTCATTCTTGAATTTGCATGCACCTTTACATCATACTTGAATTTTTTTTTTATCACTATATGTACATATCTTGCTTCAGCAATGAGATTACCACACTCGCATTGCATGCACACCTCAATAGGTTCCCAGATCAATTATTCCTTTCTTTTTTGCATTTCCTTTATTTCATTTTCTATTCTATAATTATATTAATCACATATAACTTGCTAACATCTTCAAGTAGACTATCATTTCCAATATGGCGTGCCCTAAATAGGCTCTAGCATTGCATATAAAACTCTTAGGTAAGTGCAGGTATTGTTTTCTTACAATCTCCATCTTAGATTGCATTTGAACATTTATTTCATATAGTAGCTAATATTCTATCTCCATGGTAGTTAGGTTTGTTCTTCCTTGTCTTATTTCAATACTCACAAACAATAGCCTAGTTGTTGTTTTAATATTTCAGTCATTAAACTTGTTTGTCTATTCTCCCATCATTATTATCTTGACATATATCGCATTTTTGTCCATTTTATTTTTATTTTCCACTATTTTTCATCTCATCACTTACAAACACTCTTGTCGATTTTCCTTATATGCATTATGGGGGTATGCAAGTGGTGTTTGCATCGCCATTTGTTACCTTTGTGCATATTTCACTAGTGTTGATACAATGATTACCCATGATAGCTCCGTTTTTATGTTATCCTACACGCATACTCACCTTGGAATTAGTGAGAAAAATGAGTTTTGTGGGATTATTTGGGAGGAATATGGTGATTTGGAACATGAATTCATACTCCGTGGTTTTTGTTTTTTCAAGGATTCATTGGCTTTTGCAAAATATTTTATAGAAGAACCTCTATCAAAGCTAAGATATCATTATGTTACTATGATGAGTGATGGGAATGGAACCTTTGTGGAAATGATTCTTGTGCATCTAAGAAATTCATGGCATTGAGAAGAATTATTAACGATTGAGAATATCTGTGATTCCTTGCAATGAGGTTTGTTAGGTAGTTTTTGTTGGAGCCCAGAAATGAAGTAGGATAGTTGGAGTGACTCATTCTCATTTTCTCTTTCCTTACCCAACTACACATTGGTGTTAGGATTTCTTTCTTCATTGATACCTCACTATCATTGCCACTACTAACCCCCTTTCCATGCTAGCGTTGCCTCTTGTAGCTTTTGTTGGTGCACTAGATTTTCTAGATCTCATCTTCGTTGGTGATTCACTAGTCCTCACAACTATTGCAACCTAGTTAAATATTTTTTGTAATTGTTGCCTCCTACATTCATAGGTATTTCAAGAATTCTTTGACATTTTATTCCCTTTCTTTCTTTGCATGGGTATTGCCACCATTTGTCTTTAATGGTGCATCAACATTGTCATTGCCTCCCATATTCTCTCCTCTTTATTTTGTTCATCTCTTGCCCTTCCTAGAGAGTTGGTGTCACCTTCACTCCAGAAGGTAACCCCATAAAATTATCCTCTCTAAGGCAACACTCAAATCTAGATTGATACCATCTCCTAGATGACTCTCATTTTTATAATGGCGTGGCATAAATAGGCTCTTGCAATGTATATCAAGCACTTGTGTAAGTGTAGGTATTGGTCATGTTAACCCCTCACCTCTAGGGGTAACAAGAGGATATTTTATTACATTTGATTTTAATCATAATTCACTAATTGAGCCAAAAGTGTCACCATTGTTGTATCCATGTATTGTATTGGGCCATGCTTGAATGAGTTTTATAAGTGTTTGATCTAGGTGGTTTTATCACTCCCCCCAACTTCCCAAGGCTGAGAGTGGGATTAAAAGAAGGTAACCATAGACCAGGCTTTAGGTCTGGTAGCTAGCCCTACCATGACTAGAGAGGGCTCTCTCAATGTCACTTTGCAGTCAATGAAATGACTGAAATATCTAATGATCTTAGGCTAGGTATATAAGCTTAGTAAATAAGGTTTTTGTTTGGTGTTTCTATGCTGGATAGGAATGTGAGTAAGGAGACTAGGTCTAGGGTTTTAGGTCAAATTTCAAGGTCAAGTTGCAGAGATATGGATGAGGCCAAGTAGGTAGCTTGAAAGCATGCTTAGTTTGTCATTGTGTATAGGATGAAGCAATAGAAAATCTGAATGAGCACTGAGGTGAATTCATTCATTTTGAAGAACATAAACATATAATGTAAATCTTGTTAAGACAGAGCATGAAAAGGCATGATTTCTGCTTATAAATTGACAATATAAACAAATAGAAGCATGTATATGAAAGAGGGAAACATATCATTCAACATGATAAGATAAACATACAGAGAGAACAAATGCTCCAATACCACCGGATTCTCAACACAATTTCTACAACACTGTCTTCGATTTCATTCCAAAAGGATTGTACAATGGCTCCACTACAAAAAACAACTATCCCACCCAAGAAAAGACTAAATTGGGTCTACTTATAGAAAATATGCACAATGACACCTCATAGGGTCGAAATCCCATCCAAAATGCATCATAAATACATGAGATGAGTCACTTCCTAAAATCTAGTGAGGTTAGAAACCATTCCCTCAAATTCAGCTAATAACTAGGAGTGTGTGTCCCCCACATTAAACTACATATTTCTTCATGATAAGAGGAAAAAACCAACTCAATTACTCCAATGCCAGCACAAAGGACAACAAAACCTCGAAAATATGACTTTTTTTGGACTTGAAAAGTGTCCTAAGGAATCCTACGTAGATGTGTAACACTTTTTGACAGATGCATAACACTTTTTTACATATGCGTAACACTTTTTTTCAGCTGATTTTGAGGGAATTTTAGGACTCCAAATCCAAATCTGGAAGATAGCTTAACTAGCCCTATGTGCCTAGTTTCTAGAACATCTTGAATTTTGAAAAATGACCTAGGGGAAGGACTTCACATGTTGATTCTCCCAAGGTTACTCCATATGCGTAACAAACTATCAAAAATAGTAGGAAAAGCACAGAAAACTAGTGGTATTTTGGCTTTTTCTTCCAAACTAGAGCCTGTCATGCAAAAATGATTCTTGATCTGTGATGTACTCATCAAAATGCATCCAACCATGTAAGCCATTCATAATTTGGATGCACTAGTAAAAAGCGTAACAACTTGCTGCTACGCATCTGTGATGTACTCATAAAAATGCATCCAACTATGTAAGTCATTCATAATTTGGATGCCCTAGTAAAAAGCGTAACAACTTGCCGCTACGCATCTGTGAAGGCAGAATCTCCATTTTAGTGCAAAAATCACCAAAAATGAAAAAATTGTTCAAAATTGTTCAAAATTTCTTCTACAAGACCATAGATGCCTCAAGGAGGTCTAAGTTTTCTTTCTCCTTAAGCTTCATTTGAGCCTTTTTAAGCTTCTTTTTCACTTGTTTGAGCTTGATTTGTGAAATTTTGTTCCTGGCGCAATAATGATTGGCCATATGCCTCTGGAGGTTATTGCTTTTCTTGGCTTTCTTCAACAACTTCTCAAGGTGCTCATTGATTCTATCAAGCCAATACTCTCTGTCTTGATTTATCTCATCATGAATCAACTCATCAAAGGTCTGCTAATATGCTTTAGGAACTGTTGATTCTCTCTCTCTCTGAAGTGCCTTGTTGAGGCCCATTATCCTTGGTTTTCTTCTCTTTGTTTCAACCTTTACATCTTCCAACTCATCATCATCTGCAATCTCTTTGCCCTTGCCTTTATCTGCATCAACATGTACCTTAGGCTTGTCTTAGAGGAGCCATTTTTCCTTTAGCTGAAAATTCTCTTGCTGTAGGAATGTAATCTGAGAATTTGCAATGCATAAAATCTCCCTCAACTCTGTTATTTCCTCATCCTTCTCTTTTATGGTCTCCTCAAATGATTTATCCTCAACTTGTTCTGCCATGTCAACATCTAGGGGCGCTTGTTCATCATGTTGGTGCAATGGCGATTCAATATGATGCATAAGTGGTTTCTCCTCTATTTCTCTTTGCTCAGCTATAATATCAAGTTTAGATACACTTTTGATTGATTTGGGAGCAAAGATCTGCCTCTTTCCCTTCTCATAGGTGTGAGTGACCTCAACAACCCTAGGAGCCTTTGAAATCTGAGTTTGCATGCTGGAAAAGCCAACCTCCATTGGTTATGTTGATACTAATGGTGATGATGTGATATGCATGACAGGAGGAAAAGTGGTGGGCTCTGCTGCTACTTTCTCTATGAAGGTTTCCCAAGTCATGTTGATGAGCGAGAGATGATGTAAAACAATGAGTTTGACTAGACCATTGTGGAAAATACTTGGGTGATGATCTTTGTTTCTGCTTTGAACCTTCTGAGTCATTCTAAGCAAACTTTTGTACAAGTAATGTGGCAAGTCAAGTGGTTTAGTAGAGGTAAAGTGCATCAATAATCTGATACGGTACCTGTACAACCTAGAGAATATCCCTTCACATGTGAAATATTTCATAATTATCCTCATCAAAGGAGCATATCTGTTAGGAGGTGCCTGAAAGGGAATATGTACTCAGGGTTCTCTCTAGCACGAGGTTTGAGGAACAATTTGCAATCTTCAAGGTCTATGTCCATGCCGTTAAACCACTTTTGTCCATGACTATGTATACTTGTTGCTGAAGAAATCACATATGCTGATAATTTGAACTCTACACCTGCAATGATGGCCTTTCCCATACTGAAACTTGTGGAAAATAAGCTTTTCAATTGGAGATGAAAAACTTCTTCCATGATTTTCTCATAGAATCTCAAGCATCCAGTCTTCTCAAAAGATCCTTTGGAAAAAGGTGAGGCATTGACTTCTTGCAAGGTGGAGGGTTGAAATTTGATGTGCGCCCTCCTTTGTGGATTTTCTTCTCACTCTCCATAACATCTATGAAAAGGATGAAACCCTTGGTGTTTAGGATGTAGTAGGTATGTGCACTGAATCTGGAAAAACAGAGGAGGGTTAGGGTAGGTTGTGGAGGGTGAGATGAAGGGTGGTGAAGCCAAGAAAAATTCCCAAAAAATTTCAGGAGGTAGGGTTGTATATTGGCTTCAAAACACAAGTGCAATTTGGTGAAATGGATGTAAATAAGGTGATCAAATTAGGAAAACACAGGGATTTCGTAATTCTGCAATAGAAAAATAGTAGGAAATTAGGGTTTGATGGGAATGAAGTGTAGGGAGGTTGTGAATGGTAGGGAATGCTATAGTATGGTTTGGGGAAGGTGTATGAGGGTATTAGATGACAGGGTTAGGGTTTAGTCCACCGAAATCATTTAATGATAAGATGAAGTGAAAACATAGTGGAAAAGGAGGTAAGCAAGAAAATCAACATTGTTCTTGATAAATTGACTTAAGGAGGATTATGAAGTGCTTACTTACTGTTGAGGAAGCTTTAAAAACTGATGTAAATGACCCTGGAGATTGGAGGAATGATTTGGGAGCCAAAATACCCAAAACGTAGCACTTTCCAGATGTGTAACACACTCTTTGCGAGATGCGTAACAGAATTTCCAGATGCGTAACAAACCCCTGCCAAATGCATAACAAAGCCTCCAGATGCGTAACAAAGGTGCCAGATACGTAACAAACCTCTACTTGATGTGTAAAAAAGGTGCTAGATGTGTAACAAAGCTTCTCCAAATGCGTAACAAACTCCTCCAAATGCGTAACAAAGCCCTTTTGGAGTAGTTTTCTTGCTTTTCTTCAAACCCTCGACAATAATGGATCAATGCTGAAGGTAAGAGAGGAGATCTACCAATCATGAAAAGACAATATGAGTTGAAAAAGCCTTCTTTTTCCTTTTTATAACATCTTGAAATGACTTTTTGTCTTTTAGTGAAACAAAAGACTTTGAGGACAATTTTTCCTTTTTGGAACAATTTGACAATGAAACAAGTTTTGAAATAAGACAAAGTGTCTTACTTTATTCCCTTAACTATGCTAACTCCCTTTAAAATACTAATTTGATGAAAATGAAGCCTTGTTCACCATCTTTGGTGACATATTTAAACTTTTCAGTGGCAAAACAAGGACACCTATACAACAGACCTAGATGGATATGGAGTGATTGACCTAAGGCTCTAAATGACAATGAGTGACATGACCTCTGAGATAATGATGGCCATGTATGGAATGAGGGGAGTAGCATTTCTAACCTAGACCATATGCAGTGACCAAAATTTATTTGAAAACTTGTTTGAAAAGACAATTTTTTGACCTAGGACTACTAGCAAATAAACTGAAAGATCATGTTTGATCATTGAACATATTGACACTAACAGGTGGTATAGCTAGACCCTTTGTGGTCGATCATATTGTCTTTTGAATACCCATCTTCAAGATATTCCTCTCTTAATTTCCTATCTGAATATCTTTTGATGACATTAATTTGACACCATGTTGGTCGTTTATGACTTGGGTAGGTATGCAAGGGTCTTTAGGTGGATCTACTAATAGACATGCTCTAGGAGAGCCCTTGTTTAATCACTCCTTTCTATATAAAGTGTTGCTCATGTTGTAAAGGTTATCACATGTATAGAGAAACATTTATCTTATACCTAGGCATGGACCCCACTCTTATGTATTTGGAACATTTTAATATGGGATACTTGGAGATTATTCTATAGTTGTTCATGCAATTTCACATTTCCATTGATTTAAGTTAGGGTTTGTGAGATATGCAAATTTAAGGCACATGATGGGATATAGTAGCTCTATAAAATAACCTATAATGAATAAGATCAACAAAGGACCAATAGGACATGAAGGAGGCAAGCTAGGGTTAAGTAAATGATAGTTTCAAATGGCTGAAAATGCATATGACAACAATAAATACAAAGACATCACCCCTAATTTTGAGGTTAAAGTATTCAATCAATGCTAGAGTTTTCCTTTTATTATTTATTAAATGCAAGCCCTTCAAATAGGGAAATAACATATGGACATAAAATTGTGATAAAATGCATATTTTAAGCTAACCCCAACCCTAGTTACCATGAAATTAAAGAAGAAAGGAATATTTATAATGATGAAAACCTACTAGATTAGAGCCTTTATCTAGTTGGGCAATGGAGACAATTAGAGAAAAGTCAATGACAAAGGGCCTTGGATGAAGAGGGTGAAAGATTGAATTTATTCACTTGGAAACCCCTAGTGACCTCTCTATGTGGAATATTTTGAGGTCAAAGGATGCATGAACCAAGTTCCTTTGATGGATTCTTGCAAAACAAATTTTGCATTCCATCAAGAATCAAGATTTCAATAAAATATGTTGCACTTGTTAATATGACACTCATAGAAACCCTAATTTCAAAAATATTGCATGCAAAATGGAAGAAAATGTGACAATAAACATACACATTTCCAATAGGAGTCACTTCAACAATCCCAAAAGTCTCTCCATGAAAAAATCTCCTTCCCAAGACAATTTTCTCTATAAATGATCATATTACATCCAAAAAGAAAGACAATAGCTAATGCACCCTCCTCTAGAGAAGAAGTGAGTGAATGATGATGATGAACAATGGAAAGTGACTCCCATAGATTTTATGAGGGTAACTAAGTCACTTTTCCATAATTTTACAAGAAAAGCCCAAACAAAATTGCTTGAAGTGTACAACTAGGTTAAAAGAGCCAAAATAACCTATTCGTGTGGGAATAAAATCTCTCCAAAATGATTATCCTCCAAGAATGATCAATTTCCATCAAGAAAGTGATGAAATGGTCCACAAGTGCCCCTAACTCCAAGAAATCATAAAATTCTAGCCATGTGTATTTATTTCATTTCCTATTTCATTTTCAAATCTTCTAATTTCATTTTTCTTTGCTTACACCTTCTTGCTACCATATTGCATACAACAAATCCATGTAACATTGCTTTGAATCAAAGATTGGGCATGAGGGATTTTTTATTAGATTTGGAAATCCTTACATAACCTGCTAATCATTCATAGCAATGATGAGAATTAATATTTTACATTTTTTCCTTCTACCTCTCTTTATTCACTTTTTGTCTCCTATATTTTTGGTCACCTCACTAGTGATTGGTTCTCTTTAGATTGTTGTTTCAAGTAGGGCCCAACTTGAGATAACTTCTTCCTAGATGGGACTAGTCACCATCCTCCTTTCTCCTGTCACTTCATTGGAATATTGGCATTGGTTGATACATCCTATAGACTGCAGCTATAGGATTCTTAATCATCAATCCATAGTATCCTTAAATGTTTTGGTTCCTGACATTATTAGTACAATCCTTGTGTCTTCTCCACTTTTCTTTCTATTTTCTTTGCCTCCTTTCCTTTCTTTTTCAATTCTTCTTCTCTCATTCTTTGAGAAGCTACATACTCATGCTAGATTTTTTTTTCCTCAACGGTACTGTTAACCACCAAAAGTATGTGTCCCCTAGGAGAATTTTTTTTCTTATTGATCTCTTCCAACCGATAGCTAGTAGCCCCTGATAGCCACTAGTAGCTGATGTGACGTGTCATTCATATCTTTTCCACCTGTATCATTCATGTGTTACCTCGTGCATTTTCTAAGAGCACATGTTGGAAGGTGGGCTTCTGATCAAAAGGTACTTTATTCATTATGCAATTGGGTGCTTATGCATGTTTGTATTTGGGAATTCTTGTATTTGTATCAAGTATTGTGTACTATCAGACCACGTATCCACATGCCGAGAGCGGGGCCATGATTCATACTACATGAAATGTGTACATCAACTTATGGTGTGTTTATGTGTCAAGGTCTGATCCAATCAGGATTCCCTATATTGCATCATACATACATTTCATATGTCAATCGATTGCTTACCTTGAGTGATTAATTCGATGTGTAGAACCCGAACAATGTTAAAAAAAAATTAGCAACAAGCCATGAACCACCTAAACATAACCACATCCAAATATAACTAGATCAATGATGAGACTCAACCTCTGTTATATGCTTCCACCATATATTATTTCCATATGAACACCCTTTCCAAATTTAAACTCTTCCCAAAAATTACCTGTGCCAAAACTTTGTGCTCTACTAAACATATTAGAACTCCACTAGTTTGTTAATGGGTTGTAATTAAAACAAATCTTAATATTGCGACAAGACCTCCACATTAAAGAGATTACACTCCAGATTCAAAACATGCGCAAAAAAATTGCAATGGCTTCGAACACTTCCAAAGAGTTGACATGAACAGATCTTCATAACCAATTCATATCCAAAACTCCACAAAAAATAGAAAAAAATCAAAACCAATCCAAACCATGTCATGTATTACATTTGTTTCAAACCCAACCGTCAGATCATTGTACCAAATATTTTGCAAACAGTTAACATATAAAAAATCGTTCATTGTTTGATCGAATCTATATCGTTGCTCCTCCATTGCATATAACTCACAACCACATGACTAGTTATGGTCACATGGTGGTCCCAATCAACCATAAGACTGACACTTTAAACCCGGAGCCAACGTTTCCAAAAGCCATAAGACCAAACCCATATGACCTAGACCCAAGGGTCATTGGGTGTCAATATACTAATGTCATCGATGATGTCACAATAGCCATGTGGCATACCTAGAGTGGGTCACATATCACCCAAAAAAACACTCATTAGAAAATTGAATCTGCCATTTTTTTTCTACCAAGTGGCAACCTCTGGTGGCTCCCCATCAACATGTTAACATTGTCTACCACTACAGCCTTGTCACGTGTCAATATCCTATTGGTCCGCTTGGAATGGTTAAACATCGAGCATCTTTTCCTTCATCAAATTGTTAATTTATTGAGGACACAGTGGATTGATCTGAGACTTGCATGGTCTTTGACTATGTTAACTAGTGCACAACTTTGTGTGCTTAAGGCCATTGGTCTACCTATTCAATGGCGGATATTCTCCCAACTTGCACGATGTTTAAAAAATTAATATTTTTGGTTTGGCCTTATAGTTTTTCCTTCTAATTTTTTCCCCTATTAAAATTGATTTTCAACTCGCCATAACTTCTCATCTGAGAGGATTTTTTCTAAGAAAAATACGTCGTTGGAAAGGTATCGATAAACACTACGCAATCATGCTATTAGTAATCTATTTTGGGAATTTTAACTTCTTCAAAAACTCAAATAAATTCAAGAACCCCTATCCTCATGTAATGAATCCTGGTGAAAGGGCAAGCTATCATACTTCTTCATGAAAAGTCCTATTGCTTCTTTGATCATCAAGGATGGTCTTGCTACTGGTGTCTCATGCTCCCCTTTGACATCAATGAAATCTTGTTGTCATCCATGACAACTCTATTAGAAAAACATATTAGAAAACTATAATTACATATGCATAGCTTTTTTTAGCAATGGAATTACCACACTCACAATTTTCACATGCGTTATAGCCCAATTACGATATTTAGATTAACAATGTAAATTCACATATGCAATGAATGGTCTTTACATTGAAAATAATAGTATAATAAATCAATAGATGCACACAAGAATGAAGAGAAGAGGGGTTGCTATGATTCCCCAAGAGAGGGAAACAAGGGGACCGTGGGGGCTCAAGGGAGCCAAAAACAAATTGTAATATGATATTCTTTAGCTTAATTCCTTTCTTATGTCATCCTATGTTACCCACCTTGAAGTTAGTGTGAAAATTAAGTTACATGTGTTTCTTCTAGAGCCATGTGTTGAGTTGGGAACATGCTTACATAGTCTCTGGTTTTTGGTTGTCATTTGGGGATTCTTGGTATTTTATCAAAGGTAGTATGGTAAGACTTGTTTGAGTACCCAGGTAAGATTCTATAATTTTAATGAATTATGGCAAAGGAAACCATGTGTAAATTATGCATGTGTACCTGATGAATTAAATTAATTTATAACAATTAGTGACAATTGAGAATCCCATAATTCCTTGTGAAGGGTTTCTTGGCTAGTCTATTCTAGAGCCCATGAAGGTGGTGGTATAGCTCAAGGGACTGCATTGAAAATAAGGGGATTTGGTTCTATGTGTAGTGTAGGATGAGGAGGAAAGAGAGTTTGGATTTTGGTAAGAGTGGACAAGCCATAAAACTCAACAAAGATGCCTATATTTTTGGATTCATAGTCCTAGCTCGAGGGTGGATTGTTGTAGAAATATTACTGCAATAGTGCGTATATTTGAGTTGAATGTCCAACATCTACAACCAAATGATGTCTCATTTTTATAAATAATCATTTTTATGGTATAGGTGGGGCCCTAATTTAATTCAATTATAGTATTAAAGTGCAATAAGAATATGAAAGCGGTAAAGGGGGTTATGAAGGATGACATGGTGGGCTTGTTAAAATTGTTGGAGAGAAAATTAAATTTACTGAGAGAAGATTAAAATAACCAGCAAAAAAACATAATAACACAAGTTTAATCCTTAAAAGCCCTAATTCAGTGAAAAACTAGCTAATAGAATATTCTATTATTGTGTGTTGGCCAAGCAAAGCCAAGTTGGCCAAGTGAGTGTTCACCGCTCACATCCCTGGAACATTACAATGAATTCTTCCGAAGCATTTTAAGTGCTTCATAACATGCAATCCATGGGCAAAAAACCATGGGAAACCAAAACTATGTGTCCAAAACCACCATTATTGACCAAGTAACTTTGACTCTTTCACCAAGTCAATTTTACCAAACAATCGCCTCTTAAAACTTGACATGGGCTTTCCTTGATCAAAAATAGCCAGCGACCAAGTGAACCAACACTACTAACCTATAGGCAGTAGCCCCTCAAAATTTATATCTAGTGTACCCAGTAATTTGGCATGCCCCCTATCACCTATGTCTAACTCCAAAATTTACTATTAATTTCATAGGGGTACACATGCCTTATGAAGTTTTAAAACATTATGCCTGTTATCGCTCAAACTAGTAGGGGTCCTAGGAGGGGATAGGGGAAACAATGGAGCGATAGCCCACTCTCACCCTAGCTAAGGCTCCCTGCTCTTTACGAACTTTCACTGATGGGAGGAGTCCCGATATGAGAGGAATCACAAGAATAGATGGATCAATGACAAGATATGGGGTGATTCCTTAATCTTATTCAGAGGAGAGACTTAATTGAATAGCTTACTTGCTTTAGAAGCAAGGTGATAGGCTCTCTTGGAAGGGCTAAGAGGATGCTTAAGCCTAGATTTAGAGGATATGCCTTGGCAAGGGAATTCCTAGACTTAAGGATCTTTATGTAGAAATGGATTCTATGTAATGATTGTGGAATTTGAGATGTCGATTCGTGGGACCACAGAGAACCCAAGTGGACCCAAACTAGTTCAAGGGTATGGAGTTGATAATCTAAGGAGGTTCTTGACCTAATTAGGGAAGAGAATAGGATCAAATCACTAATTTTCTCTTAAGAGTTGAATGCAATGCTCCTAGTGAGGGCAATAACCCAAATCAACCTAGGGAAAGAAATGGTCTTATGGCTATGGTTTGCTATATCGTGGGATTCCATCGTCGGATTTTCTTGAAACTTGGAGTACCTCTTGAAAAACCAACAACGCAGTAGTGGACCAATTTTCAAGGTGTCTGGATGGCTACAAAATATTTTTCTTGATGCCCTAGGTGACCCTCTAGGGTTAGGCCCAAAATTTGGAAAAGTTAAGAAAAGAGAGGTAAATTTGACCACCAAAGGGACATGAGGATCAATTCCTTATTTCTTGGGCTTAATGGAGTCAAGATACACATAGATTGAGAATTTTTGTGAGCTAAGGAGCCCTAGTTGATCTTCACTAGACTCTCCAAGGGCAACAACTAGGTCAATAGGGATTTATACTTCAAATTTACGAAGGAGACAGTTTCGAGGTCTTCAACCTAAGAGGTGCATCTAGGAACGTTCACCCAATCCCTCAAAGATCAATGAATGCACTTAATCACTTGTTCAAGGTTCCAAAATAATTTCACATTATATTAACCCATATAAGAATACTCATAACATGAATTAGGATACATGCATTTGACAAGTAAAATAACAAGAATAACATCAAAAATTATACTTACATGAAAGAGAGAGTATATCCATTTGTCAATTTCACAATAGAAAGAAGCTCCAAAGACAGTAGCGAAAATCCAAACATCATAGTGCATCAAGAAAGCTCCAAAATTTTCATCCCATCAAAATATGCGAAAATCTCTCGAGAGATACTAATCCAATCCAATTGATGATGAGAGAAATGAATCACTTCTCATCTATTTATATGATCTCTAAAGAGTTTGATTTGACTAATTAGGCCTAAATAAGCCCCAAATAATAAAATAATGTGCAATAATTACATCCCTTGCTGACAATCCTACCAAGACAGCTCAATAACCTAAAAATAAGCCTCTCAAGAAGGTATAATAATCAATCTAATGAATTGTTGGGCCATTGAGAAGGCCTAATGAATCCCAAGTGTGCCATGATGAGATACTGGACTCCAAACATAGTGTACAAGGGGTTGGCCCCTTGTTTCCCAAGTAAGTCACATGTGGTGCTCCCAAGTGTGTGTGGGGGTACAAGGACATCCTCATGGGTCTCCAAGTGGATTGATAATGCCTGTAAACCATCTGTAAGGGCTAGGATGATGACATAATCCCATTTTGTCTCCTACAATGAGACATCCTTATCTGGACCCTAGAACATCTGCCAAGTGTGTGGTGCAAGTGTGGAGTCGGTTGGGCATGGTGAACCAAGTGCATCATCCTCATCCAAAAAGGTGAAACACAAGCAATCACTGAGTGGTTTTGGGGATCCATGAAGTACTCTCTACTATGGTCGAGGCCCATGGATCTCAACGCTCACCCTACAAGAGCCAATGTGGCCCTCTAGAGGGCTTAGACCTCATATAGGGAGACTAAATCCCAAATGGAGACCCACCTACAGTCCTACATAAGATCCAATGTGTCCCCTTGCCCTACAATACGAAAAATCATTAGAATAATCAAGTAAAAGAACTTACAAATCATGGAATAAATGGGGCACTTCAAGGTGGCATGCCCTTCCATAATGGGCTTTGGCATGTGCAAGTGTCTCCAAGCTTAACAAGGGGGTTAACCAAGGACCCTATTAGGTGGTTTCAACCTTTAAAGGGGGTGACATGTCCATGTTACATCGATCAGGTGTTAGGTGGAGAGTGATATAGTCATGGAACGGAGTGGGGATCAGGTGAAAGCTCCAGGCCACATGTCATGGTACAAGGGTAGCTATGATGAGGGAAGCCCACATGCGATATTCCCACTTAGCAATATTGCTAAGGGAAAATATCAATGTTTCCCCATTTTGTCTTATATAGCATTTGTACTTAGGAAAAGTGGTTTTAGGGGTCGCACTTGAATTTTGGGAGTTAAAGAAAGACCCAACATGAGAAAAGGAAGAAAATCGAAATGCTAGTCGAAGGTGGGAGCCACTCATGGAGAAATATTGCCCCATAGGAAATACACACTCCTTGGAGGGAAAAACGACAGGGAAGTTCGATGGTTGGGCCCACATGGAAAATTGGGAGGCACATTGACAAAAGAAGAGGAGGCAATCATTTTTGCGGCATTCTTGATCATTTGAGCATTCATCTTGACTAGCGTGCTTGAGTTGGAGGCCAAGTCTGCATGTGTTCTTGAACACAAGAGATTTTCGTGCGAGAATCTCACCCTTTCCTACGGTGGACTTCGAGTGCCAGCCCAAGGAGGGAATTCCATCATTTTCAGATTGATCCGGGAGCATTGCAGCAGGAGTGTGGAGGAGTTTCAGAAATGACTGCATAGGGCTTACGCAATTTTTTTTCATGCCACATGTGGGACTCGAGGAGAGAGGGAATTTTGGGCTGAGATTTGTGGTAGAGTTTGTGAAGGAGTTTTTCTTAAGATTTCAACCATTTTGGGGGCACTCAATAGCAAAATTTACATGTGGGTCGAAATACCTAGCAGTTGGAGGAGCTAGGGGTTATTGAGCCAAAATTTCGGGGTCAAAATTTGGCCAATTCTTTCGTGGGTTATTGGGGGAGAGCCTGAGGTTAATTTCCCGAAATTTTGTGAGCACTAGAGGAGGCCCTAGTAGCCATTTCTTGTAGCAACAATTCAGTTTTCTAGGAAGATCAGTGCAGAGCCATAGAGGGATCAACCAACAACATTTGGGGGACTTGTCTTTCATCACTTGGGATTTTCTGGCTTGCCTTGGGCAAGACCAGGTGCACACTTTCGAAACACATGATTGTAACCATGTGATTTTATAATAAAAGGGGTCAGAGTAACGCAATTTTTGGCTCAATATGTGGTGTCTGATTTGTGTGTAAATTTCATGTGTGTTTTTGTTATGTTTGCTTTGTTTATCATTGTATATTTATGTTAGGAATATTACAACACACTTGGGTATATTAGTGTAGGAGGGAGAAAATCATGGTACATGAGTAACCCCGACCTTTGTTTCTCCACCCTTCTTCATATTCCTTTTTCCTTTGATTGATTTTTCTTTATAACTTCTTGGGGATTTAGGGGATGATAGCATGAAGTGTAGGATATAGCAGTAGATACCCCCTTTTAAGTTAGGGAAGCTCATTTCCCACCAGAGGTTTGGATAATCATGGGTTCCTTAGTGTGAAGGGGCTCATCTAGGGCCCATAGGAACCAGGGTGATGACCATGAATGAGGGGTAGAGATCATGTTTGGATTTTGTCCACGTGCTAAATTTGTATGTCCCGACCATATTTTGCATTTTGTGGTACATTTCCTGTTGTAAGTGGCCAATTTTTTTCTTTTCTTTTTCCTTGCATCAACCTCTAGGCATCATTCAAGGCCCGACCCAAAGTGTGGACAAGGGGAGGGGAAGGCTAACCCTATGTGGACCCGGATGGGAAAAGTGATGTATGGGGTTAAAATGAGTGGAAGGGAGTGATGTATATGGTGTCGGGATTCAGGACCATGCAACCAAAATCAGGATTTCCATGTAGTGCTAGCCCTAAAGATAATGGCCAGTAAAGGAGATCCCACAGGACTAGGATACAAGGCTAACCAAAAAATCGGGCATAAGAGACAAGAGTACAAACCTATTCCACTCTTTCCGCCAAATTCCCCCACCAATCCATGCCCAAAAGTGTCCATGATAAATAAATAAAATTACTCAACTAAACCAATGAAAATTCATACCTTTGGGGTCGGGAGGACCACCTTCAAACATACAATCATGATAGATGGCCGAGGGACCACATGGTTGGCTCAGGTGGCGGAGATAGTGGCTCATCAAGCTATCTAGTGGTTGCAAGGGGTTGTTGGCTGCCGGCTGATGACCATCTAGGACAAAATTGTCTCCTATGCATACTACCCACAAGTAGTGGGTAACAATTCCCATTTATTATTAGTTTTGTAGTATTGGATGTGTTCTAGCCACGAACATTTGTGGAGAGGCTAGAATACATGAGTTCTCCAAAAACCATAAATCGTTTCTGGAAATTCTGCCTAGAAGTGGCTTAATTAGATTATTAACCAGTTTTAAATATTTCTTAAGCCTAAGCTTAGGGAATTTGGTTAATTAATCAGAATTAATTAAGTTAAGGCGAGAATCATATAGAAACTCACACGGATCGACTCCAAGATGATCCTAGCCATTGATTAAGTTTTAATCTTGGTTGTTGGTGCTCCAACAGAGGATTTCGATGCAAAGGTCGATGTGGTGATGGATAAATCACTTAAGCAATTTGATTTCACTGGTAGATCAATTTCTTGAGTAGTAGCAGTCAGTTTTCGGAGAGAGAGTTAGTGAGATTGATGCAGTGTGAGGCATAGAGACAGTGATCTCGAGGAAATATTTTCTAGATCTTGAGAGGCAACAGCAAGAGGGCCGAGTTATCCCGGTGACGCAGCACTGAGGGACAACATAGTTGTTTCAATTAGGCAGTTGGATTTGGAGGAAGGAAAAATCGTTCTCAGTTTCAGAGGTCGAGAAGAAGTCCCAGAGGGATGGAGAGACAATTTTCTTAGCATCTAAAGGAAAAAATGCTTCATCGGAGACTAGTCCGAGGAAAGTCGTCCAGCCAGCTACGCAAAACAGTGCAGATGCTGACGCAGAGCTCTAGGAGGCCGAGTTCTGGTAGGAAAGGCCGTGCCAGAAATTGCTTGAGGGAAAAGGGTAATTTCCCTTCAGTATTTTTCCTAGACTTTCTTTTTGTTTGGATTTCCAGTCGGGAATCCATAGATGTACTCATATTTCACTGTTGCATAATAAAATAAAACCCTCATCTGCTGCACCGGTTTTCCTGAGTTGGGTTTTTCCGGTGACAATTTTCCAAACATAATTGTATTAATTTTATGTGTGTGTGCTAGAGTGTATTCCAGCGTTTATTCTTCCACATTTTGTTTGTGTAATTTGTTGTGTAATTTATTCAGTATTTTTCGTAGAAAACTGCAAAAAAATTGTTAAATTAAATTAACAATTAGGAGAATAATTTCCGATTATTGCAATAGGATTTTGGTTTCAGAATTATCAAATGGTATCAGAGTGTAGTTGATCAGTCAGAGAGATCAGAGGCGAAGAGAAGGAATTTCGCTGTCTAGTGTGGGTAGCAGATCAAATTTCCCAAGGGCAGCGCAATCACTTTGCCGGGGAGGGGGGCGAGTTGCTTGAGGACATTTTCTAGATTGAGTAGTTCTAGAGGCAGAGGGAGCAGTCCAATATTTTTTTTTTGTTGGGCAGATCTCCAGCTGGATGCAGAGGGTTTCTGTAGCAGTTGCTAGAGCAAAGCCAACGTTGGGTGGAAGATGAGCACACCTTGAGGGAAAATTTCTCTAAGGGAACTTCTAGTCTCAAAATTTCGAATTCCCAATTGCAGATCGAAAGTAGCAACTAGCAGAGCCACACATTCCAGGAGGGAGTGCGAGTAGCAGAGCAACAATCGAGCATAGAGGAAGAGAGAGTTTTCGACATTTTTTCAGAGATGGCCACTACAGGGTTGAGAGATCAGGACAGGTTGGTTGGTGCTTCCAACTACGTCATCTGGAAGGCAAGCATTTCCTTCCTTTTGGTTGAATTTGACCTGAAGGCATATATCGATAATGTGCTCGTGGTTCCCATGGATGTAGATAAGTTTAAGGAGTACAAAAAGGAGATGGCACGAACGAAGCAATTGATCTTAGATGGAGTCCGGGATCATGTGGTCTCAGATATAGCTGGCAAGGATACTTCCAAGTAGATGTGGGATGCTCTCACCA
The DNA here is from genome assembly GCA_034641835.2 of Pinus albicaulis. Lineage (NCBI taxonomy): Eukaryota > Viridiplantae > Streptophyta > Pinopsida > Pinales > Pinaceae > Pinus > Pinus albicaulis. Next base: position 833,532,836 of record CM076575.1, read on the forward strand.
TATTGTATCACGATACTTCTGAGCAACAAAATATGCACCTCGAGGAGAAGCTGTGATGCATCCGGATGCAGAAAGGGGAAGGCATAGACCGCTTCCTCACCAGGATTCAGGATGTACCAAATAAGTTGTTGGCTGTTGGGGCAGTGCCTCAAGTTTTAGAGCTAGTCCGATTGACATTGAATAACGTCTAAGAGGATTGGTAGGTCTTTGTCCAAAGTATATTGGAAAAAGACATGCTACTCAGATGGGACATGATGTGGGATGACCTGCAGTAGGAGGAGTTGAGACAAGCTCTTTTGAAGAGCTCCATGAGTGACAACAATAGCGAATCAAAGCAGGTGAAGGAGGAGGAGAATGTGGCCCTTGCATCTAAGGGTCCTAGTCAGGGATAGGGGGAACAAAAGAAGAAGAAGAAGGACATGTCAAAGGTCAAGTGCTTCAGATGTGGTGAGCTAGGCCACTACAGTACCCAGTGTCCTCTCAGGAAAAAGGACAAGGAGGAGAAGTAGGACTCGCAGGAAGCTTCAGCAGAGATCGATAGGCTTTCCTTCATGCTAGAGGAATACTTCACTATGTTCGCCGACATACCTCTAGGAGTGAGATGGGTTGACTTGGTGTTGTAGCCCTAGAGCTCTACATATGGGCATGATCCTTGAGGAGTCCACCTCTTGGATCAATACCTTGCAAAGGGGGCCCACAATATTCAGTAGCATGATGGACCAAAGGTAGATGATGCATTCAGATTCCAGAGTGACAGTTACAAAGACTAGTAGTAGTCAGATGTTGGGGAGCGCAGTGCAAAGTTTGCAGTAGTGCAGAGTCAAGAGCAGTGCAGAGTCTTCAGTAGACAATGCAAAAGCTAGTAATAAATCATGACTCGGGTGGCAGATGCATCATACTGAACACAATTGGTTCAGTATTTTGGATTTTTTTCTATAGCAGATGTTGCAGTTGCAACAATAGTAGATGAAAGGGAGTTGCAGTGCAGATGTAGTGATGGAAACAGTTTAGTAGGGTTAGCAACAACATAGATGCAACTCATATCAGATTTGTGCAGTGGTTGGTGGGCAGTAGTAACTAGACATCAGCAGCGTGACAGGGTATGGTGCAGTGACAAGGTGTTGTGGTAGTAGGTGCAGCACTAGAACACATTCCTCGCTAAGAGGGACTGTTAGTTTTTGTAGCATTGGATGTGTTCTAGGCACAAAAATTTGTGGAGAAGCTAGAATACATGAGTTCTCCAAAACCCATAAATCGTTTCTAGAAATTCTGCATAGAAGTGGCTTAATTATATTATTAACCAGTTTTTAAAATTTTCTTAAGTCTAAAGATAGGGAATGTGGTTAATTAATTAGAATTAATTAAGTCAAGGCGAGAATCATCTAGAAACTCATGCGGATTGACTCCAAGATTATCCTAGCAATTAATTAAGTTTCAATCTTGGTTGTTGGTGCTCCAACAGAGGATTATAAGAGGAGGTCGTTGTGGTGATGGACAAATCACTTCAGCAGATCGATTTCATACGCAGATCGATTTCCTGAGTAGTAGCAGTCAGTTGCCGGAGAGAGAGACAATGAGATTGAAGCAGTGTGAGGGGCAGAGACTGTGATCTAGAGGAAAGATTTTCCAGATTCAGAGAGGCAATAACAAGAGGGTTGACTTATCCTAAAGAGGCATCATTGAGGGACAACACAATTGCTTCAGTTAGGTAGTTCGATTTGGAGGAAGGAAAAATCAATTTGAGTTCCATAGGCTGGGAAGAAGTCCCAGAAGTTCGGAGAGACTATTTTCTCAGCATCCAAAGGCAAAACAACTTCATAAGAGCCCAATCCGAGGAAAGCCATCCAGCCAGCTATGCAGAGCAACACAGAGGCTGACGCAGAGCTCCAGGAGGCTGAGTTATGGTAGGAAAAGTTGTGCCAGAAGCATAAAAATTAGTGTTTTCCATATTGAGTAGCTCCAGAAGTAGAGGGAGAAGTCCAATATTTTTTTTTTCATTGGGCAAATCTCTAGCTGGAAGCAAAGGGTTTATGCAGTAGTTGCTAGAGCAAAGCCACCGTTGGGTGGAATAAGAGCACACATTGAGGGAAAATTTCTCTCAGGGAACTTCTAGTCTCAAAATTTCGAATTTCTAGTTGCAGATCGATAGTAGCAGCTAGCAGAGCCACACATTCTTGGAGGGAGTTCGAGTAGAAGAGTAGCAACCGAGCACAAGGGAAAAGAGAGTTTTCGATTTTTTTTCAAAGATGCCCACTCCAAGGCTGAGAGATCAAGACAAGTTGGATGGTGATTCCAACTATGTCATCTAAAAGGAAAGGATCTCCTTCCTTCTGGATGAATTTGACCTGAAGGCATATATCGATAATGTGGTGGCAGTTCCCACGGATGCAGATCAGTTGAAGGAGTATAGAAAGGAGATGGCATGAGCGAAGAATTTGATCCTAAATGGAGTTTGGGATCATGTAGTCTCGCATATCTGGCAAGGATATTGCCAAGTAGATGTGGGAATATCTCGCCACCTTGTATTAGGGTAATTCTGAGCAGCAAAAGATGTACCTCGAGGAGAAGCTGAGATGCATCCGGATGCAGAAAGGGAAAGGCATAGACCCCTTCCTCACCAGGATTCAGGATGTACTGGATTAATTGTCTCCTGTTGGGGCAGTGCCTCAAGCTTCAGAGCTAGTGTGGTTGGCATTGAATAATGTCTTAGAGGATTGGCAGGTCTTCGTCCAAAGCATATTGGGCAGAGACATGCTACCCGAATGGGACATGATGTGGGATGACTTGCAGTAGGAGTAGTTTACATGAGATCTTTTGAAGGGCTCCATCAATGGCAACAATAGTGAATCGAAGCAGGTGAAGGAGGAGGATAATGTGGCCCTTGCATCTAAGGGTCCCAGACAACGACAAGGGGAACATAGGAAGAAGAAGAAGGACCTGTCAAAGGTCAAGTGCTTCAGATGTGGTGAGCTAGGCCACTATAGTACCTAGTGTCCTCTTAGGAAGAAGGACAAGGAGGAGAAGCAGGACCAGCAAGAAGCTTCAACAAAGATCGGTAGGCTTTCTTCCAGGCTGGAGGAATACTTCACTATGTTCGCCGAAATACCTCTAGGAGTGAGATGGGTTGACTTGGTGTTGTAGCCCTAAAGCTCTATAGATGGGAAGGATCCTTAAGGAGTCCACATGTTGGATGAATTGCTAAGGGGGCCCACAGTATTTAGTAGCATGATGGACCAGTGGCAGTTGGTGCAGTCAAATGCCAGAGTGAAAGTTGCGGAGACTAGTAGCAGTCAGATGTTGGGGAGCGCAGTGTAGAGTTGGAAGCAATGCAATTGGTATAGTGTAGAGTTAGTAACAAGCAAAGTCTTCAATAGACAGTACAAAAGCTAGTAAGCAGTCAGGACTCAGGTGACAGATGCATCATACTGAACACAATTGGTTCAGTATTTTGGATGTTTTTCTATTACAGATGTTGCAGTTGTAGCAACAACAGATGAGGAGTTGCAGTGCAGATGCAGTGTTGGCAGTAGTTTAGAAGGGTCAGCAACAACGCAAATGCAACTCATATCAGAGTTGCGCAGAGGTTTGTGGGCAGTAGTAGCCAGACATCAACAACGTTACGGAAGATGGTGCAAAGACAAGGTGTTGTGGCAGCAGATGCAGCACTAGAACACATTCCTTGCGAAGATGGAGTGTTATTTTTTATTGTATCGGATTTTTTCTAGCCACGATAATTTGTGGAGAGGCTAGAATACATGAGTTCTCCAAAACCCAGAAATCATTTCTGGAAATTTTGCTTATAAGTGGCTTAATTAGACTATTAACCAATTTTTAAATATTTCCTAAGTGTAAACTTAGGGATTATGGTTAATTAATCATAATTAATTAAGTCAAGGCGACAATCATCTAGAAACTCACACGGATCGACTCCAAGATGATCCTAGACATTGATTAAGTTTTAATCTTGGTCGTTGGTGCTCCAACATAGGATTATAAGACGAGGTGGATGTGGTGATGGAGAAATCACTTCAACAGGTCAATTTCATAGGCAGATCGATTTCTTGAGTTGCAGTAGTCAGTTTTTGGAGAGAGTGTCAGTGAGATCGAAGCAGTGTGGGGCAGAGACAGTGATCCGGAGGAAAGATTTTATAGATCTAGAGAGGTAGCAACAAGAGAGTCGAGTTATCCCGGAGAGGTAGCACTGAGGGACAACGCAATTGGTTTAGTTTGGCAGTTTGGTTTGGAGGAAGGAAAAATCGTTATCAGTTCCAAAGGTTGGGAATAAGTCCCAGAGGGTCGGAGAGACGATTTTCTCAACATCCAACGGTAGAATGACTTCATCAAAGCCCAGTCCGAGGCAAGTCATCCATCCAGCTACGTAGAGTAGTGCAAAGGCTGACGCAGAGCTCCAGAAGTTGAGTTCTCGTTGGAAAAGTCATCCCAGAAATTGCTTGAGGGAGAAGGATAATTTCCCTTGAATATTTTTCCCATATTTTCTTGTTGTTTGGATTTCCATTTGGGCATCCATAGTTGTACTCAGATTTCACTATTGCATAATAAAATAAAACCCTCATCTACTGCACCAGTTTTCCCAAGTTGGGTTTTTCCGGGAACAATTGTCCAAAAATAATTTTGTTCATTTTATTTGTGTGTGCTAGCATTTCTTCTAGTGTTTATTCTTCCACAGTTTTATTTGTGTAGATTGCAGTGTGATTTATTTAGTATTTTTCATAGAAAACTGCAAATAAATTGTTAAATTAAATTAACAATTACTAGAATAATTTCAAGTTACTGCAATAGGATTCCAGTTTTGGAATTCTCACATTTACATGTAAAATTTTTCAAGTCGACTATAAAATTTACTTTTTTCCTTTAAAAATTTTACTACGATCGCCTTCTCAACAGTCATTTCATGAGTGCTTTGGATTGCATCTCCTCCTCCATGGGCCACTCAACTTTCTCCTCGACCTTGTCATCCATGTAGCCATAATAACTAGAATCAATTTTCTTGTATACCTCAACCTCCTCTTCTTTTCCTTCGGGCTTTATCGAATAACTCTATGACACTAGGGAGGAAATTTTCAGCCCTGAATTACCTATAACCAAGTTCCTTGTTGGCAGCACTGAATACACCAACCACTTTTCCTTCAAAGTACTTCATCTTGGCCCCTCCTTTGACATAATTAGAGCTACCAAGATCTATGATCTAATCATCCCATTGCTAGTTTTCCCTCATCTCTTGTTGATTTTGTTGTCGAGGTCCTGGAGTTGGTATTCACAGAGTTTTGGGTTTTGAATCCCAGAAACCTTTCCTACAATATCTCAAATTATCTGATGCCTCCATTTTTTTGCGTATGTGAGATCGCAACACTCTGAGGCCAGAAATGAACATCTCTCCTTGTCCTTTTTCTTCTGCTTGTTCTTTAATATCAAGAACTTGTTTAGCATAGACCGTCCTTTCTCCTTGTTACGAGCCACTCTTCTTCTTCTACTCCACCTCGTGGATATAATATAGTACTCGACATAAAAGTTATTTGATGGTGCCATGATTCCAAGAGGAACAAGAACTTACTCTATAACTCATCTATTCACTAGTGCCTCCACGTCAATGCAATATAATAAAATACAAGTTATCTTCATACTCTGAGCCACACTTTTTTACTACCATAGGAATCACAAAAAACTCAATAGAATTCAAATATTTGACTTGCAAGCCATGAATACCTACCACAAAGTAGGAACATGGGGTTCATATCAGAACAAAACCATTGGAAACCAAAACCATGTGCCCAAAACCACCATTGTTGTCAAAGTAACTTTGACTCTTTCACCCAGTCAAGTTTACGTAACAAGGCTAAGGTAGCAATGAAGGTGACGTGTCTGCATTAGAGGATGCCATGTGGGAATCAACACAACATCATTAGGTTAGTATGGGCATTTTATATTTAATTTTTATCCCTTTCCTTTTTACGTTTTCTTAATCTCATTTATGGCTATTTCTTTACATTATTTACAATTGGTTTTTAAGTATGTCTAATTAGGGTCTTGTCTCTCATACGACACACCCTAAACATGTTTTTTTCATTGCATCACCTTGCATTTGGATACATGTAGGTATATATCTCTTTATTTCTCCTTATCATATAGTGTTTCATTATCTAATTTCATATCTCATTGCTATTTAGTTCCATGGTAGTTAAACTTTTTGCTCTGTCTCTTATGTCAATACTCGCATATCATAGATTAGTTATTGTTCTACTTTTGGTAAAGTTGATGTTCTTTTTCTCCTCTACTTAATTTTTTACTTTTCTTGCACCTTTACATTGTATTTGGACAAATACTCTAAGATTATCACTACATGTACATATGTTGCTTCGTCAATGAGATTACCACACTTGTTTTTTTCACACATCTCAGTAGGTTCCCAAATCAATTATGCCTTTCTTTTTTGCATTTCCTCTATTTAATTTTGTATTCTTGCTTTATAGTACACACATATAGCTTGTTAGCATCTTCATGTAGACTCTCATTTGCAATATGGTGTGCCCTAAATAGGCTTTAGCATTGCATGTAAAACTCTTACGTAAGTGAAAGGTATTGTTTTTATGCAATCTCCATCTTACATTGCATTTCAACATTTAGTTCCATATACTAGCTAATATTCTATCTCCATAGTAGTTAGGCTTGTTGCTATCATTCTACATTTAATTAATGAAATGGAACCTTTGTGGAAATGATTCTTATGCATCAAAGAGATTCATGTCATTTAGAATAATTAGTAACAATTGAGAATATGTGTAATTCCTAGTAAGGAGGTTTGATGGGTAGTCTACAGTGGAGCCCAATAATGAAGTGGGAAAGATTGAGTGACTCATTCTCATTTTCTATTTCCTTCCCCAATTATGTATTGGTGTCAAGGATTTCTTTCTTCATTGATACCTCACTAGCATTGTCAACACTCATCCCCTTTCCTGTTCCATGCTAGCGTTTCTTCTTGTAGTATTTGTTGTTGTGTTAGTTTTTCTAGATCTCACCTTTGTTGGTGCTTCACTAGTCCTCTCAACTCTTGCACCATACTTAGATACAATTTACCATTATTTCCTCCTACATTCATAGGTATTTCGATAATTCTTCCACCTTTGATGCCCTTTCTTTCTTTGCATAGGCATTTCCACCATTTGTCTTCAACGGTGCTTCAATTGTGTCACTGAATCCCTAATTTTCTCCACTCACTTTTTTTCATCTCTTTCCCTTCCTAGAGATTTGGTGTCACCTTCGCTCCTCAACGTAAGCCTCTAAAATGATACTTAGATATATCTTGCTAGCATCTCCAAGATCACTCATTTTTAATATGGCATGGCCTAAATAGGTTCCAACATTGTATCTCAAGCACTTGTGTAAGTGTAGGTATTTATCATGTTAACCCCTCACCTCTAGTGGTAAATATAGGATATTTTATCACCTTTGTCTTACGTTCCTATCTAACTATCCTTTGGTAACATTAAGTTGACACCATGTTGGTCATTTATGACTTGGGTAGGTACGCAGTGGTCCTAAGACAGATCTACCAATAAACATGATCTAGGGGATCTGTAGTTTCACTAGTATCTTTCTTTATAAAGTGTTGTTGATGTTCTAATGGTTGTCGCACATATAGAGAAGCATTTATCTTATACCCAAGCATGGACTCCCTCTTATGTATTTGGCACATTTTAGTGTAGGTCTCTTAGAGATTATTCTATAGTTTCTTATGTTATTTCATATTTCCATCGATTTAAGTTAGGGTTTGTAAGATATGCATATTTAAGGCACATAATGGTATATAGCAGCTCCAGAAAATAACCTATAATGAATAAAATCAACAAAAGTCCAATAGGCTATGAAGGAGGCAAGATAGGGTTAAGTAAACAATAGATTCAAATAGCTGAAAAATGCACTTAACCACAATAAATACATTGAAGTCAACCCTAATTTTGAGGCTAAAATATTCAATCAATGCTATATTTTTATTTTTTATTTTTTATTAAATTCAATCCCTTCCAATAGGGAAATAACACAAGGACATAAAATTGCTATAGAATTCGTATTTTAGCCAAGCCTAGCCCTAGCTACCATGAAAATAAAGGAGAGATTTATAATGATCAAATACTACTAGATTAGAGCGTTTATCTAGTTTGGAAATGGATACAATTAGGGAAAGGTCGTTGATAGAGCTCCTTTAATGAAGAGGGTGGAACATTGAATTTCTTCACTTAGAAACCCCTAGCAAGTTCCTTTGATGGATTCTTGCAAAACAAATTTTACATTCCATAAAGAATCAATATTTCAAGATAATATATTACACTTGTTAATATGGCACTCCTAGAAACCCTAATTTCAAAAATATAGCATGTAAAATGGAAGAAAATGACAATAAACCTACACATTTCCAACAAGAAAAATTTCATTATTATGATGAATCATGGGAATGGAACCTTTGTGGAAAATATGAACTTGTGCATCTAAAAAATCCATGGCATTGAGAGGAATTAGTAACAATTGAGAATATGTGTAGTTCCTTGCAAGGATGTTTCTTGGGTAGTCTATGTTGGAGCCCAAGAATGAAGTGGGATAGCTCGAGTTACTCATTCTCATTCTATCTTTTCTTACCATACTACACATTGGTGTCAAGGATTTCTTTCTTCATTGATACTTCACTATCATTGTCACTACTCACCCCATTTCCATGCTAGTGTTGCCTCTTGTAGCCTTTGTTGTTGCACTAGATTTCTATATCTCATTTTCGTTGCTACTTCACTAGTCCTCACAACTCTTTCAACCTAGTTAAATACTTTGTGCAATTATTTCCTCCTATACTCATAGGTATTTAAAGAATTCTTCCACCTTTGCTTCCCCTTCTTTATTTGCATGGGAATTGCCACTGTTTGACTTTAATGGTGCTTTAACACTCTCATTGGCTCCCTTATTTTCTCCTCCTCCTTTTGTTCATATCTTTCCCTTCCTATAGAGTTGTTGTCACCTTCACTCCTCAAGGCAAACCTAAAAAATTATCCTCTCTAAGGCAATACTCAATTCTAGCTTGCTAGCATTTCCAAGATGACTCTCATTTTTATAATGGCATGGCATAAATAGGCTCTTGCAATGTATCTCAAGCACTTGTGTAAGTGTATGTATTGATCATGTTAACCCCTCACCTCTAGGGGTAACTAGAGGATATTTTATCACATTTTATTTTAATCATAACTCTCTACTTGAGCCAAAAGTGTCACCATTGTTGTATTCATGTATTGTATTTGGCCATGCTTGAATGAGTTCTGTGAAGTGTTTGACCTAGGTGGTATAACTAGACCTTTTGTGGTCAATCACATTATCTTCTGAATACCCATCTTCAAGATAGTCCTCTCTTACATTCCTATCTAACTATATTTTTGTGACATTAATTTGACACCATGTTGGTCGTTTATGACATGGGTAGATATGCAAGGGTCTTTAGGTGAATCTACCAATACACATGATCTAGGAGAGCCCTAGTTTCATCACTCCTTTAAATATAAAGTGTTTCTCATGTTATAATGGTTGTCGCATGTATATAGAAACATTTATTTTATACCTTGGCATGGATCCCCATCTTATGTATTTGGCACATTTTAATCTGGGATATTTGAAGATTATTCTATAGTTGTTCTTGCAATTTCATTTTTCAATTTATTTAAGATAGGGTTTGTGAGACATGCCGATTCAAGGCAGACGATGGTATATAGTAGCTTTAGAAAATAACATATAAGGAATAAGATCAACAAAGGACCAATAGGATATGAAGGAGGCAAGTTAGGGCTAAGTAAACGATAATTTCAAATGGCTGAAAAATGCATATTACAACAATAAATTCCAAGACGTCACCCCTAATTTTGAGGTTAAAGCATTCAATTAATGTTAGATTTTTCCTTTTATTATTTGTTAAATGCAATCCCTTTGAATACAGAAATAAGATATGGACATTAAATTGTGATAAAATGCATATTTGAAGCTAACCCCAACCCTAGTTACCATGAAATTAAAGAATAAAGGAAGATTTATAATGATGAACACCTACTACATTAGAGCCTTTATCTAGTAGGGCAATGGAGACAATTGGGGAAAGGTAAATGACAGAGGGCCTTGGATGAAGAGGGTGAAATATTGAATTTATTCACTTAGAAACCCTTAGTGACTTCTCTATGTGGAATAATTTGAGGTCAAAGGATGCATGAACCAAGTTGCTTTGATGGATTCTTGCAAAACAAATTTTACATGCCATCAAGAATCAAGATTTCAAGAAAATATATTGCACTTGTTAATATTGCACTCATATAAGCCCTAATTTCAGAAATATAGCATGCAAAATGGATTAAAATGAGAAAATAAACAAACAAATTTCCAATAGGAATCACTTCATCAATCCCAAAAGTCTCTCCATGCAAAAATCTCCTTCCCATGACAATTCACTCTATAAATGATCATATTGCGTCCAAAAAGAAAGACAAGACCTAATGCACCCTCCTCTAGAGAAGAAGAAGTGAGTGAATGATGATGATGAACAATGGAAAGCGACTCCCCTCTATTTTATGATGGTAACTAAGTCACTTTTCCATAATTTTACAAGAAAATCCCAAAAATAATTGCTTGAAGTGTACAACTAGGTTAAAAGTCTTGACCTTGAGATAGTTCAAAAACATAATAAAAATGCCCAAATAACCCATACGTGTGGGAATAAAAGCTCTCCAAAATGATTATCCTCCAATAATGATCAATTTATATCAAGCAAGTGATGAAATGGTCCATAAGTGCCCCTCACTCCATGAAATCATCAAATACTAGCCATGGTTATTTATTTCATTTTCAAATCTTCCTATTTCATTCTTCTTTTCTTATACCCACTTGCTACCATATTTCATAAAATTAATCCATGTAAAATTGCTTTCAATCAAAGATTGTGCATGAGGTATTTTTATTAGATTTGGAAATCCTTATGTAACATGCTAATCATTCGTAGCAATGACGAGAATTAATATTTTCCAGTTTTTTCCTTCTGCCTCTCTCTCTCTCTCTCTCTATTCAATTTTTGTATCCTATATTTTTGGTCACCTCAGTAGTGATTGGTTCTATTTATATTGTTGTCTCAAGTAGGGCCTGACTTGATATAACTTCTTCCTAGATGAGACTAGTCACCATCCTCATTTCTCATGTCACTTCCTTGGAATATTGGCATTGGTTGGTACATCCTATAGACTGCAACTATAGGATTGCTTAATCATCAATCCGAAGTATCCTTACTCTAACTTTTTGGTTCCTGACATTGTTAGTACAACCCTAGTGTCTTCTCCACTTTTCTTTCTTTTTTTATCTACCTCCTCTCCTTTATTTTTTCATTCTTCTTCTCTCATTCCTTGAGAAGCTACATACTCATGCTAGATGTTTTTGTCCTCATTGGTACTTTTACCCACCAAAAGTGACACCTAGGAGAAATATTTTTGGTATTCATCTCTTCCAACCGCTAGCCAACAGCCCTTGAGAGCCACTAGTAGCCAATGTGACATGCTATTCATATCTCTGCAACCTGCATCAGTCATGTGTTGCCTCACGTATTTTTCAAGAGAACGTGTTGGAAGGTGGGCTTCTAATCAAAAGGTACTTTATTCATTATGAAATCAAGTGCTTATGCTTGTTTGTATTTGGGAATTTTTGTATTTGTATCAAGTATTGTGACCTGCTTGGAGAGAGGTCATGACTCATACTATGTGAAATGCATACATCAACTTATGGTGCGTCTATGTGTGAAGTTTTGATCCAGTCGGGATGCCCTTTTATTGCATTGGGAAGTCATTTCACGTGTTAATCAATTTATTGTGTTGAGTGATTAATTCAATGTGTAGAACCCAAACTATGTTAAAAAAAATAGCAACAAGCCATGAACCATCTAAACATAATCTTAACCAAATATAACTGGATCAATAATGAGACTCAACCCCCATTATATGATTCCACCATATATTATTGCCATCTGAAAACCCTCGCCAAATTTAAACTCTTTCCAAAACTTACCTTTGCCAAAACTTCATGCTTTGCTAAATATATGAGATGTCCGCTAGATTTTTGAAGGGTTGTTATGAAACTAGATCATAATATTGCGACAAGACCTCCACATGAAAGAGATTACACTCCAGATTGAAAACATGTGCAACAAAATTGTAATGGATTTGAACCCTTCCAAGAAGCTGACATGACCAGATCTCCGTAACCAATTCATAGCCCACATTCCATAATGAACAGAAAAAAATCAAAACCAATCTAAACCATGTCATGTATTACATTGATTTCAAACCAAACCATTAGGTCATTGTAACAAAATTTTCATAAATAGTTTACATATGAAAACTCGTTCATCGTTCGATCGAATCTATATCGTTGCTCCTCCATTGCATTTGACTCACATTCGCACAACTAGTTATGGTCACATTGTGGTCCTAATCGACCTTAAGACCGACGCTTTAAACCCAGTGGCAACGTTTCCAGAAGCCATAAGACCAAGACCATATGACCTAGACCCAAGGGTCATTGGGTGTCAATATGCTAATGTCATTGATGATGTCACAACAACCATTAGGCATACCTAAATTGGGCCACATGTCATCACCCAAAAACACACTCATTGGACAGTTGAAACTGCAATTTTTTTTTGCCACGTGCAGCCTCCAGTTGCTCCAGATCAACATGCTAACATCATCTACCAATAAAGACTTGCCACATGTCAAAATCTTGTTGGTCTGCTTGGACCAGTTAAACATCAAACATATTCTCCTTCATCCAACTGTTAATTTGTTGAGGACACAGTGGATTGATCCGAGACTTGCATGGTCTTTAATTGTGTTAACCAGTGCACAACTCTGTATACTTGTGCACATTGATCTTCGTATCCAATGGTAGATCTTCTCCCAACTTGAATTATGTGTAACAAATTAATATTTTGGGTTTGGACTTATAGTTTTTCCTTGTAATTTTTTCCCCCATTAATACTAATTTTCAACTGGCCATAACTTCTCATCTGGGAGGACTTTTTCTAAGAAAAATATACCATTAGAAAGGTATCAATGAGCAATGTGCAATCATGTTATTAGTAAGATATTTTGGGCATTCCAACTTCTTCAAAAACTCAAATAACTTCAAGCACGCCAATCCTCATGTAATAAAACCTTGCGAAAGGTCAAGCTATCATACTCTTCACAAAGAGTCATGTCGCTTCTTTGATCATCAAGGATGGTCTTGCTGTTGTTGTCTCATGCTCCCCTTTGACATCAATTACATCTTGTTTTCATCCATGAAAACTGTATTAGCAAAAAATATTATAAAACTATGATTACATACGCATAGCTTTTCTAGCAATGAATTACCACAGCCACAATTTTCACGTGTTATATGTGAAAATTTCACCACTAAAATTTTATTGCAGCAACTGGAATTAATTCTTCTAACTGTAAATTAAATTAACAGTTTATTGCTATGAAAACAACAAATTAATCACACTGAAATCTTCACAAAAAGAAAATATTGCAGAAGATAAATTGGAATATGAGAAAATACCAGCATACACACAATAAATTTGGCACAATTGTTTTTGGACAAAAGTCCTGGAAAAACCCAACTTAGGAAAACCGATGCAACAGTTGAGGGTTTTTATTATTAAGAAACAGTGAAATAATTTGAGTACAATCTGAAGGTTTTAACCCTGTACATAAATTATCTGCAAACTAATCTTAAAAATAGAAAATAAACAGTAGCAAGAGCATAAAACATAAAACAGATAAACACAGAGATTTTCCCCTGGATCCCAAATTAGGACGACCAGCTTGATTTTTCATTATATTCCTTTTAGTGTTACAACACATATATATACATGTTGAAGCATACATAAACCCCAATCCATTAACCCTGGATTAGAACATAACCGTAGTTCCCTTGACCGGATCTACAAAACACCAGGGGTCGAAAACCAACATGCCCCAAAACCATGTGCAAACCCATGCACAAAACCATGAAAATAAGGACCAAAACATTTTTCTGGGGCACTGCCCCGGACCCCGACAGGGGGGCTACTGCCACCCTGTAACCCCCCAATGTTGTGCCCAGCGCAACGTACAGGGGGGCTATCGCCCCCCCTATGACCCCCCCGCGCGTGATTAGTCGTGGAAAGAATATAACACAAACCCAACATTAGATGCTGAAAACTAGCAATCCATGACAAGAAAATATGGCCAAAATTATTTGAGCAAATTTCCCCTCCTTCACAAGCAACCTCGACACAACTCAACTTCCGAAACTTGTCCTCCTGGACCCCTTGCATAGGTCTCTCTGCAATGCTTGCGTAGAACCTTTGATGTCTAGCCCGAAACTGCCTCTGATCAAGTCGTTCTTCCTCAATCTGTTGCTGGAAATGATTCTTTAGCCCTTTGGAAGACTTTCCTGGTCTCTAAATGTTGAATCGATTTTCTCGCAGCTAAATCAAATTTCCATTTGAAGCTTCTTGAATAGTCCTTTGCCCATCCTCACTAGGAATAACATAGCCTCTTGTTGTTGCCTCTCCAGAACTTGAAAACTTCCTCTAAATCACTGTATTTTCCCTATGACGCTTGCAGCCCTTCTGGATCAAACTCTTCTTCCCTGCTTGACCTCTGCAGCTGGATATCTTGATTTGCCAAGGAACTCAGACTAATGGTGTTACCACTCAAACCAGCAGGGGACCTAAAAGAGGTTCCTAAGAGGGCAATTGCTAGGTTAAGGGCAACAGTGTAGACTTAGCCCACTGTCACCACAACTAAGGCTCCCTTCTCTTTACGGACTTTCATCGATGGGAGGAGTCCTGATGTCTTTTTGGAATCCACTTATAAAGGATATATCAATGGATATATGAGAAGCGACTCATTAAATCATTTCCCAAGGAAGATGTGAAGAGTTGAGCTTGCTTGCTTTTCAAGCAAGAGGCTTGATCTTTTAGGGGAGAAGGGCTGAGTATTGGAGGGTAAGGCTGAAGGGTACAACTTTTAGAGGCACTTCCCAATCCCTAAAATCCTATAAGAACTTAGATTCCCAAATAGCCCTTGATCATTAACCTTGATAGGAAATGGGACAACACAAGACCAAGTGGACCCATCCCAGGTTCGGGGATGGAATATAGCAACAATGATGTTCCTATCTTGGACAAGGTGAGGGGAAAGTATCAAACAAGAAATTTTGCTTCAAAGGTCAAATTGATCCTACTAGGTTCTAGCCTTGGGGATACCTAGGCAAAACTTGGTCCTAAAGCTAGGACTTGAGGTTCTTGGAGATTCCATCATCGAAATTGCCTCAAATTTGGAGGAGAGTGAGGGGACTCAGTAACGAAGTAGCTTCTAGGAGATCGAATTTTTCATGTGGTTGAATTCCCAGGAAATTGATAATTTGATGCCCTAGGTGATCTATTAGGGCTAGACCTAGGGAAAAGGGGAAAAAGGTAAGAAAGAAGGGGAAAATGACCACCCTTTTGAGGGACCAGTGCCTCATTCCCTTGGGGATATGGATTGAAGGATGATAATGATTGAGAATTTGGTTTCTTGATCAAGGAGGCTCGAAAAGTCAACTTCGTCCAATGTTAAGGAAAAAGTATAAAACTGACCTTCAAGCATTTATACTTCATACAAATGGTGCAAGCTTATCGAGACAAAACAATCTCTAGGAAATTGAATTCCTCTAACAATGGCCCATACATTAAACGAGCTAAATAGATACTTAATTCCACATTCCAATCATGCAACAACTAGCCCTAATTATAGCGAAGTTCAACCGTATGCAACAACAGAAATATATCATTAAAATTTACTTACAACGTTAGAGAGTATATCCAACCAGCATCACATTTGCAAAAACGAAGCTCCAAGATTAAAAAGATGGGCCAAATCCATACATCAAAATTCACCCATCATCCAAAATAATCCTTCAAGAAGAAATGTGAAGTTCTATAAAGATAGAGAGATCCCAAGTGAAGTAATTATCCAAATGAATCCAACTAATAATAAAATAATGTGCAAATAAAACCACTTTTGGTGACAAGCCCACCAAACTAGCTCACAAAATGGAATAACAAGGCTCTCTGGAGGTCAAATAATAATATGTGCATGTCGTGGGGCCATCCAAAGGCCTAATAATCTCCAAAAGTGCCGTAATGATGAATAAAATCCTCAAAATATGATGCACAAGGGGGTGGCCCCTTGTTCTCCAAGTAGTAGACCTGTGGTGCTCCCAGTGGGTGTGGAGGCACACAAATGACCCCATGGGTCTCCATATGAGTTGAAGATGCATGTAGATCCTCTTCAAGGGCTCGAGTGATTGAATGAACATGACCATGACATCATACATGTCCTGGGACACCTGCTAAGAGTGTGGGGCTCTTGTGGGCCCTGCTCGACATAGTGTACCAAGCACATCATCATCATCCCAAAATTGGATTGCTAGTAGTTTGTGAACATCAATGGGGATTTCTAGAGTGCTTTTTGCTACTGTGGAGGCCCATGGCTCTCTACACACACCTTATATGTGCCAATGTAGCTCTCTGGGGCTTAGGACCCCGTATAGGGAGACCAAACCCAAATGGAAACCACCTGCAATCCTGTATAATATCCAATGCGTCCCCTAGGCTTCTAGTACAACTTGTCATTAGAGTAATCGTTTCAATATCTTACAAATCATGTATAACAAATTGGTCACTTCACAATGGCATGCCCTTGCGTAGTGGGCTTTGGCATGTGCTAGTGTCTCCATGCTCCAAAAGGGGTTAGCTAAGTACCTTATTAAGTGGTTTCAGCCCTTAAAGGGGATAATATGTCCCAGGTACATTCCTCCAATGTGGGTGGAAGGTGATAACTAAGTGAAATGGAGTAGGGAATGAGAGGGGGAATCTTGGGCCACATATTGGGGAATAGGGGTAGTAAGATAAGGGGAACCACACACCAGGGTATATAATGTGTAGGAAGGATAAATCATGGTACATGAGGTTCCCCAACCTTGATTTTCCCACCCTTCTTTACATGCCTTTTTCCTTTTATGAATTTTCTTTAATTAACTACTCGGGGCTCAAAGAATAAGAGCATGATGTGTCAGATATAGTAGTGATTACCCCCTTAAGGGAGGGCATTTCAATTCCCTCCAGGGTTTAGGACAATCGTGGTTTCCTGAATGATAAAGGAGGTTCATCTAGGGCCTTTGGAACTAGGGTGATGGCCATGGGTATGGGGTAGAGCTCATGCATTGGCTTTTGCCCACATGCTAACTATTTTTTGCATTTAGTGGTACAATTTCCTGTTAAGTGTGCCCAATTATGCATTTTATTTTTCTTTTAGTTGCTTCAACCTCCAGGGCATCATTTTAGGCCTAACCCAAGGTGGGGGAAAGGGGATAGGGAGGCTAACCCTATGTGGACTTGGGAGGCAATGTGGACCAATGTTGTGAACATCGGTATTGGGATCAAATCGGAAAGGGTCTGGAAAACCAAAAAATCGGTAAAAATTGCCAATCATCGACAAAATTAAGATACCATAAAAATATCCTGAAAAATCGGCAAACATCGACTATGCCAAAAAATCGTGATTTCGAGATAAAATTGGGATGTTATCGAGATGTTCACAACACTTATGTGGACCCAGTTGGGATAAATGATGAATGAGGGTATAGTGAGTGGAAAGGGAATAATATATGCAGATAAAGGAGCGGGACCATGCACCCAAAGTTGGGGATTCCCCAGTAGTACCACCCTAGAACCAAATGGTCAATAAAGGATATCCCACGGGACTAAGATCTAAAGGTAACATCCAAAAGAGATCAAGGGGACAAGAGAAAATACTAAGCCCACTCCTTTCACCAAATTCCCCCGTCAATCCATGACTAGAAGTATCCATGATAAGTAAACGTAATACTTAATTACCAAATGACAAGACATACCTTTAGATTCGGGAGGCCCACCTTCAAACATATGATCAATACAGATGGGTGAGGGACCACATGGATGGCTCAGGTGGCGAAGAAATGGCACAATGAGCTAGAAGAAGGTTGCAAGGGGTTGCTAGTTGTCGGCTTAGGTCCATCATGGAGAAAAATTTCTGCTAGGGATATCACCCACGAAGTGGTGGGTAACATTTGGCTCCAATTGGGACGTGATCTCTTGAATAAGTGGGAAAGGGAACTCGAACGGTAGGTCACAAGAAATCCAACAATCTCTTTGTCGCCGTAGACCTATTATGTGCACATGTCAATAATCAAAGTCACAGGGCAACATGTTTTTCATGGTGTCTTATGATCACCCATGCTTAATGTTAGCTCATAAAATCAATAAGTAATAAAATATGCAAATTTTAATCTAAACACAAGTAATCTATCATGAGAAATATCATATGCAGTTAGTTCTAATGCAAAAATCACTATGCGATGCATCCTACTCTAACATGCATATAGTACATCGTCAAGTATCAATGAAAGGAGTGATGTGACTTATTTTGACTGGGTGAGGCCAAAGTTTGTCGTTGAGTTTAGCAATGTAGTAATAGTCATCCACAACTTTCCCATGAATCTTGATAGGAAAAAAATATTTGTCCACTAAGACCAAGTCCCCTACTTTATGTTCCTTTTTAGGCTTCCACCTTTCGCTTCGTTTGTGAGTTGACCTTTTCAGGATATAGACCTCTTGTGAAGGGAGAATGGGAGAAGGTTTCTCAATGTCATGTGCTTCATAATAGGGCCCAGGCTCAATCACATGAGGTAGGTACGTGGGTTCCCTATGAAGAATAAAAGGGGATCCATCGGATTGAGGGATGGTAGCATATGATGGGTCCATTTGAACATGACCGCCAATAGTGGCTCCCCATTTCCTAGATAACAACATCCCCCACACATCAGGAATATCAATGACAACAATATCCATGAGAAGGGATATGTCGGGTTTCCTAGCCAAAGAGACCTTAAGATATTTAATGAGATCCTCCACTTCCACAGGTTTGGAGTTAAATCCACACACCTTCTTGTATGGTCGGGTGATGCTAAGACCCAATTGCTCCATAACAGTTAAAGGCATGATATTTGCGGAAGCGATGAGTCAAGCATACAATTATGGAGAAAAATGTCATTGATAGCCAAAGTGAGCATAAAAGATTTGTGTTCGGGGTTACGATCGGGAATGTGAATGTTTTGCAAGTCTTCAGACAGTCCTTCCTCCTCAAAACCCAAGGACTTCTTAATTTGTTGTTGTTGCTCGGGAAGCTTAGCAATCTCTTTCAAAGGGACAAATAAGGTCATCTTCCCAACAGAAGCATCCATATCAATGTTGAGCCCAACATGTTTTCCTTTTTCTTTCTTTTTGGTGCTTCCTCCCTTTTGAGGGCCCTTTTTAGGTTCAATTTTAGTTTGGGAATCCTTTATCGAAGGATCTTTTGAAAGGGATTTCTCTTTGGGAGGCTCTTTAGAGGGGACATTTTTGGGAGGATCTTGCTTAGGAAAAGAGTTTTCTTTGTTAGTTTATTTGTACGCTGTGGGGCCTTTGTTATTGTATCTTTGTGAATATTGGACCCCTCTGAATCTTCCACTTTGCTCATCAGCATTTAGAACATGTTCCTCTCTCTCCTCTTTATTTTTGACCTCATTGATGGGAGGATGTGTGTATTAGCCCCCAAGTATAATGTTCAATACATCACATTCCACAAGGTTAGTTTGCTTGTTTGTTTCATCATCATCATTCTCATCACTCTCACTAGCCTCATCTCGAGAGTGTGAATCCTTGTCCACTACATTGATTGGAGCCAAGGTGTTTGGGACTTGAGATGAGCTAGGCCTATATTCCTCACTTTGCTTTCCTAGAAAAGGTTTCCATTTTGGAACATAACTTGACCTTTGGGCCTTCTCTAAAGCGGTGATTTTGTTCATGAAAATTCGATCTTGCGAATGGACTTCCTCGGTAAGCCTTTCCATCTTCTCGAGGATAGCTAGAAGGGTTTCTTCGTGTTTATCCTTTGATTTCTCCTTCTTAATCTCAGTTTTGGATTTTGGGAGGTCATCAACATTCATTTTTAAGATGCGAAGGTTTTCTTCAACTTAAATTGCCATCTCTTTAGCTTCGTCCAATGTGGAGGGTTTCTTGTCTCTCAAGGGATAAGTTAGGTGGCCCCCTACAACTGTGACAAACTTATCAAGGATGTTGGCATAGAAGGGCTTTAGGTGATCAAGGATATCCTTGACAACCCTATAAAACTTTTGAATGAATTCCCAGATGTCTTCCCTCCCCCTTCTTATTTGTTAAAGGTTTTCATTGTTGAAGGTCCCTTTGGCATTGCACAACCACCTTTTCATGAATAGGTCTTCAAATTCGTCAGAGTCATCAATGCATCATGGGGGAAGACTAAGGTACCATTCTCTAGCTTGTCCCTCGAGTGATAAAGAAAAAAGCATCATGATCCTATCTTCATCAAAGATCATTCTAGGGGACAGTTGCCAATAAAATTCTTCAACGAAGTCACGGACATTCATAGTGGCGTCTCCTTTGAACATGGGAAACCATCGGTTGTATTTTTTAGGTAATGGTTTGGGATCATCACTCAACTTCAAAGGAGCAAATACACTAACCAAATGTCTTTCACTTTTGGTCATCTTGTTTTTGTCAGTGCCAGAAGTCTTTGTCATTTTGGGAGTGGGGTCACAGACTTTTTCAAATTCAGGAAAGAGGGCGGTTCCAATAGGTGATGGTTCATGCTTTCTTCTCGCAACAACCCTAGTTAAGGGAGGAATATTGTCACCTTCAAGCAAAATAGGGGTTTTGACAATGACTGGAGTCTCCAGAGGAATAATGAGAGTGTCGTCAATGAATCAATTCCTCAATGATTCACTAGGGAGGTAGACTTGCTTCCTCCCTGGAAACGGCACCAGAAATGTTACCACTCAAACCATTAAGGGGACCTAATAGGGGTTCCTAAGAGGGAAACTGCTACGTTAAGGGCAACGGTGGAGACTTAGCTAACTGTCACCACAACTAAGGCTCCTTGCTCTTTACGAACTTTCACCAATGGGAGGAGTCCCGATGTTTTTTGGGAAGCCACTTATAAAGGATATATCAATGGATAGATGAGAAGTGACTCCTTAAATCATTTCCAAAGGAATATGTGAAGAGAGGAGCTTGCTTGCTTTTCAATAAGGGGGCTTGATATTTTAGGGGAAAGGGGTGAGGATTGGAGGGTAAGGATGAAGGGTACAACTAGTAGAGGTACTTCTCGATCCCTAAAATCCTATAAGAACTTGGAATCCCAAGTAGCCCTTGATGATTAATCTTTGATAGGAAATGAGACCACACGGGACCAAGTGGACCCAACCCAGGTTCTGGGATGGAATATAGCAACCAATGTTGTTCCTATCCTGGGCAAGGTGAGGAGAAAGGATCAAACAAAAAATCTTACTTCAAAGGTCACATTGTTCCTACTAGGTTCTAGCCTTGGGGATACCTAGGCAAAACTTGGTCCTAGAGATAGGGCTTAAGGTTCAATCCAAAGTATCCTTAACTTTTTGGTTCCTAACATTGTTGGTACAACCCTAGTGTTGTATCCACTTTCCTTTATTTTTTTTCTTTGCCTCCTTTCCTTTCTTTTTTCATTCTTCTTCTCTCATTATTTGAGAAGCTACATACTCATGCTCGATGTTTTTGTCCTCATTGGTACTGTTACCCACCAAAAGTGAGCGACTACTAGTAGAATTTTTTTTGGTGTTTATCTCTTCCAACCGATAGATAACAACCCTTGAGAGCCACTAGTAGCCGATCTTACTTGCCATTCATATCTTTGCCACCTCCATTAGTCATGTGTTACCTCGCGCATTTTCCAAGAGCACATTTTGGAAGGCGGGCTTCTGATCAAAAGGTACTTTATTCATTATGTGATCAAGTGCTTATGCTTGTTTGTATTTGGGAATTTTTGTATTTGTATCAAGTATTGTGTACTGTCAGATTGTAATATTCCTAGGGAAATTATATAGTAATAAACAAAGCATGCATAGACATAAAACCCACAAAAAGGAGAAAGGTAAATCAAACTAGGAATTTGAGACAAAAATTGCATTGTTGAGCCATTTTATGAAAAATAAATGAGGGTACAATGTGGTGTTTGAAAGTGTGCACCTGGGCTTACCCAAGGAAAGCTAGCAAAGCCCAAGTGAATAAGATGAAGTCCCCCTCAAGTTTGTTGTTGCTCTCTCTTGGCTCTGCGCTGAATTGCCTAGAAAATGTGTTGTTGGCTGTGAAGAATAGCTGCTAGGGCCTCCTTCGGTGCCAAAAAAATTCCAAGAAATTAACCTCGGGCTCTCCACCAAATACTCACAAAAACCCACTAAGAAATTGGCCTATGGCTGACCTTGGAATTTCGGCCCAATTTCCCTCAATGGCTCCACTGCTAAGTATTTTGACCCACCTGTAGCTTTTGCTATCAAATTCCCCAAAATTCTACCAATTACCAAGAAACCTTCCTCCCATGCTTCCTCACAAGTTTCAGCCCCAAACTAGCTCCGCTCCTCAACCCCCATGTGTGACACTAGCCAAGACTCTGTAGTGCCTATCCAGATCCTGCTGATGCTGGCCCCAAATCACAAAATTCTCCATGATCAACCACAAATGGATGAGATTCCTTCCTTGGGTTGGCACTCGAAGTCCACTGAAGCAAGGGGTGATATTTCCGCCTAAAAATCTCGTGTGAAAACGCACTTGCAAACTCGGCCTCTAGCTCAAGCGTGTTGGTCTAAGACTTTGTTTAAATGATCAAGAATACCAAAATGTGGCTGTCTTATCCTCTTTTGTCTAGGAGCCTCTCAATTTCCCATGTGGGCCCAACCATGGACTTTCCCCCATGAAACTCTCTCCAATGAGAGTATACTTCCTTGTGGGCCACAATTATCTAAGAGTGGCCCCCACTTCCCACTAGGAACTCTATTTTTTCCCTCCAATGAGAGTATACTTCCTTGTGGGCCACAATTATCTAAGAGTGGCCCCCACTTCCCAATAGGAACTCAAATTTTCCCCTCTCTTTCTAATGTTTGTGCCTCCACTTAATCCCAAAATTTATTTGGGACCTCTAAACCCACATTTCCTAAGTGAAAACATGAAATAAGAGAAAATTGGGCAAAATTGATATTTCCTTTAGCAATATTGCTAATTGGGAATATCATACAGACCATGTATCCACATGCCTAGAGCGGGGTCATGATTCATACTATGTCAAATGCACACATTAACTTATGGTGCATCTATGTGTTAAGGTCTAAGCCAATCGAGATTCCCTATTATTGCATCGTGTAGTAATTTCATGTGTCAATCAATTTCTTGCGTTGAGTGATTAATTTGATGTGAAGAACAAAAAAAAAGAAACAAACCATGAACCATCTAAACATAACCATAACCAAATATAACCAAATTAGTAATGAGACTTTACCTACGTTATATGCTTCCACCATATATTATTGCCATATGAACACCCTTTCCAAAGTTAAACTCTTTCCAAAACTTACCTCTGCAAAAACTTCATGCTCCGCTAAATATATAAGATCTCCACTAGATTTTTGATGGGTTATAATGAAACCAGATCATAATATTGCACCAAGACCTCCGCATGAAAGAGATTACGCTCTAGATTCAAAACATGCATGGAAAAATTGTAATGGCTTCGAACCCTTCCAACAAGTTGACATGGCCAGATCTTCGTAACCAATTCATAGCCAAAATTCCAATGCAAATAGAAAAAAAATTAAAACGAATCTATAAACCATGTCATGTATTACATTGATTTCAAACCAAACCATTAGATCATTGCATCGAACTTTTCATAAACATTTAGCATATGAAAACTCGTTCATTTTTCGATCGAATCTGTATCGTTACTCCTCCATTGCATTTAGCTCATTGTTGCACGACTAGTTATGGTCACATGGTGGTCTAATCGACCATAAGATCGATGCTTTAACCCCGACACAATGTTTCCAGAAGCCATAATACCAAGCCCATTTGACCTAGACCCTAGGTTCATTAGGTTTCAATATGCTAATGTCATCGATGATGTCACAACAGCCAAGTGGCATACCTAAAGTGGGCCACATGTCACCCAAAAACACTCATTGGACAACTAAAACTACCACTTTTGTCTGCCATGTGGTAAGCTCCGGTGGCTCCACATCATCATGCTAACTTCGTCTACCAATACATCCTTTCCACGTTTCAAAATCCTATTGGTATGCTTGGATTGGTTAAACATCAAGCATATTTTCCTTCATCCAACCATTAATTTCTTGAGGACATAGTGGATTGATATGAGACTTGCATGGTCTTTAACTGTGTTAACCAATGCACAACTCCGTGTGCTTGTGGCCATTGATATGCCTATCCAATGGTGTATCTTCTCCTAATTTGAACGATGTTTAACAAATTAATATTTTGAGTTTTTCCTTATAGTTTTGCCTTGTAATGTTTTCCCCCATTAATATTTATTTTTAGCTGGCCATAACTTCTCATCCGGGAGGATTTTTCTAAGAAAAATATACCATTGGAAAGGTATCGATGAGCTATTAGTAAGATATTTTGGGAATTTCAATTTATTCAAAAACTCAAATAACTTCAAGCACCCCTATCCTCGGGTAAGAAAACATTGTGAAAGGTCAAGTTGTCATACAACTTCACGAAGAGTCCTACCGCTTCTTTGATCATCAAGGATGGACTTGTTGTTGGTGTCTCATGCTGGCCTGTGATATTAATGATATCCTGTTGTCATCCATGTCAAATATATATGCAAAAAATATTATAAAACTATGGTTACATATGCATAGCTTTTTTAAGAAATGAACTTACCACACTCACAATTTTCACATGTGTTATAGTCCAATTACATGTATAAATTTCTGATTTCCCACCCCGGTTTTTAGTTTCACATTATTTCTCCAATTAGTTAAATGCCCTTTCCCATAACCTTACGTTCAACAAGCTGGAAAATAAATATTTGTTGAAAACACAAATTATGGAAATTTTTCACAATGCTGGAAAATGGAGAAATAAAAATTAGCAGACTAAAACAGCCACACAAAACATTTTAACACAGTGATTTTTGGTCAACATGACCCTGGAAAAACCCCCTACAACTCTTGGGGAAAACCAGTTCAAAAGCTTCTCTTTATTTTCTGAATATTGCTTTTACAGTGATGCAGAAATTTACATAGCAAAAAAATTACAGCAACTTCGAAACAGAATTTATCTCAAAAACCGTGCCAAACTCCACCTCAGTTTCCGTGCCCACAAAACATAAAAATTGCAATAGAAATTACAGCCTTCAAAATTGTACGGACAGCCTCGAAAACAATGTCAGAATGGCTATACGGCCTCCCTCGAAATCTGTGCAAACACTGCCTCGATTTCTGTGTTGTACGACCGTTGTACGGACCTCTTTTCGTGCTAAAATCTGATGTACGAAATCCTGAAAAACGTGCAGTAATAAATGCAGTTTTCTCTCCTCGAAATTCGTGCCCACTTGCCTCGAACTTCATGCTCTGCCCTGCTATACGAATTTGCTGAAAGTTTGTGCTGCTGCCCTTCTCCTTCTCACTTCTCAGAAATCTCCCTTGCTTTCTTTCTCTCCTTCTCCCAATCTGCTCATGAAAGCATGAGTGACCTTTTCCTCCTTTTCCTCCTTTAACCTAACCCTAAGTGACTTTTGGGGAATCCCTAAATCCAATGGCTGAAATAGCTTTAGATCTAGGGCTAAGATTAAATGCTCATTTAAATCTCACTTTCTATTTTTTAATTCACCCCACTTTAATAAAGACCCATTTAGTCATTTATTTCAAAATTCACTTTTCCTTTCTAATTTTACATTGACTTTTGCAGCCACCCAGTGAACCTTCCTAGGCTCACACATAAACTGGCTCATCGTGTTGACCAAATACATCAAGGAACCAATTAGCTGTCTATACAAAGTGGGATCCACCAACTCGGAATCCGAGGCATGAAGCTTCTTCCAGTTGGTGATCATCGGTGTCGACATGGGTCTACAATCCTCCATGTGGAATCTGCCAAGGATGTCCACAATATACTTCCCTTGCCCCAGGAAGAAATGCCCCTCCTCCTGCCACACCTCCAAACCCAAAAATAATGCATCAAGCCAATGTCCTTCATCTCAAACTCCGCCGCAAGATCTCTCTTGCAGTGCTCTATGAGTCTCTCTGCACCCGTAATGACCAAGTCATCCACATACAACGCCAAAATGAGAGGCTCCTCACCTATCACAATATAGTAAAGGTTTGGATCTACCTTACTCTTTGTGAAACCCATCTCCTGCAAGTATGTATCTATCCTAGAGTACCAAGCTCTGGGAGCTTGCTTCAGGCCATAAAGGGCCCTCTTCAATCTACACACAGGGGACTCCTTCCCATGCACCTCAAAGCCCTGTGGCTGCTCAATGTACACTTCCTCCTGTATGAAGCCATTGAGAAATGCGGTCTTCACATCCGTCTGGTGGATCTTCCAACCCATCTCTGCTGCTATCGATATAATGGAGCAGATCGAAGTATATCGAGACATGGGAGCAAAGGTGTCCTCATAATCAACTCCCTCTACCTGGGAGAATCCTTTAGCCACAAACCTTGCTTTGAATTTCTCAATGCTGCCATCTGCAGCATGCTTTACCTTGTAAAGCCATCTGGAAGTAATCATGGATTTTCCCTCAGGCCTCGGCACCACCTCCCAAACATCATTCTTCATGATAGAAGAATACTCCTCTTGCATGGCCTCCCTCCAGACCTGTTGGCTAGTTGCCTTCTCATAGCTAGAAGGCTCAGAGTCAAGGATGTTGGCAACCATTGCCATATAGCTACAAAACCTCTCAGGTGGTCTGCTCTCTCTGACTGGCCTCTTAGGCCCAACAACAGATGTTGCCTCTCTCAAGGTATCTTGAAGCCACTTGGGCTTCCTCTTCCCTGAGCACACTCCTTCCACTGGAGAATGAGACTCCTCCTCCTCATCATCAGGAGCCTGAACTCCTGACTGTCTGTCTGCTGTCCTCCTGCCTGCACCTGAACCTATAGATGTTGAGGTACCGTGTGAACTGTCCATCAGTGGACTCCCTAGTGAACTGCTCTGCATGCTGCCCGGAGCACCACCCCTCTGACACTGTGAGCCACTGCTCACTGACAGACCTGGCACCGTAATCGATATACCTTCAGATCCACCTAATCCTTGCCCACTGGATCCCTACGACTGACTTAGCTGCTCCTGAGGATCTGGTTGATCCAGATACTCTAATTCCCGTGACCTCCTGAAGGCCCTGTCCTCCTCGAACTTCACATCCTGTCTGACAACAACTCTCCTCCGTGCGGGAATATAAATCCGAAAGGCCTTCGAGGTCTCACTATAGCCCACAAAGACACCCTTCTCTATGGTGGGCTCTAGTTTGGTCCTCTTCTCCTTGGGTACATAGGAGTATGCAATACACCCATAGATACGACGATGACCAATATCAGGCTTCTTCCCAGAAAAAGCCTCCTCCAGAGTCATATGCCCCAAGGCAGGATGCGGACTCTTGTTTTGCAAATAAACAACAGTGTTGCAGGCCTCTGCCCACAAATACAATGGCAACCCTTGATCATGTAACATGGCTTTGGCAGCCCCTCTGATGGATCTATTCTTCCTCTCCGCAACCCCATTCTGCTGGGGGTTGTAAGGAACAGTGAACTCCCTCCTAATGCCTGCCTCCACACAATAGTCAACAAACTCTCCAAGGGTGTACTCACCTCCATTGTCCGACCTCAGGGAATT
Source organism: Pinus albicaulis (assembly GCA_034641835.2). Lineage (NCBI taxonomy): Eukaryota > Viridiplantae > Streptophyta > Pinopsida > Pinales > Pinaceae > Pinus > Pinus albicaulis. The sequence goes on from CM076575.1 coordinate 833,560,707, forward strand.
GATCTTCCGACCTGTCTGAGTCTCCACAAGAGCTTTGAATTCCTGAAACCACTTGAAGACCTCACTCTTGGTCTTCAAGAAATAAATCCAGGTCCTCCTAGAGTGATCATCAATGAATAATACATAATAATCATATCCACTCAAGGAAACATGAGACATCCGACCGCTCACATCGGAGTGAATCAAATCAAGTATCCTAGTTGCTCTCCATTACCATCGGAAAAAGGACTCTTGGCAACTCTTCCCATCTATGGCCCTCTGCATGTATCAAAGTGATCAGTACCGAAATCTGGCACACCTGTAGTGATCTCCCGCAATGTCCTCAAGGCCCCATGATACATGTGCCCCATCCTGTGGTACCAAATCTCACACAGCTCTAAACTGCTAGCTCTACTGCTGGTACTACTGCTCAATGCCAAAAGGGGATGAAATGGAAACTTGTACACCTTTGTACGAGACAGACACCTATCACTCTATTTAACCGCCTAGAGTGCCCCTGGGATATATCAGCACCTGTCCTCTCCTGAACAATATCTCATATCCTCTGTCCTCCAAAGCTGAGACGGATATGAGGTTCTTCCTCATCCTTGGCACATAAAGAACATCTGACACCTTCAAGGGAAGTTTGGGTTCCCTATAAAATGTCAGTGTCCCCACACCGACTGCTCTAACAACTCTGTCATCACTCAGTACTACCTCTATATCAGTGCCACTCTCTGAAAGCTCTGAGAAGTACTCACAGACTCCTGTCATATGACGTGAAGCCCCACTGTCCACATACCAGATACCCGAAGATGCTCTGCTAGTCGAGGGAAATGCATGCTCCCTCTGAACCTCCGTGGAAGGTGATCCTACACTAGTGGACTCACAAGCAATGAACCCAAACTCCCGATCAAAGCGATCGATGAAGTCCTCTACCTCTGCTAATGCTTCCATGTTCATGTTCTTCCCCTTCTTCTTCTTCTTCGGACACACAACTGCATAGTGTCCCATATTTTGACAATTCCAACACTTCACCTTGGAATAGTCCTTCTGCGTGTTACCCTATTTACCTTTACCTTTGCCTTTTCCCCCACCATTTCTTGTGGAAGCTTGCTTCTTTCCCTTGCCTCTCTTGCCTCCTGCCAACAGTGCTACATCCTCATCCTGCTCAACTGGTTTGGTTGCCCCAAGCTGACCCTTCCTGATTTCTGTCTAAATGCAATCATCCCAAAACCTCTCCCATATGGGAACGGTCTCACGTGCACAAACCCCATCACAAAGTTCAGCCATGAACTGGGGAGGCCATTCACTGCAATCCACACCAACTCAGTGGATGGAATGACCTCTCCAACTGCTGCCAACTCATCTCTCACATTAGTAATCTTTGTGAGATATCCAGCTGCACTATCAGTTTTACCCATATTAATGGTCTTCAGCTTCTCCCTTAGGACCATTTTTCTGTTCTCATTGGTACTCTGGTAGAGATTGGTCAATGTTATCCACATCTCATGAGCATTTCTCTTTCCTCTCACATGAGGAATGCAATGGTCTTTGATTCCGTCTAGAATCAGTCTCTTACCCTTGTTATTCTTTTTATTATACGCTGCCAACTGAACAGCATCAGTAGGCACAACAACAGGGTGTTGTGCAGTATGCATCATGACATCCCAGACTTCTGCCTCCTCAAAGATACTCTGCATTCTCTCCTTCCAAACACTGTAGTTACTATGTCCATCTAACCTATCCTCCACCCTCAATCCCAATGACTTCCTTACTGTCCTAAAAACTAAAAATAGCACTACTGTAGTAAAGATAAAATTTATGTGTGTGAAAAATCAGCTTGCTAGAATTTTTTGAGTAAAAAATTAGCAGACTGTATTTTTCTCCTTTGCTGTCCCAAACTGCACTTTTAGCACCCAAGCTCTGATACCATGTAGAAATTTATGATTTCCCACCCCGGTTTTCAGTTTCACCTTATTTCTCCAATTAGTTAAATGCACTTTCCCATAACCTTACATTCAACAAGCTGGAAAATAAATATTTGCTGAAAACACAAATTTTGGAAATTTTTCACAATGCTGGAAAATGCAAAAATAAAAATCAGCAGATTAAAACAGCCACACAAAACATTTTAACACAGTTATTTTTGGTCAACATGACCCTGAAAAAACCCCCTACAACTCTTGGGGAAAACCAGTTCGAAAGCTTCTTTTTATTTTCTGAATATTGCTTTTACAGTGATGCAGAAATTTACACAACAAAAAATTTATAGCAACTTCGAAACAGAACTTATCTCGATAACCGTGCCAAACTCCACCTCGATTTTCGTGCCCACAAAACAGAAAAAATACAGTAGAAATTACAGCCTTCAAAACTGTACGGACATACTTGAAAACAGTGTTGGAATGGCTGTACGGCCTCCCTCAAAATCTGTGCAAACGCTGCCTCGATTTCTGTGTTGTACGGCGGTTGTACGAACCTCTTTTCATGCTGAAATCTGATGTACGGAATTCTGAAAAACGTGCAGTAATAAATGCAATTTTCTCTCCTCGAAATTCATGCCCACTTGCCTCGAACTTCATGCTCTGCCCTATTGTACGGATTTACTGAAAGTTTGTGTTGCTGCCCTCCTTCTTCTCACTGCTCAGAAATCTCTCTTGCTCTCTTTCTCTCCTTCTCCCAATATTTTCATGAAAGAATGAGTAACCTTTTCCTCCTTTAACCTAACCCTAAGTGACTTTTGGAGAATCCCTAAATCCAATGGCTGAAATAGCTTTAGATCTAAGGCTGAGATTAAATGCTCATTTAAATCTCACTTTCTTTTTTTTAATTCACCCCACTTTAATAAAGACCCACTTAGTCATTTATTTCCAAAGTCACTTTTCCTTTCTAATTTTACATTAAAATTAGACTTCAGTAACTTTATCACTTGAAATCACTTTTAAATTAGATTTGACTTTATAACTTTATAAAGTCACTTTAGGAGAAAAAATTAAATTCTTTTGGACACTTTTACCTAGGCCAAAGATCAAAGCCTTAGGGAACCACCTGTCCTCCGGTAACCAAATTTCAACATTACAATTTTTGTATTAACAATGTATATTCATACATGAAATGAATGGTCAAATTCCATGCAATGTATAGTGTAACCATTGTACATTGAAAGTAATAGTATAATAAATCAATAAATGCACACAAGAATGAAGAGAAGAGGGGTTGTTTTGATTCCAAAAGAGAGGGAAACATGGGGATCGTGGGACTCAAGGGGGGCAATTTTTTTTTTTATATGGGGGAAAAAAACAAATTATAATATGCTATTCTTTATTTTAATTCCTTTCTTATGTCATCTTATGTCATGTCCACCTTGAAGTCATAGTATTCAAAACCGGCTAGTTCAAACTAGTAATTGGTCAAATCGGCCGATCAGATGCCCATTCAGGTCAAACTGGCCTAAAAACCTAGTTAAGGGAGGGCCTTCACACATTTTCCCAGTCCCATTGGTGCTAACCGGTCGGCTTAGGACGAAACTTGCCGATTTATGGATAAACTGGCCAGTTTAGGATGGAACCTGCCAGTTTATGGATAAACCAACCGGTTCCATACTAAATTGATCGGTTAGCTGCCACCGCCACAAAAGGGACCCATAAACGCTATTTTGGCTGGTTTAGGGTGGTTTTGGAGGGAAAAGGAGGGTTGTATCCCTCCAAAAACACCCTCCCCAATCCTTTATAAGCAAGGGTAGCCTCTCATTTCTCTCACACATCTCATTTGGAGCTTTTGTGAGTTTGATTGAGAGTTGGAGAGTGTTGAGTTTTTGTTGGAGAAGTGGAACAACATAGAGTTTGAGATAAGTAGTAGCCATCATGCCTCCAAAAGCCAAGGATACTACATGGGCTCATTGTGATATGATTGATGGAAAAATGATCTGCAAATATTGTCAAAAATCTATTGCAGGAGGGGGTATTTATAGGTTCAAGCAACACTTGACTGGGATAGGAGGCCATGTAAAGCCATGTGGAGCCCCAAATTAAGTAATAGGTCATATTAGGGTAGAATCCCTTCAGAAGCTTGAGACACAAGTCATTGAATCAATAGAGAAGTTTGTGACTCGAGCAGTTGCAAAGTTTGGGAGTCGAGACTCAACCAACTGAGTTTGATCATGATGAGAAGTTTCAAGTGAAAATGTTGATCACTAATATCATATATGTATATTTGTAGTAGGCCAGTGGCCCCATAGTTTGTAGGCTTTGGTTTTGAACTCTAGAGGCCATTTGGAGCCTCATTTCTTATGTATTTTGTCGATGATATGTATTGCACTCGGTGCCATTTTGATATATTCACCTTTACATGGTATATAAATGAGAAAACTTTGCATATTTTGTCTCTATTGGCTTGGAATCATGGTTGCAAATCTTAAAAATAGTTTTTTTTTTTATTAAAAATGTTAATGTATTTTTTTAAATGCTGGTTCATTGAGATCACCAGTCTCAGTTTGACTGGTTCCGATTCGAAACCTAGTTCATTAGGTCCATCGATCTGGTCAAAGGTTCCGGATTTTAATACTATGCTTGAAGTTAGTGCAAAAATTGAGTTACGTGTGTTTCTTCTAGAGCCATGTGTTGAGGGGCGAACATGCTTGCATATTCTCTAGTTTTTTGTTGTCATTTGCGGATTCTTGGTCTTTTACCAAAGGTTGTATGGTAAGACTTGTTTTAGTACCCAAGTAATGTTCTATTATTTTAATGAATTATGGAAAAGGAAACCATGTGTAATTATGCATTTGTACCTAAGGAATTCAAGGAATTTATAACAATTAGTGACAGTTGAGAATTCAAGTAATTTCTAGCCAAGGGTTTCTTGGCTAGTCTATGCTAGAGCCCATGAAGGTGGTGGTATAGCCCGAGGGACTACATTGAAAAGAAGGGGATTTGGTTCTATGGGTAGTGTAGGATGAGGAGGAAAGAGAGTTGGGATTGTGGTTGTGGTGGGATTATTAAAATTGTTGGAGAGAAAATTAAATTTATTGAGAAGATTAAAATAACTAGAAATATGACCTTAAAACACAAATATATCCTAAAAATTCGTAATTCAGTGAAAAACTAGCTAATAGAATATTCTATTATCGTGTGTTGGCCAAGAAAAGCCAAGCTGGCCAAGTGAGCCTTCACCGCTCACATCCCTAGAACATTACAATGAATTCTTCCGAAGCCTTTTAGGTGCTTCATTACATGCAATCCATGTGCACAAAACCATGTGCCCGAAACCGCCACTCTTGACCAAGTAACTTTGAATCTTTGACCAAGTCAAGTTTACCAAACAATCCCGTCTTAAAACTTGACTTGGGTTTTCCTTTATCAAAACTAGCCAAAGCGACCAAGTGAACCAACAATGCTCACCTCTAGGTCGTAACCCATCAAAATTTATAGCTAGTATACCCTATAATTTGGCATGCCCCCCTATCACCTAGATCTAACTCTAAACTTTACCAGTAATTTCCTAGGGTTACACATGCCTTGTGAAGTCTTACAACATTATTAAATCCATTTACATGTAAATTTTTTGAATTCTACTGTACAATCTACATTTTTTTTCCTTTTAAATTATTGTTATGATTGTCTTCTCAACAATCATTTCCTCAGTGCTTTGGCTTGCATCTCCTCCTCTGTGGGCCACTCAACTTTCTCCAAGGTCTCTTCCTTGTCATCCATATATCCATAATAGCTGGCATCAATTTTCTTGTATACCTCGACCTCCTCTTCTTTTCCTTCGAGATTTATCGAATAACTCTAAGACACTAGGGAGGAAATTTTCAGCCCTAAAGTACCTATGACAGCAACAAAATTGAATTCGGCCCCCCTCAAGGAGAGTTGGTCTCTATTGTAGCTTTGTCAGCATTTTCCCTCGAATTAACTCAGTTCATTCCACGTAGTCTTCCTCAACTCCTCTATAATTTTATTTATCAATTTCGGAGAAATTGACAAATAAATACATTAAGCAAACTTGGGAAAATTTAAATGTATCCCCGAACTTTAATTCTATCGCCGAACCTTAGAACTAAGGTTATCACCCTTCAGAATCTTATTTTAATAACCCGACGCATTATAAATAAACACTTATAACAACTTAGGTCTCGGGCCCACCTATACAGTGACGAAATTCAATGTGATTCAACGTCCATACCTTGGCTTATCTCCCGAGCACTTTTGAGTGTGATCACCGTTCGATGAGTCGACCTCAGATCGGACGGCGTACGTCAATATCGCGCTGACTTCGCCGTCGAAAGTTAACGCGCGATGAGGGAGAAATGAGGCAGTATTGTCCCATCGACGTGGCGGATTTTTACAGGATCGCTTGGCTTTGGGTGGTTTCCCTTCCGTACCAAAAGCGGTGCGATCAAAACTACTCTGGTTTTTTAACAGTGATTGACTGTAGGTTGAACCAGGGTTAACTCCTTCCTTTCTAATCGCTCCACTTTCCTAACTCAGGTTCGAATCTTGGACCACACTCTCAGTTCACAATAAACAAACTTATTTCTCTATAAGCGGGGGTTTCACAACCAGAGCTTACGGGCAAACATCTTACGAATTCATTCTCAGAGGAGGTTTGGACACAATGTAAGTTTGTTACAAGGACTGAATACATTCGACTATAGCTTCTTCCGGGGATTTATTTCAACTGAGCTTATTCCAAAAATTCAAGAGAAATCTACGATCAACAATGGACAGAGAGACATGCGGAGATTACACGGAAATTCTATTCAACAGTTATACACAGAATGGTGTTTCAACCACCTCGCAATTAAACAAATTCCCTCACAAAAATTAATTCAAAGAAAAATTGATAATCAACAAGCACTGAAATTTATTCAACAAGAAGCAGTTGCTTAACACTCAGATTTTACTGCAGAAATCTCCTCCCCTCCATACATCCAGGGGAATACAATTTATATGTATTATTATGTGTCTCTTCGGTTCCTCTGTAAGGATCGTTTCTATTCTAACAAAACCTAATTACATTATTCGAATAACTGAACAGGACAGATGGACTGAACCAAAAATATTCGACTTCTACTGACTCTAACTGATCTAAATGCAACAGACAACTAAGGTATTGACACCTTGCTGCTACAATTCGAATGATTCTGATCCCTCCTAGCCACAACATGTGGACAAAACTTCCTACATTGCTGGCTAGTGTCTAATGCCCCTGCATCAGACTCCCGAGGGCAATTTTCTTCATGGACTCCTGTCCATGAGCTCCTCAACTGATCTGCCTATCTTCTGCAACATTCCTTCAGTCATCCAAGTGGCATCTTCCTCTGGATGGTCCTTCCATTTGATTAAGTACTGAAAGTACTCTTGTCCTCTGGTCTTCCTGAACACTCTTTTGTCCAATATCTTCTCTGGCTGCAGTGGTTGTGCTGGAGGTAGCTGCTTTTCCCACTCAATCTGTTCCTTGTCTGCTGGTCCCTCTTTTGCACCATCATCTTCATACTTGTACAAATCTGCAACATTAAAAATGGGAGATATTCCAACATCATGAGGCAATTCAATCTCATAAGCATTAGCAGAAAACTTTCTAAGTATCTTGCATGGCCCAATATTTTTAAACTTTAGTTTGTTATACTGCTTCTTTGGGAGTCTCTCCTTTCTCAAGTGTGCCAAAACCAAATCTCCTACTTCAAAATGGAGTTCTCTTCTGCTCAAGTCTGCTCTGCCTTTGTATTTGATGCTACTGCATTGTAGCTGTTGTTTCACTTGTTCATGTATGGCTTGGATTTCTGAAGCAAATTCCTCACCATCAGCACTCCTCAGTTTTGCCTTTCCCAGACTTCTTAATTCTGATATTCCTCTGGGGTGCATTCCATAAACAATATAGAATGGACTCTGCCCTGTGCTTCTGTATGGTGAGTCATTATATGCATATTCTGCCTGGGGAAAAATATGATCCCACTGCTTGGGATGCTCTCCTGCAAGACTTCTCAACAAATTTCCCAAACTTCTATTCACTACCTCAGTTTGTCCATTAGTCTGAGGATGATAAGATGAGCTGAAACTCAGTTTGGTACCAAGTTTCTTCCACAATGTCCTCCAAAAATGGCCCACAAATCTAGTGTCTCTGTCTGAAACAATACTCTTGGGCAACCCATGCAACCTAAAAACTTCTTTGAAAAACAAGTTAGCAACATGGGTGGCATCACTAGTTTTATAACATGGAATAAAATGTGCCATTTTGGAAAATATGTCCACTACAACAAAGACTGCATCATTCCCTCTCTGAGTCTTGGGCAATCCTAGAAAAAAATCCATACTCACCATGTCCTAAGGCCTGTCTGGAATAGGCAAGGGAGTGTACAATCCTGCATTCTGGCTCCTTCCTTTGGCATATTGACAGATTTTGCAATTTTTCACAAACTTGTCCACTTCTACTCTCATCTTGGGCCAATAATAGAAGTGACTCAGCTGCTCATAAGTTTTATCAGTACCAAAGTGTCCAGCAAGTCCACCACTATGCTTCTCCTTGATCAAATTTTCTCTCAGGGAACATTTTGGTACACACAGTTGGTTTCTCTTGAATAGTAAGTCCTCCTGCAAGAAATAATCTAGCCACTGGCTTCTATCTGTTAGAACAGGGTTACAACATGCCTCAAATGATTCCTTAAAATCTGAATCTGTTTTATACAGTTTTTTGAGAAAATCAAATCCTACAACTTCAAAAATGGTTTCTTGAACAAGCATGTGCCTCCTACTCAAAGCATCAGCTACTTTATTTTCTTGGCAACTTATATGTTTCAAAACAAAGTTAAAAATTTGGAGATACTCAACCCACTTGGCATGCTTATGATTTAACTTGGGCTGCTCTACAATGTACTGCAAAGCATGATTGTCAGAGTATAATACAAATTCTTTGGACATTAAATAATGCCTCCATTTTTTCAATGCCTGAACAACTGCATAGAATTCCTTCTCATAAGAGGAATAATTCCTTCTGTTTTCATTCAAATTTTCACTGAAATAAGCTACAGGCCTATCATCCTGACTCAGCACAGCTCCAATGGCTTCTCCACTGGCATCACACTTCACTTGAAAGGGTTTAGCAAAATCAGGCAAAATCAAAACAGGCTTTTCAGTTATCTTTTGCTTCAGAAGTTTAAAGTTTCTTTCTGCTTCAGCAGTCCATTTAAATGGTTGTTTGCTCTTTTTTATTGTCTCAATGATGGGTGCATTAATCTTACTGAATTTTCTTATAAATTTCCTGTAAAAACTGGCAAGTCCATGGAAACTTCTTACCTCAAAAACATTTATGGGTGAAGGCCACTCCACAATTGCCTTAACCTTTTCTGGGTCCATCTTCAATCCTTCTGCAGAGACAACAAAGCCCAAATACACCAACTCTTCCTTCATGAATGAGCATTTCTTTAAGTTTATCAACAGTTTCTCTTGGTGCAGCTTCTTCAAGACATAATTAAGATGCCTTAGATGTTCTTCTTTGGTTTTGCTGAAAACTAATATATCATCCAGATACACTATCACAAATTTACCAATGAATTCTTTCAACACTTCATTCATAAGTCTCATGAAAGTGCTAGGTGAATTTGACAACCCAAAAGGCATTACCATCCATTCATATAGTCCTTCATTTGTTTTAAAGACATTTTTCCACTCATCACCCTTTTTTATTCTAATCTGATGATATCCACTTTTTAAATCTATCTTTGAAAAATATTTAGCACCACTCAAAAAATCCATTAAATCCTCAACTCTGGGCAAGGGGAATCTGTACCTAATTGTTATCTTATTGATTGCTCTGGAATCAGTACACATCCTCCAGCCTCCATCTTTCTTTGGGCTCAATACTGTTGGTATTGCACATGGACTCAAACTTTCTCTGATCAGTCCCTTGTCCACCAATTCCTGTACTTGTTTCCCGATTTCCTCATTTTATGTGGGAGTCATTCTGTAGGCTGCTTTATTTGGCAGATTTGAACCAGGGATAAAATCTATCTGATAGCTGATCTTTCTCACAGGCGGCAGCTCATCAGGTAAATCATCCACAACAATGTCACAATAATTGTCTAACATCTCTTGGATTTCTATTGGCAAATCAGAAATCTTTGTAGAAGTAAGAACTACCTTAGGCTTGCAAGCTAAAGCAAAGCATACCTCTTCTTCTTCAATCTGTTGTAGATATTCCTTCCCGCTCAGCAACAAGGTCTTTGGATCAGCCACTCTACTTGATGGTTCTCCCTCTTCCATGGGTATCAATGTATGATGTACCCCATCTTTGAAGAACTTGTAAGTGTTCTTCTTGCCATCATGCACTGTTGCTTTGTCAAACTGCCAAGGTCTACCTAGCAGTATGTGGCATACATCCATGGGCATCACATCACACAGGACTTTGTCTTTGTAGTTGCCCATTTGCAGCTCTATCTCACACTGTTCTTTTACAATCAGCTGGTGCCCTTTATGCAGCCAGGACACCATGTAGGGAGTTGGATGCTCCCTTGTCTTCAGCTTCAACTTCTCTATCACCTCAGTGGAAACCAGATTGTCTGTATTGCCACTATTAATGACTAACTGGCAACATTTCCCTTGGACTTTGCATATGCTCCTAAACAAAGTCTTCTTTTGTGCAGGCTCAGTGACCTCTTTGGTTTGTTTCAATAGGACCTTATTAACCACCAAGGACTCTCCCCTCTCTGGTAGAATTTCTTCTTCAATTGTTGCCTCTTCTCCAGCCTGGGCAACAACAGCAATCCTTGGACCAACTCCCACATTCTCTGGGCACTCATAGTGCTTATGTCCCACTTGATGGCATCTAGAGCACCTCAATTCTCTACCTTTTCCTCTGCCTCCTCTTCCTCTGTAAGAACCCCTTCTGCCTCTTGCATCACCCTCTGTAGATGCATTCTGAGGTGAGCTATTGTTAGCTCCATCTCTAGGTGTAGTAGGCTTTCCTCTACCACCCCGACTTCCCTTTCCATGGAAAGTACCTCTTCCTTTGGCAAAATGATTCCTCAGGAGTTTCTCCTCTGCTTTCAAGGCCATCTGATAGGCCTCTTCAAATGTCTTAGGAGACAGAAGACCAATCTCATCTTGGATCTCCAGCTTGAGACCATTCACATATCTGGCAGTCTTCTCTGGTGTGTCTTGAAATTGCCCAGCTCTTTTGCTTACTCTACAGAATTCTTCTGTGTATTCCTTTACTGTCAGCAACCTCTGTCTCATGTTCTGCATTTGCCTAAACAATGTTAGCTGATAATCACTAGGCAAGAATTTACCTTTTAACTTAGCCATCATTCTGGTCCAGCTTTTGATAGGCTGCTTGCCAGCTCTCCTTCTTTCTGCTTGCACTCCATCCCACCAAAGTGCAGCATGTCTCTTCAGCTTTGTTACTGCAAACTTGACCTTCTTATCTTCACTCATTTCTTCATAGTCAAAGCACTTGTTCATTTCATTAATCCAGTCCACCAGCTCCTCTAGATTCAGTCCTCCTGCAAAACTTGACACTTCAATCTTGGGCTTAACTGCAGACCCCAGAACAGTTCTGAGGAGCCTCATGTCAGGAGGAATCTCAGCATTTTCTCCAGCTTCTTCTATTTCAGGTTCACTGATGTCTTCAGGATCTCTGGGCTGTCTTCGCTCTATGGCATCCATTCTGGCTTCGAACCTCTGCAAGGTCTCCAACACTTCTGCATTGGCAACGGGTCCGCCTCTCCTTCTGCCAGCACCTCTACCAACTCAGATTGCCATGTTAATTCTTTGCAAAAACAACTCAAAAACAGCTCTGATACCACAATTGATAGCAACAAAATTGAATTCGGGCCCCCTCAAGGAGAGTTGGTCTCTATTGTAGCTCTGTCAGCATTTTCCCTCGAATTAACTCAGTTCATTCCACGTAGTCTTCCTCAACTCCTCTATAATTTTATTTATCAATTTCGGAGAAATTGACAAATGAATACATTAAGAACTTGGGAAAATTTAAATGTATCCCCGAACTTTAATTCTATCGCCGAACATTAGAACTAAGGTTATCACCCTTCAGAATCTTATTTTAATAACCCGGTGCATTATAAATAAACACTTATAACAACTTAGGCCTCGGGCCCACCTATACAATCGACGAAATTCAATGTGATTCAACGTCCATACCTTGGCTTATCTCCAAAGCACTTTTGAGTGCGATCATCGTTCGATGAGCTGGCCTCAGATCGGACGGTGTATGTCAATATCGCGTTGACTTCGCCGTCGACAGTTAACGCGCGATGCGGGAGCAATGAGGCGGTATTGTCCCATCGACGTGGCGGCTTTTTACAGGATCGCTTGGCTTTGGGTGGTTTCCCTTCAGTACCAAAAGCGGTGCGATCAAAACTGCTCCGGTTTTTGAACAGTGATTGACTGTAGGTTGAACCAGGGTTAACTCCTTCCTTTCTAATCGCTCCGCTTTACTAACTCGGGTTCGAATCTTGGACCACACTCTCAGTTCACAATAAACAAACTTATTTCTCTATAAGCGGGGGTTTCACAACCAGAGCTTACGGCCAAACATCCTTACGAATTCATTCTCAGAGGCGGTTTGGACACAATGTAAGTTTGTTACAAGGACTGAATACATTCGACTACGGCTTCTTCCAGGGATTTATTTCAACCGAGCTTATTCCGACAATTCAAGAGAAATCTACGATCAACAATGGACAGAGAGACATGCGGAGATTACACGGCAATTCTATTCAACAGTTATACACAGAATGGTGTTTCAACCACCTCGCAATTAAACAAATTCCCTCACAAAAATCAATTCAAAGACAAATTGATAATCAACAAGCACTGAAATTTATTCAACAGGAAGCAGTTGCTTAACACTCAAATTTTACTGCAGAAATCTCCTCCCCTCCATACATCCGGGGGAATACAATTTATATGTATTATTATGTGTCTCTTCGGTTCCTCTGTAAGGACCGTTTCTATTCTAACAAAACCTAATTACATTATTCGAATAACTGAACAGGACAGATGGACTGAACCAAAACTATTCGACTTCTACTGACTCTAATTGATATAAATGCAACAGACAGCTAAGGTATTGACACCTTGCTGCTACAATTCGAATGATTCTGATCCCTCCTAGCCACAACATGTGGACAAAACTTCCTACATTGTTGGCTAGTGTCTAATGCCCCTGCATCAACCTATAACCAAGTTCTTTGTTGGTAGAATTGGGTACATAAACCTTGTTTCCTTCCAAATACTTCATCTTGGCCCCTCCTTTGATATCATTGTGGTTTCCAAGCTTCCCATTGTGATTTTTCCCATTGTTGTTTCTATGATCTAAGCTTCCCATTGTTATTTTTCCCTAACCTCTTGTTGATGTTGTTTTTGAGGTCTTGGAGTTGGTGTTCGTTGAGTTTTGGGTTTTGAATCCCCATAACCTTTCCTACAATCTCTCAAATTATATGATGCTCCATTTGTCTGCATCTGCAAGATCACAACACTCTGAAGCTAGGACTAAACATCTCTCTTTTTCCTTTTTATCCTATTTGTTCTTGAATATCAAGATTTTGTTTAGCATAGACTATCCATTATCCTTGTTACGAGCCATTGTCCTTCTTCTACTCCATCCTGTGGATAGCATCTAGTACTTGAGATAGAAGTGATCCGATGCTGGCCATCCTGCCAAGAGGAACAAGAACTTACTCTATAACTCATCTAATCACTTCTGCCTCCACATCAATGCAATATAATAAAATACAATCTATCTTCATTGTCTGAGCCACATTATTTTTCTACCATAGGCATCACAAAAAAGTCAACAACATTCAAATATTTGACCTTCAAGGCATGAATATATACCACAAAACAAGAACATGGGGTTCGAATCAGAGCAAAACCATAGGAAACCAAAACCATGTGCCCAAAACCACAATTGTTGTCCAAGTTTTTGATTTCGGGTAGTGTCAGATGTGCTCTAAGTCTCAAATTTTGCAGGGAGGCTTAGACACATGTATTCCAAAATAGCCAGAAAAAGTTTTGGAAACTTCCACTCAAATAGGGTTTTATTATGATAATTAATTATTTTTAATGGGAGCCTAAGTCTAAACTTAGGGAATTAAAATAATTAAAGTATATTAATAGAATTGGGTGTGAATCTTCTAGAAAAAGACAAATATCAAGTCAAGTTAATCTTTGCCCTTGATTATGTTTTAATTTGGGCATTTATTTCTCAAAGAGAAGATTATAAGAGAAGGCTTGATGGGAATTTGGAAGGATCATCAGGAGAGGATCTAGAGATCGATTTCTCAAACTTGCAGTGCAGAGCAGCCTGAGAGATCATCGAAGTGATTCTTGCAGTGAGGGGCATAGATAGTTCCGGTTAGAGAGATTTTTCTTGAGTCAGGAATACATCGCAGAGAAGGCAGAGAGAGGACATAGAAGGGGCAACATAAGGGCTATGCTAGGTAGTGCTGAGGATCAGTTAGATCTAGTGCCCAAGAGCCAGGGTATGAGACCGGAGAGGCCAGAGGATCAGTATCCAGCTAGCAGAAAGATCAGCTGAAGGGAGTGATGCAGTCCCTAGCTATTATGATGTAGAGTTGCGCAGAGACTGCGTGGGGCTTGCTAGTTCAGGGTTGGGTCAGTGCTGGATCTCGAGTGTTTGTGCAAGGTAATCCTCACAGATTCTCTATTGGATAGCCAGATTTTGGCATCCATATTGTATTCATAAAAACTACTATTAATAATACAAACCCTCAGATGCAGCACCGATTTTCCCGCATTGGGTTTTTTGGGGACATTAGTCCAAAAATAATGGTGTCACTTGTGTGTGTTGTATTTCTTCTTGCTCAGTACTTGTCTTCCACATTTTATTTATTTAGTGACGGTTGTAGTAGTATTTGCTTCGATATTTACTTGTAGAACATAGTAAATAACTTGTAGAATTTAACAAGTAGGAGAAGTAATATCAGTTTGCTGTAGTAGGAATTCGGGTCATCGAATTTTCACATGGTATCAGAGCGTAGGTGAAGCAAGAGAGCATACTTGAAGAGTTCAACGTTGAAGAGAAGGAGGGAGATAGAAGAGCTACATAGGCAACATATTGAATCCCGAAGAGTTGCGTAGTCCATTGCTAGGAGGGCAAGATTTGTGAGGAAACTCTCTTTGAGTGAGTCGACAGAGAGGTAAGATTTCTAGTTTGTGATTTTTTAGTGGTAGAGGGAGCAGCGCAACAATAGATTCAGTGCAGAGCAGCCTACTGGTGGGACGGAGTTTTTTGCTGCAGCAGTTGTTGGTGCAGAAAGAGTCAAAATAAGGAATAAGAAGCATACTAAGGGAATTCTGACCTCAGAGAATTTCTTTCCCAAGAAATTATGAATTCCCGTGTAGAAGCAATAGAAACCAAGTTTTATTTGGCTTACTCCAGTAGGGAGTGCGTAGAGCTAGCTGCGCAGAGGGTTAGAGGCAATAGTTTGACATTTGGTTGGGTGAGATGACAACCACTGTGTTGCGTGATCAAGATTGGTTGGAGGGTGCAGGGTGTCTCCAACTATGTAATTTGGAAGGCAAGGATCTCCTTCCTTTTGGATGAGCATGATCTCAAGACCTTCATTGACAATGTGGTAGTTGTCCCTGCAGATCCGGATCCATTAAAGGCCTACAAGAAATATATGGATAAAGCCAAGATATTGATCCTCAACAGAGTGAGGGATCATATTGTTTAGCATATCGATGGAAAAGGTACTGCCAAATAGATGTGGGATGCCTTGAAGACATTGTATCAAGGATCTTCCGAGCAAAGGAAGATGTTCTTGGAGGAGAAGATGCGATCTACTAGGATGAAGAAGGGATAACACATAAATTTGTTCCTATCGAAGCTTCAGTATGTTCGAGATCAACTGGCAGCTCTAGGGTCAACACCTCAGACCACAGAGATGGTTAGATTTGTCTTGAATTTCGTTTTCGACGAGTGGCAAGTCTTTGTCCACAGTATCCTGGGCAGAGAGAAGTTGTCGGATTTGGAAGGAATGTGGGCAACTCTTCAGCAGGAAGAGATGAGGAGAGACTTAGTCAAGTGCAAGGCTGATGGCAGCAACAAAAGTGGGATGAAGCCCAAGGAGGAGGAGGAGAATGCAACCCTTGCATCAAAGAGGAAACAGGAGTAGCGGAGGCGGAAGAAGGACGTTTCAAAGATCAAGTGTTTCCGGTGTGATAAATTTGGTCAGTACTCTACATGATTTACTCTCAAGAAGAAGGACGAGGATGAAAAACATGATCTACAAGTTTTTATCGCGAGGATCGAGGAGGAAGAGTTTGCTATGATTGCCCACATACCCTATTGGGGTGATCTAGAACTGTAGTTAGGAAGAGTTGCAGTTGGGAAGGATCCTTGAGGATTCCACCTTTAGGATCAATACCTTGATATGGGAGCCCATATCAGAAGTAGCAGGATGGACTAGTGTTAGTTGGTGCAGAGGAGTGCCAAAGTGACAACGTAGTGGCTAGGGAGCACCAGAGACTGAGCAACACAGAGTAGAGTTGGCAGCAGTGCGGAGTCAACAGCAGTGCAGAGGCTTCAGAGGATCAACGCAAAGACTAGCAACAATCAGATCTTCAGTATGATATGCATCATGTTGAACACTTAGTTCAGTATTTTGGATGTTTTTTGTTGCAGCAGCAATAGAGTTGTAGTACAGATGTAGTTGGCAACAACATATAGAGTCAGCAGCAGCATAGATGCCGCAACGCAGTCAGTAGTTGGTGGGCAACAATGTCAGACATCAGCAGCGCAGAGGGAGATGTTACAAAATCAATGTAATGATTAAGCAAGATGCATTACTAGAGCACATTCCTCGCTAAGACTTAGTGTTGATTTTTGATAGCATCAGATGTGCTCTAAGTCTCAAATTTTGCAGGGAGGCTTAGACACAAGTATTCTAAAATACCTAGAAATCATTTTGGAAAATTCCACCCAGATGGGTTTTTTTTTTAAATAATTAATTATTTTTAATGGGAACCTAAGTCTAAACTTAGGGAATTAAGATAATTAAAGTATATTAATAGAACTGGGTGTGAATCTTCTAGAAAAAGATGAAGATCAAGTAAAGTTAATCTTAGCCCTTCATTATGTTTTAATCCGGGCAGTTGATTTCTCAACGAGAAGATTATAATAGAAGGATTGATGTGCATTTGGAAAGAACATCGGGAGATGATCTAGAGATCGATTTCTCAAGTGAGTAGCAAAGAGCAGTCAGAGAGATCATCGAAGTGATTCTTGTAGTGAGGGGTAGAGATAGTTCTGGTTGGAGAGATTTTTCGTGAGCCGGAAATACATCGGAGAGAAGGCAGAGAGAGGATGCAAAAGAGGAAGCGTAAGGGCTATGCTGGGCAGCAGATCAGGTGCTAAAAAATATACTTAAAAATGAAATTTGTCAGAATGGTGTGAAACCTGAATGACCGTGTAGATCTCGTTGTTCTGAATCTGGCGCAACTCGTTTTGTGAAAAAAATGACACCGTCTACTCTCGGAAACGAGTTCTGTTCATTTTCTCAAACATGCAAAATTTTGGCAAAAAATTGTGCAGGTTGGCCAGTCAACAGTTCGTATAGCTGACTGGGCCTGCTGACTGGGTATGGTTGACTGGATTTATTGGGCCAATCAGGTCTCGCCTTGCCACTTGGCCAAATTTCACTGGTGCTGGTGTGGGCGAATTTTATTGGTTGGTTGGTGTCCAACCACATGCTGCCACATGGACCAACTGGAGGCCACCACGTGGCAGCACGGGGGCCACCAAAAAATTTGTTTGAAGTCCGAAATAACCTCTGCAAAAATCAATATTGAGACCTTAGAGCAAACAACACTGAGCCTTAACCACTCGGGCTACCATGGTCCTTGTTAAACTATGCCACCAAACCACTATTTAAATGTTAATGGAGCGGAGGTTGGGGTAAGGGGCCAGGGCTTAGTCCCCCCCATATGTTACCTGGCCCCTTTCACAAGCAAATTTGATTTCCGAAGACTTAGTCAAGAAGTTAAATTTAGAGACCATTCCTCATTCAAGACCTTATCATATAGGTTGGATACGCAAGAATGCAAACTTACAAGTGACGAGGAAATGCATACTTAGATTTGCAATTACAACAAACTTTCTTGATGAGCTTGAACTTGATGTAGTTCCACTTGATATTTTCGTAATTGTTTTGGGAAGCCCATATTTGTATGATAGGAAAGCTATTTTTCATCGCCATGAAAACATGTATCACTTGTTCAAAGATCATATTGAGTACATTGTTAGAGCACATCGATAGAAACTAAATCTTTCACTTGTAAATGCCGGACAAATGAAGAGACTCATTAACTTTAGCAAGAATTTTGTGCTTTTATGTAATATCCCAAATGGGAAAATGACAGTAATATAAAGCAGAAATAGACTAAAAACTACAACAAATAAAATCACACCATTAGCACATGAAAGCTGGAGCCAAAAACACGATCTAAGCCATTTTATTAGTGCTGGAAATGTGTACAATAATGGTGCTGGAATGGGTGCACCTGGGCCTGCTCAAGGGTAGCTAGAATACATCTCAAATCAAGCTGAACTGTCTCTCTGGAAATGGCTCTGTGTGCCTCTTGTGTTGCGTTGCTTTGCCAATAAATACTACTTCTACTTCGGCTCTAAGTTGTTACTCCTGCTCTGCGTTGCTACTCCGGCTCTGAATTGTTACTCCTACTTTGTGTTGTTACTCCTGCTTTGTGCTACTACTCTGGCTCTGCATTGTTACTCCTTCTCTACCTTGCTACTCTTGCTCTGCACTGTCACTAGCCAGAAATGTTGCTACTACTTTGACTAAAATGCTATTAGGGTCTGCTATACCACTCAAAAAATTTCGGGATTTGGAAACCAGACTCTACTCAAGAAACCCACAAAAACGCATGAAGGAATTGACCAAATGTTGTCCCTGGAATTTTGGCTCAATTTCCCCTAGCTCCTCTAGTTGCTGGGTGAGTTAGGACCTCTGTTCGACACCTAAAATCTATCCATAAAATTATGCAAAATTAATCTTGGCTTCTCCTCAATAAACCCAGAAAACCCCAGAAAGGGTTCACCCAAAGTTTGACCCCGAAAATTGGCCCTCTTGGGCTTGGGTCACTACGCTGTTGGGTAAATCGATCCTCCTATAAATCCTGCTATTGGAAGTCTCCAAAATGCCATAAAAATCCCTGTTAGGAAGCTCCAATCCTCACCACCAAATCTCAGCTACAACTTCCTCTCTTCTCACCTCCTGGAACAACCTATCTCCATGTGTTGCGTCCTCCATTGCACAGTCACTATGTCCTCCAGGTGGTCCCTGAAGTGAAAACACTCCTCCTGTAATCTCTATTATGAAAATCTCCTCCAAAATGATAAGACTCCTCTTTTGGAAGGCAGTCAAAGTCTCCCGAGGCCAATGTTACCAGACTCGGAATCGGCAATAAATCGGCAAGGCAAAAGAGCGAAGAGTTTGAATTGGATCGGGAAAAAATCGGCGAATTCAATAAATAAATATATACACATATATTGAATTAAATAAATTATTTTTCATTGGTATTCAATAAATCCATGTCCAAACAATGCATAATATCAATAGATGTCAAAAATACCATGAATGAATAAGTATCTCATATATGTTATGAGTCCAAACATGATCCGAAGTACTGAAACCTGAGTCCTGACTCCTAACCAGTGACTAGTTACTACATAGTACATAGAACCAGAAGCATTTGCTTCCAAAATTTTACAAAACACTGCTAAGAAAATCAGTAAAACATCAATAACAGAGAGTCTAAGACTCTAAGAGTGAGAACTAGAAGTGATTCCTCCCACTCCTTCGCTTGCTTGACTCTCTAAGTTCTCCAAGTCATGTAGACTTAAAAGAGGAGGCTCCTCTATTTGGACCCAATCTGATGCATTTGTAGTTTGCAGATCTATCTCCTCAAGGTCAATTGGTGAATGATCCAAACCTGTCATTATCATGAGACATTGAAATGTAAATTAAAGTTTGAAGTTTAAACTTTAAACTTTAAAGTGCAAATTAGATTATGAAAACTTCAAATTCAAGCTCTCACCTAGTATTTGCTTGTTGCGAAGTCATAGATTGTAATGGAAAAATACAAGGTCATTTAAGTGCTTTTGTGTCAATCGATTGCGCTTCTTAGAATTTATTTTCTCAAACATGCTCCAGTTGCGCTCACAACCTGAAGCACTGCATGGTTGGTTTAAGATTCGAATGGCGAATCTCTTCAATTCTGGCGTATCACTACCAAAGTTTTGCCACCAAATACCTAGCAAGTGGCAAGTGTTTGTGAGTACTCGTAGTAACTTAGCAAGTACTAAATAGTAAATATTAAAAAATTAAAAAGAAAACAAAATTTAATGGAAAATTTAACATACAAAATTGATGAAGCCTTCAAGCCTCAAAGGGTACCTGGCAACATCTTAGTCCTTTCTCGTATAGCACTGGTATAGGCAAATAATTTAGCTGGCATCCTATAATCCTGTAGTTGGGAAAAGACACGGCTTTGAAATTCTGGATCAGGGGAGCACCTTTCAATGCATGTCATAAGTCCTCTGCCAACCTCCCCATCTTCATTAAATTTGCTCTTATCATAAAAATACCGTGGGTTTAAGAAGTACCCAACAGCATGTAAGGGGGAATGCAATTTCCTATCCCAACGTGCATCAATAATATCCCAAACAGGCGAATAATTTTCCTCCTCATCCCCATATCTTCTTTTGATGGCCTCCTTTGCGAGATCCATCGCCTCATAAATGTAACCCATAGCGGGTTTGTCACCATCAACGATCCTGAAAGTTCAAGCTTTCAAAATTAATGAAATATGAAACTTTGAAAATAAAAAGAAGCTTGAAATGAAATTTTAAAAATGAAAAAAGTTAAAAGACTTGAAGTACCTGAGAACTCTGACAAGGGACTCTGTCACAGCAATAATCTCTTCGGCATCTTTCCAAAAACCATCATTAAACACAAGTGCGACAATTTCAATGCCTTCAAGGGTTTTGGAATGTTTAGATCCCATCCACTTAGGTCCTAAGAACATCCTCTTCAAATTTATCTTTTGCTCAACCACATACTGCAAAGATATGAAATTTGTTGCAAATCTAGTCACTGCAGGTCGAACAATTTCTTTACCTTCAGTGTGTTTTCTCATGGTGTTTAGGACAATAGTGTGGTTGTACAAGTATTTGGTTATGGATTTTTCCTTCTCCACAATCTCATGTATCCAATGAAGCTTACCAATGTCCTCCAACATTAAATCTATGCAATGGGCTACACAAGAGGTCCAAAAATTAGTGGGGCGCCTAATCTCAAAAAGTCTACCAACAACCATATAATTAGATGCATTGTTAGTGACAATTTGTACAACATGTTCTTCTCCCACTTCTTCAACGACTTCCTCCATCATTTCACAAATAAGTTGAGCAGTCTTAACCTTGTTTGAGGGATCCACTAATTTGAGAAACATTGTGCCTACTGGACAAGATACAAGGAAATTTATTAAAGTTATATTCCTTTGATCTGTCCATCCATCACACATGATGGTGCACCCTGTTTCTACCCATGATGAAAAAAATTCAGCTAGCACAAGCATGAAATCTTCAACACTCTCTAACAACAAATTTGTCCAAAGGCTCTCTGATGAAGGGGCTTTGAACCCTGGACCTGCTACAACAACTGCATCAATCATAGCTTGCCAATAAGGACTTTTGGCACAATGGAAAGGTATGTCAGAATAGTACCAAAAGTTAGAAATGGCCTTCCTTGCCTGACTATGGATATTTTTTTTCCAACTAGTGCCATCCAAGGTAGGTTGGGAACCAGGTTTTGTGCGGGGAGCAAAAAAAGTGTTTATGTTTCCACCTCCACTGTTAAATGTAGGAGGATTCATTTAGCATTGAGTTTGACTTGGATTTATTGGCATGTGTGGGAAACTTGGGAAGGGCATTGAAGATTCAACAGAGGGAGATGAGAAGGGGGTATTGGAAGAACAATGATCAGCTCCAAGAGTTCCTATTTCTTTTTTTTTTGCTTTGCTTTCTTGGTATTATGCTGACTCAACATATCAAGGGCCAAGGTTTCTTGGTGTTGGACATTTTCATCAACATTGTCGCAGAGACCTATATCATGGCCGGGTATCTTTGCAAGGTGGTACTTGAATCTATAAATGCCTCCACTACATTTCATTTTGCAAAATTTACAGAGGAGCCTGGCTTCCCCAGGAATCTTCTCACAATAAGCCCAAGCAAAGTCTTTCTTCCTTGGCATTATTATTGTTTGGCCTGTGTTTAATAATTAATTTTTGGCTCCTGTAGGCCTGTAAACAGTAAAATGTAATAGACAAAAAAAAATTAAAATTTACAAATGATACAAAATGAAAGCAATTGCAAAATCTTTCAAAAACAATAAAACTACATAACTAGCAAGTTGTATTGTTGGTTAATAGAAAGTCATACTGCTGCTACTAGTGGGTCATACTACTAAATAACAGAGTGACTAAATGTAGCAACTACCCTATATAAGTATTAACTAAACAGTAAATGCACGTTGTCCTTTATAAATAAGAAGTGAGGTGATGATTTTTTCAAAGGTGTAATTAATTGCATGTGATATTAACTTTCATTAGTAAGAAAACACTTTGCTCTCTGAAGAAAAAATACCATCCTTAATAAGGGATGTCCTTTCCCATGCTTAATAAGGGAAAATACATTTCGTTATATCCTTGAGTAAGTTGGTGCTTCATCTATTGTGAAAAGTTTCTTATCTCTTCACTGATTGTTCCATCTCTAGCTCATATTTCAAGGAACCAGTGGTTTGTAGTAATTACTATTTTCAAGAAACTGTATTTATTATGTAAAATCGAGGGTGTAAGTGGGAGAGTTAAAAACAGTGAGCTGCACTCACAATTGGTGGCTGAAGGCTGAGCCGCTGAAGTTCTTAACCTCTTCTTGCAATTGTGAGGACTCAGGAGTGCGCGGTCGAGTTGGCGTCGACGTTGGCATTGTCTGTGAGCAGCGGTGGTCGAGTTAATGGAAGCAAGCTGTGAGGAGAAATATATGAGGAGCAAGCTGTGAGGAGCAAGCATCGGCATCAGCATTGGCTGTGAGCAACAGCGTTGGTGTTCTTCGTGCAGCAAAGGAGCAGTGGTGTCAGCATTAGCATTTTTCATGCAGCAGAGGAGCAAGCCGACTAAAAATTTATGTAATTTATGTTTGTCAAATTACATTTTAACTTTTACCCTAGCCGACTAAAACTCAGTAATCGCGATCCGATTACTAATCATGAGTCTCACGAGTCAAACTCGCGTTTACCACTAGTCAAACTCGGTCAACGCGAGTTTGAATCGCGAGACTATGATTGGATCTTTTGCTGGCCGAGCAGAGTGCTAATCGCAAGCACTCGCAAGCACTCGGCGAGTGCTGTTTCATTGCTCGAGGCAGAGATTGAGATCTTCGCTTGAAAATCTCGTGTTCTAAACAACACTACAAACTTGGCACTCGACATAAGCTTGCTATCTCAAAATGACAATCAGAAAGATAAGTGAATGAATGAGGAAATGAGCTGCCTTCACTTCCTTTTATCAATTGAGCCCCCAAAGTTCCGTTGGGCCCACCATGGATTGCGCAATCCTCTCATCTAGCCACTCACTGCACTGCCTCCATAGAGCCTCTCCCACACTTCCACTTAGGGAGCTACCTCGAAATCGAATTCTGGCCACATGGACCCCACTAAGGCCGCAAAATTTCCTTGTGAACTATAGGAGTAGGTTGTAGTTTTTTCCCTTAATTATTAATTGTGGGTCTTGACCCACCTTATTTCTACTTGACATTAGAAACTTCAAAATTTATCAAAAATTAATATTCTAATTAGAATTGTTAATCGGGGATATTACAGTCCTCGCCAAAAATTGTTTTTCCTCAAGTAATGCCTGAACAAGCATCCTCTCTAGCTGACGCTCCCCACTATCACTGCAAAAATGTTCCAGGATCCCAGATGCGCCACTGAATGATCCCTGACCTCTGCATCTCCTTGATATGAAGGGATCCCTCAATACCCGAATCCCAAGCCATCCTGTCCAACATGAAGCTCTCCCTGCTCCACTCACCATCCTGCGAGGAACACGTAGCAGGAGCCCTCTGAACACCATCAGTAAGTAGGGAATCATGATAATATGGCACTACTCTCAACTCCTCATGAGGTTTTCCTACCAAGTAGTCTATATCCCATGCACTCCAAGAGTAAACCCTCGAAGATACCACCTAATCCCTACAGAGATAATGTCTCGCTCACATGAGCCCCTCCTGCTATCATCCCGCTGACCAACTTGCCATGCTAATGAAGTCCTCCACTCTATCAATGACTCGCTAAAGCCCAATGGAAGATCTGTATGATCTCCCCATGTAGTATACAACTCATCCCTAAATGTTATCAAGCTGTGTAGAGTTGTAATGCTTGGGTCCCCTGCTAATCTCGGAGAGGTGCCACCATGCTGACGTTGCGCCACTCTGACTATGAGATACTCCCCATCATGCGCAGACTGTATCCCTCTCTCCGGGAGCTTTGTGGTGAAAAATCCGTGAAGGCCAAGATCATCCTGCCTGAGCATCTCCATGATGTTGATATCTACCCCTCCACTGCCAATCATGACCCCGAGCAAAAACATGATAAGTCTACGTTGCCATGCAGTGGAGGTCTCAGTGATCCCCCATGTGTCAAAACAGAGATGGACTAGATCACCCTTTGCCACGTCCCTGCTCATCCCATAGTGGAGTGATCCACCTGCCTAACAGATCCCTGGATTCCCCAACCATACTAGGGGCCCACAACTCCCACTGCTCACGGGATGTCGCTGCATAGTGTTGCTACCTGCTTGAACCCATCTGGCCCTCATCTCTGACCCCTGTATGTATCCCCTGGGTGGACCCCAAGTATCAGGAGTCTCTCCCACGCATGCGTACCTGCCTTGCTCTTGCCACACCACGTAGTGAAATCCACCATCCCATCTCCTGATGATACACCTGGACACTGCTCAAAATCTGGGTACCCTCCTGTAGACGAAGTCTACAATCCATCGTCCCTCAAATGTGAGCCTAGGGGTGGAACATATTATACCTTGGCAATCAACCACGCCATCCCTATGCCTGTACCCATCAACTCGTGCACCTAAAAATTGTCTCAACTGGAGAGTCTCCTCCCGGCTCATGACACGCGCTATCTCATCCAACTTGCCTAGGATGAGCCTCCCATGCCATGCTGCCTGAATGGAGAGTATCAAGGGGCGCCAACCAAACACTCTGCGGTCGTACGCAACATTGGAGGATGATGGGTGGGTATGTTCCAAGGGGTATGATCAAGAGTCTACCTGAATGCTCAAGTGTAATCCTCCGGATGACACTCTCTCTGCCTCAGATTTGCTGATAACACCCTCGTAGCCCTGTCCTTGCTAAACATGGTGTCTCCAGATGGTCAACAAGATACTCATTAATCCTAGGTGAGCTGCATCCCATGGTACACCTAATTCCCCTGTCCATAAGTCCCCTTGGAGGAAACACTCCAAGAGCCAGCCGCATTGCATCATGTGCCACTGCATACCACCAAGTGTCTCTGCACTCCTTGACATGCCACTGTATGCTGCAACCTGTCCCTGTACACCACCAGATACCCCCGGCTACAACTATACCATCATGTATCTTCATGTATCCCTCATGTGTCATTGCATCTATCACTCCCCACATGTACCCAATGTGATGTGACGCACTCCTACTCCACAACGTAGGCTGACATACTACAACACACCCCCATGCATCTCCATGCTCCTCACTGCATAGCCCTGCACACCCTTGGATGTTATGGACTAGCATTGGGTTTGTATGCATCAATCTGCATCCCTCTACATAACACTGGACCCTATAACATAACTTTGTGTAGTGCTGTGTATCAATGCCCATTTCCGTACCACCCTGTAACGTATAATATCCTGCATGGGCCAAAATATCCACCACTTTGTTAGTAAACCCTCCATGATGTGGTCTACATCTCCCCATCTGCTTGGAAGGACCGGAGCAGCATGATTCCTCACGTGCCAACGAAAATGACACCATTGTGCCTATCCTCCATCACTCAAGTGTCCTATATACCAATGCGAGAGCACCGTCTCTATGTAATGCCCTGTTTGGTGGCTTGCCGATACCACTTCCTCTTACCAACTCCTTCCAAAGTAGGCTAATCACCCTGTGACTCCACGCACATTCAATATGTTGAGATAACTCATGAAAAGTGTATTCCCCCCTGTCGAACCATCCTGTCACTATGGTTGTCCGGGGTTCTGATAGAGATCTGAAAATGTGTGTGCGCCCAAACATTAGGTCCATCGCACAACTACTACCACCACCTACTGACTCTATGATGTGATGGGAATTCCCACCTAGATCCTCCTTGTGTCCCTCTAGTGATCCATGGACTCTGCTGAAATGTGGCCATGGATGTATCCAACTGCCTAACATGTCCCATGGGCTACCAACTCAGTACCTCTTGCCATCCAATCTGAAAGGAGGGATCTAATGTGAAATCCTCTGTGGAAGGAACAAGCCCTCCAAGCTGGTGTGGTGCCATGCTCAACTCATGTTGCTCAATTCTGCTAACTTGTCCATCCCCTCGGGTATGTTTAGATAACTTTGCCTCCCTCAATTAAATGTGTAAGGGTTGGTTAATAATGTTGTAGTCCCTGCCAGTGTGCCTCTGGAGCGAACTACGCTGGAAACCCAACGCGTGGCCTCTCTGTTGCCCCTCATCAATGGCTAGCCCAGCGGATGGTTGCACATCCTCCTCCGCCATGGACTCAACATGAGCCTCCCGCCGCTCAGACAACCCAACATCCAGACACGATCATTAGTTAATTATAGATGGTTTTCGTTTTGAAGCTTTGTCATAAACTGATATTCCTCATCAATGGTTGTGTGCTCTACTACCTCCTCTAATCTGTGCATTGGGCTACCAAAGGGAAATCCATCAGAGGTGACTCCTGCATCACACTAGGTGTATCCTTGTGCTCCTCTTGTGTGTCGTTGCCCTCATGCTCAGTTGGCTGGAATGTATCTGGATGAAATCTCTCCTCAATGTGCTTTTTTTCTCCCATCTCGTCACTACCTTTGCCTCCCATCTTTGTTTCAACAAGGGGGATACCTCTCCTGACATCTCTCCCATCTATTGTGTGCTGCTAACACCCCAAAACTCAGACACTACCCCTGTGATCACATCAATGGATGGCACTACTGGGGTAAGCTCTATTCTCTCCCCTAATATGTCAATGGACATGTTCAAGGAAGTCTCCAACACGGGTGACCCTTGCGTCATACTGGGAGTATCCACTTGCTCCCCATGATGCTGTGTAGATGGTTGCACCCCCATAGCGTGTGTAGCCCTAGTGCCTCTTCTATAGGGAAGAGGATAGATCTCGTCTAATGCCTTCATTAATTTGGTCCATAATTTGCAGTAATTAAATCCTCGTTGTGCCATGGTTGTCTATGGTTTAGCTCGTCACTGTGTATACATGCACAAATCTTTCCTAATCTAATTGGTTACCCCACAACTGGCCAAGATCATGGCTCTGATACCACTGTAATATACCAATTGAGAAAATGACAGTAATATAAAGAAACAATAGATTAAAAAATACAACAAATAAAATCACACCATTAACACATGAAAAAAGGAGCTAAGAACATGATCTGAGCCATTTTATTACTGCTAGAAATGAGTACAATAATGGTGTTGGAATGGGTGCACCTGGGCTTGCTTAAGGCTAGCTGGAATACATCTCAAATCAAGTTGGAATGTCTCTCTGGAAATGGCTCTGCGTGGCTCTGGTGTTGTGCTGCTCTGCCCAGAAATACTACTACTACTCTAGCTCTGTGATGTTACTCCTGCTCTGTGCTACTACTCAGGCTCTGCGTTGTTACTCCTGCTCTGTGTTGTTACTCCTGCTGTGTGCTGCTACTCTGACTCTGCGTTGTTACTCTTCCTCCACACTGCTACTCTTGCTCTACACGGTCACTAGCCATAAATGTTGCTGCTACTCCGACTGAAATATTGTTAGGGCTTGTTATGTCGCTCAGAAAATTTCGGGATTTGGACACCGGACTCTACTCAATAAACCCACAAAAACCCACGAAGGAATTGGCCAATTATTGTCCCAGGAATTTCAGCCCAATTTCCCCTAGCTCCTCTAGCTACTAGCTGAGTTAGGATATTGTTTGACACCTCAAATCTTCCCAGAAAATTCTGCCAAATTAATCTTGGCTTCTCTTCAATAAGCCTAGAAAAACCCATAAAGGGTTCACCCAAAACTTGACCCTGAAAATTGGCCCTCTTGGGCTTGGCTCATTGCGCTGTTGTAAATCAATCCTCCTGTAAATCGTGTTGCTGGAAGTCTCTAAAATTCCACAAAAATCCCTATTAGGAAGCTCCAAGCATCCCCACCAAATCTCAGCTGCAACTCCCTCTCTTCTCACCTCCCGGAACAACCTCTCTCCATGTGCTGCGTCTTCCACTTCACAATCACTACGTCTTCCATGCAGTCCCTGAAGTGAAAACACTCCTCTTGTAATCTCTGCTACGAAAAGCTCCTCCAAAATGATAAGACTCCTATCTTAAGCGGGCACTCAAAGTCCCTCGAGGCAGAGATTAAGATATTCGCTTGAAAATCTCGTATGCTAAATAGCACTACAGACTTGGCACCTAACACAAGTGTGCTATGTCAAAATGACAATAAAAAAGATAAGTGAATGAATGAGAAAATGAGATGCCTTCACTTCCTTTTATCAATTGAGTCCCCAACATTCCCATGGGCCCACCATGGACTGCGCAGCCCCCTCATCCAGCCACTCACTGCGTTGCCCCCATAGAGCCTCTCCCACGCTGCCACCTAGGGAGCTGCCTCCAAATCGAATGTTGGCCACATGGACCCCACTAAGGCCTCAATTTTTCCTTGTGAACTATAGGAGTAGGCTGTAGTTTTTACCCTCAATTATTAATTGCGGGTACCGACCCACCTTATTTTTGCTTTACATTAAAAACATCAAAATTTATCAAAAGTTAATATTCTAATTAGCAGAATTGCTAATTGGGATATTACAGAAACAAAAATCCTGCTGGAAACTGCTATGCATGGCTCCATGGCTGCGTTGCCTAGTCGAGAAAATGTTGTTGGTGGTCCCAATTAAATATTGCTAGGGCCTCCTACGCTGCTCGGAAAATTCTGGGATTTTAACCATGGACTCTGCTCAAGAAACCCATAATAACCTGCGAAGGAATTGGCCTGAAATTGACTTCGAAATTTTAGCCCAATTTTCCCTTAGCTCCTTTAATTGCTGGCTAGGTTAGGATCTTTGTTTAACACCTCAAACCTGCCTAGAAAATTTTTCCAAATTAATCTTGGCTTCTCCTTAATACACCCAAAAAAACCTAGAAAAGAGTTCGCCCAAATCTTGACCCCAAAAATTGGCCCTCTTGGGCTTGGTTCATTGTGCTGCTGGGTAAATCAATCCTCCTGTCAATCTTGCTACTGGAAGTCTCCAAAATGCCACAAAAATCCTTTCTAGGAAACTCCAAGCCTCCCCACCAAATCTCAACTGCAACTCCCTCTCTTCTCACCTCCTGGAACAACCTCCCTCCATGTGCTGCATCCTCCACGCAATCCCTGAAGTGAAAACACTCCTCCTGTAATGTATGTTGTGAAAAGCTCCTCCAAAATGGTAAGGCTCCTCTCCTGAGTGGGCACTTGAAGTCCCTCAAGGCAGAGATTGAGATCTTCGCCTGAAAATCTTGTATGCTAAACAACACTACAGACTTGGCACCTGACACAAGCGTACTATGTCAAACTGAAAATAAAAAAGATAAGTGAATGAATGAGGAAATGAGATACCTTCAGTTCCTTTTATCAATTGAGCCGCCAATGTTCACTTGGGCCCATCATGGACTACGCAGTTCCCTCATCCGGCCACTCACTATGTTGCCCCCATAGAGCCTCTCCCATGCTACCACCTAGGGAGCTGCCTCCAAATCGAATTCTGGCCGCATGGACCCCACTAAGGTTGAAATTTTAGCTTGTGAACTATAGAAGTAGGCTTTAGTTTTTTCCCTTAATTATTAATTGTAGGTCCTGACCCACCTTATTTCTACTTGACATTAGAAACATAAAAAATTATCAAAAAATAATATTCTAATTAGCAGAATTGCTAATTGGGGATA
This sequence comes from Pinus albicaulis, assembly GCA_034641835.2. Classification (NCBI taxonomy): domain Eukaryota; kingdom Viridiplantae; phylum Streptophyta; class Pinopsida; order Pinales; family Pinaceae; genus Pinus; species Pinus albicaulis. The sequence continues at coordinate 833,590,981 of CM076575.1, forward strand.
TTACATTTTAATGGTGAAACAAAAGAATGATGTTGAGAATGAAGATTTTCAAGGTTGTGACTCAAGATTAAAATATGATTTGGTTGAGGTTGTTAACCAATATGATGAGATGTTTCAGGAGCCAAAAGGATTGCCTCCCAAGAGGGGAATCCAACATGAAATACAATTGTAGCAAGATTGTCCTCTTCCTAACATTGGCATGTATAGGATGTCAGTGATGGAAAGTGCAGAAATTAAAAATAAAATTCAAGAGTTTTGGACAAAGGGATCATCAGAACAAGTACTTCGCCATGCGGGTCACCTATTGTTTTGGTGCCAAAGAAGGATGGAACATGGCGCATGTGTGTGGACTTCCGTGCATTGAACAAAATTACGGTAACAAACCATTGCCCACTTCCTAGAATAGATGATTTACTTGATCAATTGAAAGATGGAAAATATTTTACTAAGTTGGACTTAAGGAGTGGCTATCATCAAATTAAAATTGTTGAAGGTGACATATGGAAGACAACATTCAAAACAAAACAAGGTTTGTTTGAATGGCTAGTTACGCCTTTTGGTCTTTGTAATGCTCCTGCTACCTTCATGTGTGTGATGAATGATGTATTGAGGCCATTTCTAGATGAATTTTTGATTGTCTACTTAGATGACATTTTGATTTTCAGTAAATCTCATGAAGAACACGTCATGCATGTCAAAAAGTACTTGATGTTTTGAAGAAAGAATAATTGTTTTTAAAGATGTCAAAGTGTGAGTTTGGAAAAGCTTCTTTAGTGTATTTGGGTCATATTGTTGGAGGAGGTGAATTGAAAATAGATACCTCCAAGGTTGATGTCATTTTGAATTGGCCAAAGCCCAAAACAATTATGGAGGTAAGAAGTTTTTTGGGAGTAGCCCAATATTGGAGGAAGTTTATTGCTAACTTCTCTTCTATCGTAGCTCCATTGCATGCATTGACAAGTGTGAAGCAGGTCTTCCAGTGGGGAGGTAAACAACAAAATTCATTTGATGCATTGAAGGAAAAGATCAGTTCAGCTCCAGTACTTGCACTTCCAAACTTGAGACAGTGATTTGAGATTCAGATTGATGCTAGTGACTATGCCATGGGTGCAATCCTCATGCAACATGAAAAGCCCATATGTTTTCATTCATAAACTTTTAATGGTGCAGTGATTAATTATCCTATATATGACAAGGAAATGTATGCATTGGTGCAAAGTGTGAAAAAGTGGAAACACTACTTGATGGGTAAGGAAACAATCATTCACACTGATCATCAACCATTGCAATACTTGCAATCACAAACAAAGTTGCAGCAGTCAAAGCACTTTCGATGGATGGGGTTTCTTCAACAATTCCACTTGGTGATAAGGTATAGGAAAGGTATCAACAATAAAGTCCTTGACATGCTTTCTAGGCATATTGTTAGTGCTACTACTATTCTTAAGCATAATTTTGTTTTGCATAAGAGCTATGTTGAACAATATGCTTTAGATAGTGATTTTCAAGATGTATATGCAACTTTGAGTCAGGGGAACCAAGTAGAGGAATTGGATTCTCACATGCATGATAACTTGCTATACCATCTTGGTAAGCTTTGCATTCCACAGGGAGAAAGAGTCAACATTATAAGAGAGGCACATACTTCTCTTATTGCTGGTCATTTCAGTGTAAGTAACACAGTGGCACATCTATAGAGGTATTGTTATTGGTCTCGTATTCTTGAAAGTGTGTCACGATTTATTAGAGGTTGTTCATTATGTGTTGTCAGTAAGCCTAGCAATAGAAAGTTAGGATTGTACACACCACTTCCAGTACCTTCTCGTCCATGGGAGAGTGTTTCTATGGACTTCGTTGGAGGTATTCCTATGTCAAAAAGAAATCATTATTATCTTTATGTTGTTGTGGATAGGTTGAACAAAATGTGTATTTTGATGCCCTGTAAAAAGGAAATTACAGCTGAAAAAACTGCTCAGTTATTCTTTCATAGTATATGGGTGCATTTTGGATTTCCCACATCCATTGTTAGTGATCGAGATTTTCACTTTGTTGGGAACTTTTGGTCAAGATTGTGGGGATTCATGGACACAAAATTGAAAAAGAGTACAACATTTCATTCGCAAATAGATGGCCAAATAGAGGTGGTGAACAGGATGGTGATACATCTTCTTCATGGTTATTGCAACAAGCATCCTAAGTTGTGGGATGAACATTTGCACTATGTTCAACATGCATACAACCAGGCCAAGCACTCTTCGACTCAAACATCACCATTTGAGGCATGTTTGGGATACTTGCCCAAATATCCTTTGGATTTCATTTTTGGAAAGGGTGTCGCTATTGATGGTCATAGTGACATAAACAATGCTAAAAGGTTCATTGAACAAATCCAATTGGTACATCAAGAAGTTCAAGAACAGTTGGAAAAAAGCCAAGTCAAGTACAAAACAAGGCATGATAAGCATCGTGTAGATCACAATTTCGAAGTAGGTGATGAATTTTTGCTTCACATTAGTAAAGAAAAGCTTCAAGGAGAAGGTAAAAAACTGAAACCAATTTGATATGGTCCATTCAGAATTTTAGAAAAGATTGGTGATAATGCCTTCATATTGGATTTGCCTTCATATATGCAAATTTATGTTATTGTTAATGTTGAGAAATTAAGTTTGTATGAGCCTCCTTTGGTTAAAGATCAAGAAGAGAATGTTCAGATCCCTTCTATTGAGGATTTCTCTCCTGAATACCTTGAAGAACTACAACAAGACACCATTCTTGCCAAAAGAACAAGGACTTCAAAACAAGGTAATGTGGAGTACCTTTGAGTTTGGCTCAAAGGAACAAATCCGAGCAAAGCCCAATGGATCGAGATTGGAAAGGTGGGGGAGCCCTCATCTACTGAACAACTGAAAGTGATTTTTTGGGGTCCAAAAGCTTCGAGTGGGGAGTAGTGACTAGGTGCTTAAAATATGCTCAAAAATGAAATTTGTTGGAATGGAGTGGAACCTAAGCAACAATGTAGATCTCGTTATTCTGAATCTGGCACAACTCGTTTCGCTGAAAACTGACATCGTATGCTCTCGGAAACGAGTTCTGTTCGTTTTCCCAAACAGGCAAAATTTTGGCAAAAAATTGTGCAGGCTACCCAGTCAGTTGTCTGTACAGCTGACTGTGTCTGCTGACTGGGCATTGTTGGGCCAATCAAGTCTCGCCACTTGGCCGAATTTCACTGGTGCTGGTGTGGGCAAATTTTATTGGTTGGTTGGTGGCCAACCACATGTGCAACCACGTGGCCCAACCAGAGGTCACCGCGTGGCAGCACGGGGGTCACCAAAAAATTGGTTTGATGTCCGAATTAACTTCCACAGGAATCAATACCGAGACTTCATAGAAAACAACGTCGAGCCTTAACCACTTATAGAACACAATAAATAACTTGTAGAATTTAACAAGTAGGAGAAGTAATATCACTTTGCTATAGTAGGAATTTGGGTCATCGAATTTTCACACAAGTAACTTTGACTCTTTCATCGATTCAATTTTACATAAAAAGGCTAAGGTGGCAAGGAAGGTGACATGGCTGTATCAAAGGATGCCATGTGGGAAACAACACCACATCATTAGGGCAGTATGGGCATTTTATATTTTATTTTTATCCCTTGCCTTTTTACATTTTCTTAATCTCATTTATGGCTATTGCTTTACATTATATATAGTTGGTTTTTAAGGATGTCTAAATAGGGTCTTGTCTCTCATACGACACACCCTAAACAAATTTTTTTCATTGCATCACCTTGCGCTCAGAAACATGTAGGTTTATATCTCTTCAGTTCTCATTATTATATAGTGTTTCATTATCTCATTTCATATCTCATTGCTATTTAGTTCCATGGTAGTTAAACTTTTTTCTCTGTCTTTTATTGCAATAATTGCATATCATAGATTCGTTATTGTTCTAGTTTTGTTAAAGTTCATATTATTTTTCTCCACTCCTTCATTCTTCACTTTGCATGCAAATTTACATCTTACTTAGACAAATACTCTAAGATTATCACTACATGTACATATCTCTCTTCGGCAATGAGATTACCACACTCACATTATTCGCACACCTCAGTAGGTTCCCAAATCAATTATGCATTTCTTTTTTTCATTTCCTTTATTTAATTTATTATTATTGCTTTATAGTTCTCACATATAGCTAGCATCTTCAAGTAGACTCTCATTTTCAATAATGCGTGCCCTAAATAGGCTGTAGCATTGCATGTAAATCTCTTCTGTAATTGTAGGTATTGTTTCCTATAATCTCCATCTTACATTGCATTTCAACATTTATTTTCATATACTAGCTAATATTCTATCTCCATGGTAGTTACCCTTGTTGCTATCATTCCATGGCATCATTGAATTATGGAAATGGAACCTTTGTGGAAATTATTCTTATGCATCAAATAAATTCATGGCATTGAGAATAATTAGTAACAATTGAGAATATTTGTAATTCCCAGCAAGGAGGTTTTATGGGTAGTTGCGTTGGTTCCCAAGAATGAAGTGGGATAGCTAGAGTGACTCACTCTCCTTTTTTATTTCCTTCCCCAACTATGTACTGGTGTCAAGGATTTCTTTCTTCATTAATACTTCACTAGTATTGTCAACACTCATCCCCTTTCTGGTTCCATGCTAGTGTTGCCTCTTGTAGCATTTGTTGTTGTGCTAGTTTTTCTAGATATCATCTTTCTTGGTGCTTCACTAGTCCTCACAACCCTTGCACCATAGTTAGATACATTGTATCATTTTTTTCCTCCTACATTCATAGGTATTTCAATAATTTTTCCACCTTTGATGCCCATTCTTTCTTTGCATGGGCATTACGACTATTTGTATTCAATGGTGCTTCAACAGTGTCATTGCCTCCTTTATTTTCTCCTCTTGCCCTTCATAGCGAGTTTGTCACCTTCGCTCCTCAACATAACCCTCTAAAATTATCCCCTATAAAACGATATACAAATCTATCTTTCTAGCATCTCCAAGATCACTCATTTTTAATATGGCATGGCCTAAATAGGCTCGTACATTGTATCTCAAGCACTTGTGTACACGTAGGTATTTATGATGTTAACCCCTCACCTCCAGTGGTAAATAGAGGATATTTTATCGCCTTTCTCTTACATTCCTCTCTAATTATCCTTTGGTGACATTAAGTCGACACCATGTTGGTCGTTTATGACTTGGGTAGGTATGCAACAGTCTTGATACGGATCTACCTATACACATGATCTAGTGGATCCGTAGTAACACTGACATCTTTGTATATATTTTTTTGCTCATGTTGTAAAGGTTGTTGCACATATAGAGAAGCATTTGTCTTATACCCAAGCATGGACTCCCCTCTTATGTATTTGACACATTCTAGTGTAGCACTCTTTGAGATTATTCTATAGTTGTTCATGTTGTTTCATATTTCCATTGATTTAAGTTAGGGTTTGTAATATATGCATATTTAACGCACATGATGGTATATATCATCTCTAGAAAATAACCTATAATGGATAATATAGAAAAAATTCCAATAGCCTATGAAGGAGGCAAGCTAGGGTTAAGTAAACAATAGATTCAAATAGCTGAAAATGCATATGGCCACAGTAAATACCAAGATGTCAACCCTAATTTTGAGATTAAAATATTCAATCAATGCTATATTTTTCTTTTTATTTTTTATTAAATTCAATCGCTTCCAATAGGGAAAAATATATGGACATAAAATCGCTATAAAATTCATATTTTAAGCTAACCCTAGCCCTAGCTACCATGAAATTAAAGAAGAAAGAGAGATTTATAAATGATCGAATACTAATAGATTAGAGCCTTTATCTAGTTTGGAAATGGAGACAATTAGGGAAAGGTCATTGATAGAGAGCCTTGGATGAAGATGGTGGAATATTGAATTTCTTCAAATAGAAACCCCTAGCGACTTCTCTATGTGGAATATTTTGACTTCAAAGGATGCATGGAGGAGGACCAACAGAATATGAATAAGTAATAAGGAATATGATCAACAAAGAACCAATAGGATATGAAGGAGGCAAGCTAGGGTTAAGTAAACAATAGTTTCAAATGGCTGGAAATGCATATGACAACAATAAATACCAAGACGTCAACCCTAATTTTGAGATTAAAGTATTAAATTAATGCTAAACTTTTCCTTTTATTATTTATTAAATGCAATCCGTTCCAATAGATCAGTAACATATGGACATGGAATTGTGATAAAATTCATATTTTAAGCTAACCCCAACCCTAGTTACCATGAAATTAAAGAAGAAAGGAAGATTTATAATGATGAACACCTACTAGATTAAAGCCTTTATTTAGTTGGGAAATGGAGACAAGAGAAAGGTCAATGACAGAGGGCCTTGGATGAAGAGGGTGAAAGATTGAACTTCTTCACTTAGAAACCCCTAACGACTTCTCTATGTGGAATATTTTGAGGTCAAAGGTTGCATGAACCATGTTCCTTCGATGGATTCTTGCAAAACAAATTTTACATGCCATCAAGAATCAACGTTTCAATAAAATATATTTCACTTGTTAATATGACACTCATAGAAACCCTAATTTCAGAAATATAGCATGAAAAATGGAAGAAAATGTGACAATAAACTTACACATTTCCAATAGGAATCACTTCAATAATCCCAAAAGTCTCTCCATGTAAAAAGCTCCTTCCCAAGACAATTTTCTCTACAAATGATCATATTACGTCTAAAAAGAAAGACAAGAGCTAATGCACCCTCCTCTATAGAAGAAAAGGTGAGTGAATGATGATGATGAACAATGGAAAGTGACTCTTCTATATTTTATGAGGGTAACTAAGTCACTTTTCCATAATTTTACAAGAAATTCCCAAAAATAATTCTTGAACTGTACAACTAGGTTAAAGGTGTCAACCTTGAGATAACTCAAAATCACAATAAAAGTTCCAAAATGACCCGTTCGTTTGGGGCTAAAAACTCTCCAAAATTATTATCCTCCAAGAATGATCAATTTCCATCAAGGAAGTGATGAAATGGTCCATAAGTGCCCCTCACTCCAAGAAATCATCAAATTCTAGCCATGGGTATTTATTTCATTTTATCATTCATTTTCAGGCCTTCCTATTTCATTTTTCTTTGCTTATACCTGCTTGCAAGCATATTGCATAAAATAAATCCATTTAACATTACTTTAAATCAAAGATTTGGCATGAGCGATTTTTTATTAGATTTGGAAATCCTTACATAACCTGCTAATCATTCATATCAATGATGAGAATTAATATTTTCCATTTTTTTTCCTTCTGCCTTTCTCTCTCTATTCACTTTTTGTATCCTATGTTTTTAGTCACCTCACTAGTGATTGGTTGTCTTTAGATTGTTGTCTGAAGTAGGGCCCGACTTCATATAACTTCTTCCTAGATTGCACTGGTCACCATCCTCCTTTCTCCTGTCACTTCCTTGGAATATTGGCATTGGTTGGTACATCTTATAGACTGCAGCTATAGGATTGCTTAATCATCAATCCAAAGTATACTTCCTCTAAAATTTTGGTTCCTGACATTGTTAGTTCAATCCTAGTGTCTTCTCCACTTTTCTTTCCTTTTTCTCTTCCTCCTTTCCTTTCTTTTCTCATTCTTCTTCTCTCATTCTTTGAGAAGCTACAGACTCATGCTATATGTTTTTGTCCTCATTGGTACAATTACCCACCAAAAGTAAGTGAACCCTAGGAGAAACTTTCTACTTATTCATCTCTTCCAACCGATAGCCATCATCTCCTGAGAGTCACTAGTAGCTGATGTGATGTGCCATTGATATCTTTGCCACTTGCATCAGTCATGTGTTACCTCGCACATTTTCCAAGTAATGTGTACTGTCAAACCATGTATCCACATGCCTGGAGCAGGGTCATGATTCATACTGTGTGAAATGCGTACATCATCTTATGGTGCATCTATATATCAAGGTCTGAGCCAATCGGGATTCCCTATTATTGCATCATGTAGTCACTTCACGTGTCAATCAATTACTTGTGTTGAGTGATTAATTGGATGTGTAGAACCCGAACTATGTTAAACAAAAATTATCAACAAGCCATGAACCATCTAAACATAACCATAACCAAATATAACTTGATCAATAATGAGACTCAACCTCCTTTATATGTATCTGCCATATATTATTTCCATATGAACACCCTTTTCAAATTTAAAATCTTGCCAAAACTTCGTGCTTCGAAAAAGATATGAGATCTCCGCTAGTTTGTTGATGGGATGTAGTGAAACCAGATCATTATATTGGGATAAGACCTCCAAATCAAAGAGATTACACTCCATATTCAAATATGTGCAATAAAATTGTAATGGCCTCGGATCCTTCCAAAGAGTTGACATGACCAAATCTTTGTAACCACTTCATAGCCAAAATTCCACAAAAAATATAAAAAAATCAAAACCAATCCAAACCATGTCATGTATTAAACCATCAGAACATTATACCGAACTGTTCAAAAATATTTAACATATAAAAAATCGTTTATTGTTTAATCAAATTTGTATCATTGCTTCTCCATTGCATTTAGCTCACAGTCGCATGACTAGTTATGGTCACATGGTGGTCCCAATCAACCAGAATACCGATGCTTTAAACCCGAAGCCAATGTTTTCAGAAACCATAAGACCAAGCCCATATGACCTAGATCAAAGGGTCATTGGGTGTCAATATGCTAATGTCATCGATGATGTCATAATAGCCACGTGGCATACCTAGAGTGGGCCACATGTCAACCAAAAACACACTCATTGGACAGTTGAAACTACCATTTTTGACTTACATGTGGTAACTTTTGGTGGCTCCACATCATCTTGCTAACATCATCTACCAATACATCCTTTCCATGTGTCAAAATACTATTGGTCCGCTTGGACTAGTTAAACATCGATCATCTTTTCATTCATCCGACCATTAATTTGTTGAGGACATAGTGGGTTGATCCGAGACTTGCATGGTTTTTAAATGTGTTTACTTGTACACAACTCTATGCACTTATGGCCATTGATCTGTCTATCCAATGGTGGATCTTCTCCCAACTTGCACAATGTTTAACAAATTAATATTTTGGGTTTGGCCTTATAGTTTTCCCTTGTAATTTTTGCCCCCATTAATATTGATTTTTAATTGGCCATAACTTCTCATCCGGGAGGATTTTTCTAAGAAAAATATACCGTTGGAAAGGTATCGATGATCACTACACAATCATGCTTTTAGTAAGATATTTTGGGAATCTTAACTTCTTTAAAAACTCAAATAACTTCAAGCACCCCTATCCTCATGTAATAAAACCTTGCGAAAGGTCAAGTTGTCATATTGCTTCACGAAGAGTCCTTACACTTCTTTGATCATCAAGGATGGTCTTTCTACTGGTGTCTCATGCTCCCCTTTGACATCAAAGACATCTTGTTATCATCCATGGCAAGTCTATTAGCAAAAAATATTATAAAATTATGACTGCATATGAATAGATTTTTTTAGCAATGAAATTACCACACTCGCAATTTTCACATGCATTATATCCCAATTACGATCTTTTGATTAAAAATTTATATTCATATATGCAATGAATGGTCAAATTCCATACAATGTACTATGTAACCACTATTCATTGAGAGTAATAATATAATAAATCAATATATGCAGACAAGAATGAAGAGAAGAGGGGTTGCTATGATTCCGCAAGAGAGGGAAACATGGGGACCATGGGGGCTCAAGGGAGCAAAAAAAAATTATAATATGTTATTATTTATCTTAATTCCTTTGTTATTTCATCATATGTCATACCCACCTTGAATTTAGTGCAAAAATTGAGTTACGTGTGTTTCTTCGAGAGGCATGTGTTGAGTTGGGAGCGTGCTTACATATTCTTTGGTTTTTGGTTGTAATTTGGGGATTCTTGGTCTTTTACCAAAGGTTGTATGGTAAGACTTGTTTGAGTACCCAGGTAAGATTCTATTATTTTAAAGAATTATGATAAAGGAAACCATGTGTAAATTATGCATGTGTACTTGAGGAACTAAAGGCGTTTATAACAATTAGTGATAGTTTAGAATCCAAGTAATTCCTAGCCAAGGATTTCTTGGCTAGTCTATGCAAGAGCCCATGAAGGTGGTGGTATATATCGAGGGACTGCATTGAAAAGAAGGGGATTTGGTTCTATGGGTAGTGTAGGATGAGTAACAAAGAGAGTTGGGATTGTGGTAAGAGTGGGCAGACCATAAAACTCAACAAATATGCCTATGATTTTGGATTCATAGCCCTAGCTTAGGGTTGCTTGTTATACAAATATTGGCTGCAATAGTGCATATATTTGGGTTGAATGTCCAACATCTATTGCCAAACAATGTCTCATTTTTATAAAAGATAATTTTTATGGTATAGGTGGGGTCCTAATTTAATTAAATTATAGTATTTAAGTGCAATAAGAAGATGAAAGAGGTAAAGGGGTATATGAAAGATGACATGGTGGAATTGTTAAAATTGTTGGAGAAAAAATTAATTTATTGAGAGAAGATTAAAATAACTAGCAAAAAAACATAAAAATACAAGTTTTATCCTAAAAAGCCCTAATTCGGTGAAAAACTAGCTAATAGAATATTGTATTATTCTGTGTTGGCTAAGCAAATCCAAGTTGGACATGTAGAGTCTTCACGACTCACATCCTGGAACATTGCAATGAATTTTTCTGAAGCCTTTTAAGTGTTTCATTACATGCAATCCATGGGAACAAAACCATGGGAAACCAAAACCATGTGCCCAAAACCACCACTACTGACCAAGTAACTTTGACTCTTTCACCAACTCAATTTTTCCAAACAATCCCCTATTAAAACTTGAATTGGGTTTTCCTTTATCAAAACTAACCAAAGCAACCAAGTGAAACAACACAGCTCACCTCTTGGCCCTAACCCCTCAAATTTTATATTTAGTGTACCCTATAATTTGGCATGCCCCCTATCACCTAGGGTCTAACTCCAAAATTTACCCCTAATTTCCTAGGGGTACACATGCCTTATGAAGTCTTACAACATTATGCCCATTTACATGTAAATTTTTTCAAGTCGATTATAAAAAAAAATTCCTTTTAAATTGTTGTTACGATTGTCTTCTCAACTATAGTTTTAAAACTATGTCGGTCTGACTCAGAATCGGCCTGGTTGATCGAGCCATACCCCTGACTAGATTGACTAGGTCAATTATCTGGTTCGGCGGCTGGTCTGTTACCTAACTGGATGAGTTGGCCACCGATTCGGCCAATTCAGTAATGGAACAGTCGGTCCGACTGAGCCCAACTTAAACTGGTGGGCCTCAGCGTTTGGAAAAAAGGTGGGTTGAGCAGAGTTGAAATGCATTTTTTTTTTGTTTAAACTATTTCCTAGCCCCTCTACCCTTCTCCCATGCCTATAAACGTGACCCAACCCCCTCATATTTCCACGCAACTATCTCATTGCATTTATGTGAGCATTTATGAGCATTTGTTAGAAATTGGAGTTGGTTATTGGAGCATTATTAAGAAGGTTCTTGGGCGATCTTTGGAGCAACATTGAGGAGTTGGTTTTTGGAGCAACATTGGTTATGTGTTTTTGTTCTTATATCTATATATTACATGTATTGGACAATGCACTCAAATCCATTTTGATATAATAGATATATTCATGAGTATGCTTTGATCAAGTGTTGTCTTCTCTCTAATATTCTAATGCTTTGAATTTGAAAACATGAATTAAAATCTTTAAAAATATGATTTTTCATTAAAATTAAAATATTTAATACTTTTTACAAAGATCGATTCATTGGAATCAACTAGTCCGAGTCAATATAGAGTCAAAGTCCAAGTCAGGGTTGACCCTCGACCAGTTCCAAGTCCGAGTCCGAGTTTTAAAACTATGTTCTCAACTGTCATTTCTTGAGCGCTTTGGTTTGCATCTCCTCCTCTGTGGGCCACTCAAATTTATCCAAGATATGGTCCTTTTCAACCATGTATCCATAATAACTTCCATCAATTTTATTGTATACTTCCACCTCCTCTTCTTTTCCTTCTATATTTATCGAATAACTCTATGACACTAGGGAGAAAATTTTCAACCTTGAAGTACCTCTAACCAAGTTCCTGGTTGGTAGCACTAGGTATGTCAACCTCATTTCCTTCCATGTACTTCATCTTGGCCCCTCCTTTGACATAACTAGGGCTGCCAAGCTCTATGATCTAAGCTTCCCATTGCTATTTTTCCCTAATCTCCTGCTGATTTTGTTTTTGAGGTCCTGGAGTTGGTGTTCACCGAGTACTAGGTTTTGAATCCCCATAACCTTTCCTACAATCTCTCAAATTTATCTGATGCTTCCATTTGTCCGCGTATGCGAGATCACAACACTCTAAGCCCAGGAATGAACCTATCTCCTTGTCCTTTTTCTTCTGTTTGTTCTCCAATATCAAGGACTTGTTTAGAATAGACTGTTCATTCTCCTTGTTACGAGCCATTCTTCTTCTTCTACTCCATCTCGTGGATAGAATCTAGTGTTGAACCTCTAATTAAACTGAGAGGGGGGGTGAATCAGTTTAATACATTCCTGATCTTTTAAAACTTTTCATTAAACTTATTTACACCTTCATTTCAAACTCAATTTGATGTGAGAGTAATTTTAGAATGTAATCAGAAAGTATTAGTTTAATAGAGCAGTAGACTTAATATGAGAGCAACAGGTATTACTCAAATGATACATATCAGATAAATACATAAATATCATGCACAGAGACACCAGATATAAGTGGAAACCCATAAAAGGAGAAAACCACATCTTATTATTGTTGTGATGCAAAGGCAAGCTCCAACTCCCTCTCACCACTGTTTTTCTGCAGGCACCAACCTACAGGAGGCTCCTACCTCAATTCTGCAAGCTACAACTTGCAAGGAAGTACCAACTCCCTTCAGTTTTCTGCAGGCACCAACCTACAGGAGGCTCCAACCTCAGTCAGCTACAACTGACAGCTATCAAGCTGCAACTTGATAGGGAAGCTCCAACTTCCTCATTTTCTAAAACTGAATGTTTGCTGATTTACCTTAGATATCAGTTATGTTCTGTAGCTTCTCTTAATCTTCTCTGCCTTCTATATTCTGCATTCTCTCTATATATGCTCTCTCCCTTGCTCTCAAAAACTCACTCTGCATATCAAGATGATATTATTTATAGATTTCCTCACATGACTGTTTGTATTTTGCTTGGAATTCGAAATGGAAAGTCATGTCTCTTTGCCTTCTGCCTTCTCACTCCTTTCATCAGCTTACTCATAAATTATGACTGTAGGTGTCAATTTTAACATTACAGTGGGAGTTTGTTTTCTCTCGAATACTTGCCAATGCATCACAAACAATAAAAACAATTAAAATATTTACATTCTTATTACAAAGTGAACTCTAGCTCAACTCATTTAGTCTTTTGAATCGATGCGCATTTGTCTTTTCTTTGGCTATCTTTGTCCTTTTTGTGACTGTGTTTTATCTCCTCTCGGCTCTATTTGCTTTTCTGTCCTCTGTGGGGGTGTAACAGGTGCATACGTGTAACTCTGCCTTTTAAATAAATGAAATGCAATTGCTGACTTTTTAAATCAGGGCAATTTCAACCCTTTTCATGCCACGAGTGTCTTGTTGATGTGGAAGTTTCGCAAGCGGAACGAACATAGATCACAATCGTTGTATATTAATAATCGCCCTCCCATTAAGCCGAGGCCAGAGGGTTCACAACCCATGTGGCATATTTTAATACAACTGCAACCGTGCTTTATATATATCTAACAACAATCCTTTTATATATAAACAATCGCCCTCCACCTTAAGCCTTTGGTCTTATTTTACAATCCAATGAGTCGAATCACAACCACTAATATATGAAAGGGTCGGGCCCCACATCTCCGTCGGCGAATCGGTGGTGTCAAACGAAAACTTGCGATTGCGATTGATCAAACGGACGCGATGACCACATAAAACATGTCTCATAGCGCAATCGGGTCCGAACTTTGAAAAAATGCAATTAGGGCGCATAATAGAAAAGTTCTGATTGCGATCAGAACACGAATGCAATTTTCACATATTAACTCCCGCATATAACAGGATCGGGTCCGCCACTTCAATCGCAGCATTTTACAAAAGACTTGCGATCAATCGGAAAGTTCCGATTGCGATTAAGAACCCGGACGTGATTGAACTGATTAAATCCATCGTATAACGCCATCGGGTCCGCCACTTGATCGGAGCATATTACAAAAGACTTGCGATCAATAGGAAAGTTCCGATTGCGATTAAGATCCCAGACACGATTGAACTGATTAACTCCATCGTATAACGCCATCGGGTACGCCAATTTCAAGTCGGGTCCGCCACTTCAATCGCAGCATTTTACAAAAGACTTGCGATCAATCGGAAAGTTCCGATTGCGATTAAGAACCCGGACGTGATTGAACTGATTAAATCCATCGTATAACGCCATCGGGTCCGCCACTTGATCGGAGCATATTACAAAAGACTTGCGATCAATAGGAAAGTTCCGATTGCGATTAAGATCCCAGACACGATTGAACTGATTAACTCCATCGTATAACGCCATCGGGTACGCCACTTGATCGGAGCATATTACAAAAGACTTGCGATTGAACCTTTTCTCCGATTGCGATTGGGTGAGGGTTCCCACCTTATAAGCCATTTCGTTTTGATAGAACCTTTGGTTATATAGATATAAAGCGCTCTGCTTGTATATAACTGATATATATGTTTATATATATATTTTGCTGCTGGAGTGAAGCGATTCCCGTTATAATGTTTGTATATGTTATATGTGCTCCGCTTGTGTATAACTGATATATATGTGTATATATATATTTTGCCGCTGGAGTGAAGAGATTCCCGGAATAATGTTTGCATATGTTATATGTGCTCCGCCGGTTGGAGAGTGTGATTCCCAGAATTTTATAACTGCTCTCTACCTCTGTCTCTGCCTCTGCTTCGCTAGTTGGAGAGTGCAATTATTGGAATTTTATAACTTCTCTCTATTGCTTTCACTGTGCTTCTTTTGCCTTCCTCTGCTTCACCACTAATATTTCCAACAGTCTCCCCCTTTGGCATTGATGGCAATCCACTTTCTCTGTTTGCTTTCTCTTTCTCTTGTTGCTTGCTCTTTCTGTTTGCCTACTCTTCCTCCTGTTGTTTGTTCTTCCTCCCCCTTTGACATCAATGGCAAAGGACGACGTCTCATCTCTTCGTATGAGCTCTGTCGTTGCATTTCCTTTCTCTGAGTTACGTTTAGGTCCTCTTCTGGTGAAATTGTACTATGCTTCTCCAGAGTGATGTATGAAGCTTGTTGAGAGAACACTTTGGTATAGTGAGTCGATATGTGTTTTATAGCTGTGATTCATTTGTAGTGCCTGTAATATGTGCTAGATTATAGATAGAGATGATGCATTTTACGATTGAAAGGTTCTTGTTGCTTCTGAATGATGATAATATTGATAATGCTGATAATACTGATAATGCTGATCCTGTGGACTTGTTTTATGCTTATCTTGCTGGCTGTTCTCCCCCTGGAATGATATCTTCATTTTGTTCTCCCCCTGAGACTGTACTTTCTCTTCATATTAGAGAATAGTATCTACAGATACTACCCCTAGTTTGTCTCTCAAGTATTCGAATGGTTCTCTGGCAAGTGGTTTGGTAAATATATCTGCTATCTGTTCTTTCGTTGATATATAGTCTAGTTTAACTATCTTCTGAGCCACTTGTTCTCGAAGAAAATGATACTTGATTGGTATATGTTTAGTTTTTGAATGAAGCACAGGATTTTTAGATATGCTTATAGCACTTGTATTATCACATTTGATTGAGATAGGTTCATTAATGCTTACCTTCATGTCTTGAAGAGTTTGCTTCATCCACATGACTTGTGTACAACATGCTGCTGCTGCTATATATTCTGCTTCAGCAGTAGACAAAGATATGGATGTTTGTTTCTTGCTTAGCCATGCCACCAGACTTTCTCCTAGATAGAATGCACCTCCACTTGTACTCTTCCTGTCATCCACACAGCTGGCCCAATCTGCATCTATGTATGCTGTTAAGGTGAAGCTTTTGCCTTTAGGATACCAAAGCCCATATTGTGCGGTTCCTTGTAGATATCTGAGTATTCTTTTTACTGCCAGAAGATGGTTTTGTTTAGGTGTTGCTTGATATCTTGCCACTAGTCCTACTGCTAGCATGATGTCTGGTCTTGAAGCTGTCAAGTACAGCATGCTTCCTATCATGGATCTGTAGAGTTTTTGATCTACATCTGCAGAC
The DNA here is from genome assembly GCA_034641835.2 of Pinus albicaulis. Classification (NCBI taxonomy): domain Eukaryota; kingdom Viridiplantae; phylum Streptophyta; class Pinopsida; order Pinales; family Pinaceae; genus Pinus; species Pinus albicaulis. The sequence continues at coordinate 833,607,383 of CM076575.1, forward strand.
CCATCATCAGCACACACCTTGCATCCTGTGATCATGGGGGTTGTCATTGGTTTGCAGTCCTCCATTTTGAATTTTTTCAGCATTTCTTTTAAGTAATTTTCTTGAGAAATGAATGTGCCTGTGTTCTTTTGCTGAATTTGCAGTCCCAAGTAGAAACTGAGCTCTCCAATCATAGACATTTCAAACTCTGTTTTCATCTCATCAGCAAACCCTTTTGCTAGTTCATCTTTGTTGCTTCCAAACATAATGTCATCAACATATACTACAACAATCAGGATTTCATCTTCATGGGCTTTTATGTATAGATTGTTGTCTACTCCACCTCTCCTAAAACCCTGTTTTTGCAAATATTTGTCCAGTCTTGAGTACCAAGCACGAGGAGCCTGTTTCAGTCCATATAGGGCCTTCTTCAGTCTGCACACATAGTCTTCTTTGTTTGTCAATGAGAAGCCTTCTGGTTGTTCCATGTACACTTCTTCTTCTAGATCTCCATTAAGAAAAGCAGACTTTACATCCATTTGATATACCTTGAAGTCTTGGTAGCATGCAAATGCCAGGAACATTCTGATAGCTTCCATTCTGGCTACAGGGGCAAATGTTTCTTCATAATCAAGTCCTTCAATTTGTGAGTATCCTTTGCAGACCAGCCTAGCTTTATTTCTGATTACTTGTCCTTGCTCATTCATTTTGTTTTTGAATACCCATTTTGAACCAATGATATTTTTCTCAATAGGTCTAGGAACTAGCTCCCAGGTATTGTTTTTCTCAATTTGATCCAATTCTTCGTTCATTGCTTTTACCCAATACTTGTCCTTTTTGGCTTCTTCAAACTTCTTTGGCTCTATTTGTGATAACATGGCTATGTATACTTCTTCTGTTTGTTCTGTTAGCTGCCTTCTTGTCTGGACTCCTGCTTTCTTGTCTCCTATGATCTGATCTTCAGGATGATTCTTTTGAGTGTATCTTGAGGGGGTTTTTGGGCTCAGTTCTGCATCTTCTGTTGTCTTGCTGGTTTCATCATCATTCTGATCTTCTTCTTCATGATTATCTGATGGACTACAACAGTCTGTATTTCTTGTATTATTTGGAAATTCTTCATCAAATCTCACATCAATACTTTCAACTATTTTCCGAAGAGTCTTATTGTAGCACCTGTACCCTTTACTTTTGGAAGCATATCCTAGAAAAATCCCTTCATCTGCTCTTGCATCAAATTTCCCAAGGTTTTCATCATTATTCTTTATGTAACACTTGCTACCAAAGACTTTGAAATGTTTTATTAAAGCTGGCTTTCCATGCCATAGTTCATATGGAGTCTTGTCACTGCTTGGCCTTAAGTGAGCTTTATTAAGGATATGTACTGTTGTGTGTACTGCTTCTGCCCAGAAGGTTTGAGCAATATTATTCTCTTGCATCATAGCTCTGGCTATTTTTTGTACAGTCCTGTTTTGCCTCTCTGCTACTCCATTCTGCTGAGGTGTCCCTGCAATATTAAATTGTTGCTTTATTCCATGTTCATTACATAGGTCTACAAAGTCATAATCTGTGAATTCTCCTCCTCTGTTTGACCTGATACATTTCAGCTTGCATCCAGTTTGATTTTCTGCTAATGCTTTGAATATCTTAAATTTTTCCAATGCTTCTGATTTATTTTTGAGAAAAGCAACCCATGTCATTCTGGAAAAGTCATCTATTATCAGCATGAAATAGGATTCTCCACTTGGTGTCCTAGTTCTAGCAGGTCCACACAGGTCCATGTGCACAAGCTGGAGTGGTCTTCTTGTTGACGGCTCCTCTTTAGATTTAAAGGATGTGCGAGTCTGTTTCCCAAATTGACAAGATTTGCATATAGTACTTGAAGGCCTTCTTATTTCTGGCATATCTCTTATAGCTTTCTTCTTGCTCAGTCTGATGATATGGTCAAAGCTGAGATGTCCCAATCTCCTATGCCACAACCATGACTCCTCAAGTTTGCTAAGATGGCAGGCTTCATCTTCCTCTTTCACTATGTATACATTGTTCTGTATTCGAACACCTTTGAGCAGAGTCTTTCCTGTTGTGCTTGACCTGACTACACAATCTTGTGCTCTAAAAAGAACTTCACAGCCTTTGCCACACATCTGACTGACACTCAGTAAATTTGCTTTCAGTCCATCCACAAATAGTACCTCTTGGGCTTTTCCTCTGCCATTGTCTATGCTGACTGAGCCTTTTCCCTTGATCTTTCCTGATTTATCATTACCAAAAATAACATTGCAAGATTTCTTTTCATCAAGAGTTATAAACTTGCTTCTGTCTCCAGTCATGTGTTTGGAGCAGCCACTGTCCAAGTACCACTGGCTTTTTAGATCTTGAGCAGTTAGAGCCAGGTCACACTTATTCTCCTTCTTTTTCCACTGGAGGAATCCTTCTGTTTGATATCTTTTGTGAGGTGATGAATTGCATCCTTTCAGAGGACATTTGGAAGGCATATGTCCAACTTGATTGCATATAAAGCATTTGATCATAGTTTTTGCAGAATTTTGAGTATGACCAAAATTTCTTTGATTCATGAACCTCCTTGAGGTGTTGAACATCATTCTTTTTCCATACTTTCTACATTCAATAATTTTATGGCCAAATTCCTTACAATAAAAACAATGACCATAGAAATTATTTGATCTCCATTTGTTTGTTTGAGATAGCCTCTTCACTGTTTGCATCTTTTGCAGGTCTGAATTACTCTTCCTTGCATAACAATATGCAGCAATGTGTCCTGGCTTGTGGCAGACATAACAGGTGGCATTCTTCATAGGAGGGAAGAATCTCCTCTGATGACTTCCAAATTTGATATACTCGGTGGCATATGATTCTTTTTCTGCCATCTTAGTTTTTATTATATTCCTTGTTACTAGAGATTTCTTCTGATCTTTGTCATCCTTATTACATGTTTCTTCTTTTGTAGGAATTGTCTGGGCTTCTTCATCAGTCTTCTTTGCTTTTACAAAAATTATATTTTTGTTTTCCTTTTCTTTGCCTTTACTCGATTCTCCTTCATAGCCTATTCCTGTTTTTATCATTGGGGATCTTTGAGCAACCGGGATATCATTCAACTTGCTAGAGCTTGTTGTTTGAGAAGAGTTTATAACCACTGTCCTTTGAGCATTTTCTAGTTTCTTCCTAAGACATACCACTTCTTCCTCCAACTTCTCTTGTTCTTGGGTTTTATCCTTGATTTGCTGAAGTAACATATCTTCTATCTTCTTGGCTTCTTCAAGCCTTACCTTCAGTAGCATGAGGACTTCTGAATTTTGTTCTTCTTTAACACATTTGAGGAGAATATCTTTTTGTTTTCTGCATTTTCGTTTGAGTCTCTCAATCTCCTCCAAAGCACTTCTTAGCTCCCCCTCAAGGTCGACTTCCCCTTCTTCTTCTTCATCTTCTAGTAGGAGTCCCTCAAGATCTTCTATGGCCATCAATAAAAAATCTGAGGTTCCTTCTTCACTTGAGGGTTCATCTGAATCTTCAGATGTACTGCTGTCTTGTTGAGCATAGAAAGATTTTCTGCTAAACTTCCTTCCCTTCTACCAGTTCTTTGATTTATTCTTTTCTGACTCTTGAGCCTGATTCCTTGCTTTCTTGTGAGGACACTTAGTAGCATAGTGTCCAACTCTTCCATAGTTAAAGAACTTGAAAGGAAGTTTACCTTTGTATTTACCTGAACCTCTATCCAGTTTCTTGACAAATTTTTCTTCTTCTTCATCTGAGCAAGAGCATATTTCTTCCTCTTCTTCTTTCTTCTTTTCTGTTTTAAAGGCTGCTTCCCTCGAACTTGGTTTCTTCTGTGGGAGCCATTTCATAGGCTGTTAGATTTCCAAGTAGCTGGTTCATGGTCAAAGTCTCCCAATCCGCTGTCTCTTCTATTGCAGACACCTTGGGATTAAATTTGGATGGGAGTGATCTTAGAATCTTTTGCACAACTATACTTTCTGGTATGGTTTCTCCAAGAGCTTTCATATTGTTAACAATTTCTGCAACTTTTAAGAAGAAGCTACCAACATCTTCATCATCATTCATTTTTAAGTTTTCAAACTGGGCTCTATATATTTGAAGTTTGGCAGTTTTTACTTTCTGGTCTCCCTCATGTATGTCTTCAAGAGTATCCCATATTTTCTTGGCAGTGTCTTTGTGCATTACATTAATAAACTCTGCTTCACATAATCCATTCAGGATGGCATTCATGGCTTTTGCATTAGCCACAAAATCTTGTTTTGAGTCCTTTTCTGAGTCAGTTGCCTTCGGGGCATATCCTAATTGCACAGCAGCCCAGACTTCTATTCCTAGACACATTATGTATGTCTTCATTCTGATTTTCCAGAAAGCATAATTTTCATCGGTGAAGAAAGGGGCTATATTGGTTGAGCATCCTTCTTTACTAGCCATCTTGGGAACCTAGGATCTCCTTTTAGTTGTTAGACTTGTACAAAGGAACCCGCTCTGATACCAATTGTTGAACCTCTAATTAAACTGAGAGGGGGGGTGAATCAGTTTAATACATTCCTGATCTTTTAAAACTTTTCATTAAACTTATTTACACCTTCATTTCAAACTCAATTTGATGTGAGAGTAATTTTAGAATGTAATAAAAAAGTATTAGTTTAATAGAGCAGTAGACTTAATATGAGAGCAGCAGGTATTAAGCAAATGATACATATCAGATCAATACATAAATATCATGCACAGAGACACCAGATATAAGTGGAAACCCATAAAGGGAGAAAAGCACATCTTATTATTGTTGTGATGCAAAGGCAAGCTCCAACTCCCTCTCACCACTGTTTTTCTGCAGGCATCAACCTACAGGAGGCTCCTACCTCAATTCTGCAAGTTACAACTTGCAAGGAAGCACCAACTCCCTTCAGGTTTTCTGCAGGCACCAACCTACAGGAGGCTCCAACCTCAGTCAGCTACAACTGACAGCTATCAAGCTGCAACTTGATAGGGAAGCTCCAACTTCCTCATTTTCTAAAACTGAATGTTTTCTGATTTACCTCAGATATCAGCTCTGTTCTGTAGCTTCTCTTAATCTTCTCTGCCTTCTATATTCTGCATTCTCTCTATATATGCTCTCTCCCTTGCTCTCAAAAACTCACTCTACATATCAAGATGATATTATTTATAGATTTCCTCACATGACTGTTTGTATTCTGCTTGGAATTAGAAATGGAAAGTCATGTCTCTTTGCCTTCTGCCTTCTCACTCCTTTTATCAGCTTACTCAGAAATTATGACTGTAGGTGTCAATTTTAACATTACAGTGGGAGTTTGTTTTCTCTCGAAGACTTTCCAATGCATCACAAACAATAAAAACAATTAAAATATTTACATTCTTATTACAAAGTGAACTCTAGCTCAACTCATTTAGTCTTTTGAATCGATGCGCATTTGTCTTTTCTTTGGTTGTCTTTGTCCTTTTTGTGACTGTGTTTTATCTCCTCTCAGCTCTATTTGCTTTTCTGTCCTCTGTGGGGGTGTAACAGCTGCATACGTGTAACTCTGCCTTTTAAATAAATGAAATGCAATTGCTGACTTTTTAAATCAGGGCAATTTCAACCCTTTTCATGCCATGAGTGTCTTGTTGATGTGGAAGTTCCGCAAGCGGAACGAACATAGATCACAGTCGTTGTATATTAATAATCGCTTCTCCTATTGCCGAGGCCCTCTCTTCGTCAACCCATGTGGCATTTATTTTAATACAACTCAACCAAGTTATATATATATATCTAACAACAATCCTTTTATATATAAACACCGCCCTCCACCTTAAGCCTTTGGTCTTATTTTACAATCCAATGAGTCAAATCACAACCACTAATATATGAAAGGGTCGGGCCCCACATCTCCGTCGGCGAATCGGTGGTGTCAAACAAAAACTTGCGATTTTGATTGATCAAACGGACACGATGACCACATAAAACATGTCTCATAGTGCAATCGGGTCCGAACTTTGAACAAATGCAATCGAGGCACATAATAGAAAAGTTTCGATTGCGATCAGAACACGGATGCGATTTGCACATATTAACTCCCGCATATAACAGGATCGGGTCCGCCACTTCAATCGCAGCATTTTACAAAAGACTTGCGACCAATCGGAAAGTTCCGATTGCGATTAAGATCTCGGACGCGATTGAACTGATTAACTCCATCGTATAACGCCATCGGGTCCGCCACTTGATCGGAGCATATTACAAAAGACTTGCGATCAATCGGAAAGTTCCGATTGCGATTAAGATCCCGGACGCGATTGAACCGATTAACTCCATCGTATAACGCCATCGGGTCCGCCACTTGATCGGAGCATATTACAAAAGACTTGTGATCAATCGGAAAGTTCCGATTGCGATTAAGATCCCGGACGCGATTGAACCGATTAACTCCATCGTATAACGCCATCGGGTCCGCCACTTGATCGGAGCATATTACAAAAGACTTGCGATCAATCGGAAAGTTCCGATTGCGATTAAGATCTCGGACGCGATTGAACCGATTAACTCCATCGTATAACGCCATCGGGTCTGCCACTTGATCGGAGCATATTACAAAAGACTTGCGATTGAACCTTTTCTCCGATTGCGATTGGGTGAGGGGTCCCACCTTATAAGCCATTTCGTTTTGATAGAACCTTTGGTTATATAGATATAAAGCGCTCTGCTTGTATATAACTGATATATATGTTTATATATATATTTTGTTGCTGGAGTGAAGCGATTCCTGGAATAATGTTTGTGTTGTATTATATGTATAACGCCGGTTGGAGTGTGTGATTCCCAGAATTTTGTAACGGCTCTCTGCCTCTGTCACTTAGTCTCTGCCTCTGCCTCTGCTGCTTCTGTCGCTCTGCCTCTGTCTCTACCTTTCGATAACGGTTCTTCACTGTGCTTCTATGACTGTTACATTTTGACTTTCTTCTTGCTGCCTCTATTGCTTTCGCTGTGCCTCTTTTGCCTTCCTCTGCTTCAGCGCTGCCTCTTTTCCCTGAGTGCTGCCTCCTTTGCCATCAATGACAATATTTCCAACATCTAGTACTCTACATAGAAGTGATCTGATGGTGGCCATGCTACCAAGAGAACCAATAAATTCCTCTATAACTAATCTAATCAATTATTCCTCCACATCAATGCAATATAATAAAATACAAGCTAGTTGCATACTCTGAGCCACACTTTTTTTCTGCCATATGCATCACAAAAAACTCAACAACATTCAAATATTTGACCTCCAAGACATGAATACCTACCACAAAGCAGGAACATGGGGTTCAGATCACAAAAAAACTTTGTGAAACCAAAACCATGTGCCCAAAACCACCTTTGTTTTCCAAGTAACTTTGACTCTTTCACCAAGTCAAGTTAAAGCAACAAGGCTAAGGTGGCAACAAAGGTGACATGGCTGCATCAGAGGATGCCATGTGGGAAGCAACACCACATCATTAGGTTAGTATGGGCATTTTATATTTGATTTTTATCCCTTTCCTATTTAAATTTTCTTAATCTCATTTATGCCTATTGCTTTACATTATTTACAATTGGTTTTTAAGGATCTCTAAGCGGGGTCTAATCTCTCATATGACACACCCTAAACAAGTTTTTTGCATTGCATCACCTTGCGCTTGGATACATGTAGGTATCTATCTCTTCAATTCTCCTTATTATATAGTGTTTCATTATTTAACTTCATATCTCATTTCTATTTAGTTCTATGGTATTTAAACTTTTTGTTCTATCTCTTATTTCAATACCGGCATATCATAGACTATTTATTGTTCTAGTTTTATTAATTTTTTTTTTTTTTTTTCTCCACTCCTTCATTCTTGACTTGTCATGCACCTTTACATCGTACTTAGACAAACACTGTAAGATTATCACTACATGTACATATCTTGCTTCGGCAATGAGATTGCCACACTTTCATTGTTCACACACCTCAGTAGGTTCCCAAATCAATTATGCATTTTTTTTGCATTTCCTTTATTTTATTTTTTATTTTTTCTTTACAGTACTCAAATATAGCTTGATAGAATCTTCAATTAGACTCTCATTTTCAATATGGCATGCCTTAAATAGGCTCTAGCATTGCATGTAAAACTCTTAGGTAAGTGCAGGTATTTTTTTCTTACAATCTCCATGTTACATTGCATTTCAACATTTATTTTCATATACTAGGTAATATTCTCTATCTCCATGGTAGTTAGGTTTGTTGTTATCATTCCATTGCTATCATTGAATTATGGAAATGGAACTTTTGTGGAATTTATTCTTATGCATCCAATAAATTCATGGCATTGATAAGAATTAGTAACAATTGAGAATATGTGTATTTCCCAGCAAAAGGGTTTGATGGGTAGTTTATTCTGGAGCCCAAGAATGAAGTAGGTTGGCTCGAGTGACTCATTCTCATTTTCTCTTCCCTTCCCCAGCTATGTATTGGTGTCACATCATGTTGTTCCATGCTAGCGTTGCCTCTTGTAGCATTTGTTATTGTGCTAGTTTTTCTAGATCTCATCTTTGTTGGTGCTTCACAGGTATTTCAAGAATTCTTCCACGTTTGATTCCCTTTCTTTATTTGCACGGGCATTGCCACCATTTGTCTTCAATGGAGCTTTAATAGTGTCACTGCCTCCCTTATTTTCTCCTCTAGCTTTTGTTCATCTCTTTCCCTTCCTAGAGAGTTGGTCCTTTGCTCCTCAATGCCACTCTCTAAAATTATCCCCTCTAAAATAATACTCAGATTTATCTTGCTAGCATTTCTAGGATCACTCATTTTTAATACGGCATGGCCTATATAGGCTCCCGCATTGTATGTCAAGCACTTGTGTAAGTGCAGGTATTTATCATGTTAACCCCTCACCTCAAATGGTAAATAGAGGATATTTTATCACATTTGATTTATCACCTTTCTCTTATGTTCCTATCTAAATATCCTTTGGTGGAATTAATTTGACACCATGTCGGTCGTTTATGGCTTGGGTAGGTATGCAACGGTCTTGAGATGGATCTACCAATACACATGATCTAGGGTATCTATAGTTTCACTCACATATTTCTATATAAAGTGTTTCTTATGCATCTAAGAAATTCATGGCATTGAGAAGAATTAGTAACAATTGAGAATATGTGTAATTCCTTGCAAGGAGGTTTGTTGGGTAGTCTATGCTGGAGCCCAAGAATGAAGTGGGATAGCTCGAGTGACTCATTCTAATTTTCTCTTTCCTTACCATACAAGACATTGATGTCAAGTATTACTTTCCTCATTGATACCTCACTATCATTGCCACTGCTCACCCGCTTTCCATGCTAGTGTTATCTCTTGTAGCCTTTGTTGTTGCATTAAATTTTCTAGATCTCATCTTCTGTAATATCCCAAATTGGCCAACTCGACCCCACTACTAGAGCAACAATTTTCCTGTAGTGAATTTAGGAAAAGGCTTTGTTTTGGTCTAAAGTTATTTGTGGGTCCCCTACCCACTTTATTTCCGCCCAACATTAGAAAATGCAAAAATTAATTAAAATTAATATTCCAATTAGTTGGATTGCTGGTTTAGAATATTACATTCCTCCTCGCCAAAATGTTGCTTGTCCTCAAGCAACTGCAAAGATGGATGCTGAAGAATTTGTTCCCCTTCCCAAGTGGAATCCTCATCCAAAAGGTTCCTCCATCTGATCAAATACTCCTTCACCACCTTTCTCCTCAAGTGTCTCTTGCTGATATCTAGGATGGCCTTAGGTTGGAGCACCAAATTCCTCTCATCATCTGTAGGAGGGAGCTCAGTTGTTGCAGTCATTTGTTGTCCTAAATCCTTCTTCATGCACGAAAAATGAAATATTTTGTGGATCCCGCTCCCCTGTAGCAACTCCAGCTCATATGCCACCTCCCTTACTCGTCGGAAAACTCTATACAACCCATAGAAACGAGGCTTGAGTTTCTCAGCTCCCTTATGCTTCAGCGTAGACTGCTTGTATGGCTGAAGTCGGAGGTACTCCAAGTCCCCTACCTTGGACTTCCTCTCTACGCGGCCCCAATATGCATACATTTTCTGTTGGTTCTGCGTTGTCCTCGAGTTTTCCTTGAGAGCCCTGAGGATATCTTGACTCTCTTGGATCAAATATTTGGCCCTAGGGGCCTTACTTGCCCCAAACATAGCATCAACAAATGTAATGCATCATAACCATACAAATCATGAAAATGGGGCATACCAATAGACATATGGAAAGTGGTGTTGTAGCAGTACTCCACTAAGTGCAGCCAACGCAGTCAGGCCTTCTGCTGCCCTGTGACGTAGTTTCGCAAATAGCCTTCTAGCCACTTGTTCACTATCTCTGTCTTCCCATCAGTCTACAGATGGTAGCTCGTGCTTGGTGTGAGATTTGTGCCCACTAGTTGGAAAAGCTCCTGCCGAAATCCTCCCATAAACCTGTTGTCCTGGTCACAGACTATGGTCTTTGGAAGACAATGCAACCAAAAAATGTCTCTAAAAAATAACTCGGCCACCTGTGGGGCTGTGTACCGAGCTAAAATAGCAAAGAAATGTGCATACTTCGTCAACCTATCCACTACAACAAAGATGAAGTCCTTGCCCTGTGCCATGGGCAACCCTGTGATGAAATACATCGATATGCTGCCCCATTTCCCCTCTGAGATGGTAGGAGGCTGCAATAGCCTAGTTGGATGTGTTGACTCCCCCTTGTTCCTCTGGCAGACTACGCACTCCCGGACATGTCGGAGCACATCCTCCTTGAGGGTCTTCCAGGAGAACTTGTCTTTGATGGTCCTGCAGGTCTTGGTAAACCCCTGGTGTCCTGATAGTGGCGAGTCATGTGCTGCATGCAAGATCTTCTCCCGTAACTAAGATTTGGCTGTCAAAATATCTGATATCGATAATAAATGACCTCATCCATCACTCGGTACTGGTCATCCGTCACCTGCCCATCCCACACCTCGCATGCAAACTGGTCCTTCTAGTACTCCACCCATGGCTGCCCGTTCTATCTGCGTCTATGCTCATCAAGGAGAGGGACGCTGGTCTCCAAGACAAGGCATCGTCCACCACATTGTTCTTCCCTTTGACATACTCAATGTCAAAGTCGTAAGCTTGGATCTTACTGACCCACTTTTGTTGTCTCTCCTGCAACTGCTTCTGCTCTGGAAAATACCACAGGCTGTTATGATTAGTCTTAAACTTGAACTGGTTCCCCACCAAATAATGTCTGAAGTTGGCCAGTGCATGCGTGATGGCCAACATCTTTTTTGTCATATATGGGGTAATGCCTCTCATGAGGCAAGAGGGCTCTCGAAATCAATGGGGTGCCCATCCTGCATCAGTACTGCCTCAAATCCTACTCTAGATGCATCGTACTCCAAGACAAATGGCTTGGTAAAATTAGGGAGTGCAATTACTAGGCAGCTACTCATCACCTGCTTGAGGCGGTCAAAATCCTCCTGTGTTGTGGGGGTCCAATTGAATTCTCCCTTCCTGGTCAAATCCATGAGGGGCGCAGCTAACTGAGAGAAGCCCTTCACGAACTTCTTGTAATAAGTGAAAAATCCCACAAATCCCCTCAACTCAGTGACATTCTTGGGATTTGGCCAATCTTTGATGGCCCTGATATTCTCTTCATGCACCCACACCCCATATTCACCTATAATGTGGCCCAAGTATAGCATCTCTGTCAACCCAAACTCACACTTGGATAGCTTGGTGTAGAACTTTTTCTCCAGGATGCACAACACTGCTTCCATATGCTGCAAATTTTCCTCCCATGTCTAGCTATATATCAGAATGTCATCGAAAAATACTAGCACGAACTTCCACAGCTGGCCACGAAAGACGTGGTTCACACAGGACTGAAAGGTGGCTGGAGCATTGGTTAGCCCGAAGGGCATCACCAAAAACTCAAAGTGCCCATAATGGCAACTGAACGCTGCCTTGGGGACATCCTTGTCCCTCACTCGAATCTGATGGTACCCTGATCTCAAATCTATTTTGGAGAAGAACTTATCCCCTCCCAACTCATCCATCAACTCATCTATCCGCGTGATGGGATAGCGGTTCTTCATTTTCTTTTTGTTCAGGGCCCTGTAATCGATACACATTCTTAGTGTACTTTCCTTCTTCTTCACCAAGACAACTGATGAAGCAAAGGGGCTCAAACTTGATTGAATGTTCTCCAAGGCCAAAAGCTCATGTATGGCCCTCTCAATCTCATCCCGATAGGCCTTGGGTTGCCTATATGGAGTTGAGATCACGGCCTGAATATCGGGCTCCAACTCAATGGTGTGCTCAAATTCTCAGTCGGGTGGCTGCCCTGGTGGAATGTCCCCGAAAATCATGGAGTAACGGTCGAGGATGGCCTATACATCTGGATGTGCAGGTCTAGCTATACCATCTTCCTCTGAAATCCTCAACTCAACTGCCCACTCTATGTCTCCCCGTTTGAAGTCTACCTCCATCCTATGCGCAAAGACTGTCTGAGGTGGGTATGTATGCATACCCCTACGCATCACCAGTTTCCCTTTCTTGTCTAGGAACTCCATATCCAACTTCTACCAATATGTAATGACTCTACCAAAGGTGATGAGCCATTGGACCTCCAACACTATGTTGGTGTTCGGAATGTCGACCACAAAGAAATGATCTGTCACTGAGTCGCTACAAGACTGGAATGTAACGTGTGCACTGCATGATCCTAGCTCTCGGTACTAGCACAAAGAATCCATCAAATCCCTTTTTCTAGATGCCCCTCCTTTGTACCATTTAGGCATATATGAATTTTTGCGACTCCACTGTCCACAAGCACTGAGATACGTTGTGCCTGAACTGTCCCCCTAATGCTCAGCGTTAAGTATTTGGGTATCCCCCGCAAAGATGCAAGGACCCCTCTGGTCGGTGCAAATGTTGCTCGTCCTGCTGCTAGTGGGGGTGGAGGTGGAGGCCCTTCTCCCTGAGATGCTGCGTTGTCCTCACCTCCCATCTCAAAGAGTGTCTCCTGTTCTCCCTCGTTGTCTGAGAAGACCTCGATGTAGTGTGCCTTTACTACTGCACACCTGTGGTCTGATGCCCACGGCTCCTGGCATGTGAATCAAAGCTTCTTCCTCCTCAGATCTCTCCTGGTGTCATCGTTTGATGGCCCCCAACCTTGGTTCCCTCTTGGGGGTGGAGCTCTCGCATCCCTTCCTCTCTGCTAGAAAGCTGGTCTATTGGGCATAGGGGCCTTAGCCCTTGGCAATGCATCCTGAAGATCCAGGGTCCTCTCAACTGTGTCTTGGAGAATAGTTGGTCAAGTAGACCTCACCAGCCCACGCAATGGCTCTGCCAGCCCATATATGAACATGAAAATACTCCTGGGCTCCGACTGATCCAAAACCATCACTGACAATCTCAAGAACTCAGAAATATATGTTTCAGTGTTCCTCATCTGCTTGAGTTTGTTCAGTTCTCGAAAGTGCTCTTCGGGATCCTTTCTATCAAACTTCTCTAGCACTCTCCTGGTAAAGTCATCATACATTGTCACCCCTGCGTGACCCAGCATATTCAACCAATGGAACCACCAGTCATGGGCTTCTCCCTCCAAGTGCAGTGTATCCACCTTGATGGCCTCCAACTCTATCATCTGATTAAGCTGGAAGTAAATATCCAACTTCTCCACCCATGATTTAGTTGAGCTCTTTGAGGTCCCATCAAATGTTGGAAGGAGAAGCCTACCCACAGTATGTTGTAGGTCACTCCCCTGTGTGTACCCTCCGCCTCTGGCTTGGCCTTTGGGTTTGTTGTTGTTCTTCAGCTGGAAAAACTCATTGAAGGTGAGGGCCCTTCCAAATTCTGGTCCATAGGATTGGTACTCTATAAATAATTGTCCATAGTGAGTCTCCTCCAGCTCTTGTTGTCCTCCTGTCCTCGAAGCTAGGAATGTGGGAATGGTGGAGTGTGGTGGAGTGTAGGGCATGGTCAGAAAGGTAGTGTTAGGGCCTGCCTGGTGCTACGAAGTTCCATACCCTTCTCCAATCTAGAATTCTCCTTGAATTCCCTTCCCCTTACTTCCATTGTTAAGCTTCTGACCCATCTCCTCAATCCTCTTGGAGAGGTCTTGCACAGATTTTAGAAGAAGGTGAGAAAACTCCTTCTCCTCATTCCTCACATCATCCGTGTGCACTATCTCTCTCTCTTCAACCTTCGAAACGTTGTCAACCTAATTTGGAGTGATTTCGAGCCTTCTTTCCCTGCTCTTGTATCTCTGCCTCTGGTAAGTCACATTTTTTCTGTCTTCCGGTGTCATAGATTGCATGCTCCGCATGCTGAGCCAAGTCTATGAGCTCTGATACCACTGTAATATCCCAAATTGGGATTAAACAGTAATACAAATAAAAATGGACTAATAACTACAGCAACAAAAAATACACCATTAAAACACACAATTTGGAGCCAAAATCAATGCTGAGCCATTTTATTCATATACTGGGAAAGAGTACAAATGGGGTGTTGAAAAGATTGCACCAAAGCGAAGACTCCTGCTGGAAATAGCTCTGCATGGTTCAATCACTGCGCTGCATAGCCCAGAAAATGTTTTTGCTTGTTGTCTTCGGTCTGTTGGTTAGGCTGCTTCCCATGCTCATAAAATTCCAATAAATGAACACCAGACTCTCCTCAATGAACCGACAAAAAACCACAAAGTGTTTGTTGAAGGCTCGACCACGAAAATTGGCCCCTTTGGCCTTGGCTCACTGAACTGTTGGGGAAATCGAACCACTGGAGAAAATTGCTGGTAAATGCCTCTGGAATGCTACAAAAATCCCTGGTAGGAGGTGGCTAGCCTCCCCTCCAAATCTCCCACTAAAACTCCTCTTCTCTCTACACTCTAGGACACCAACTCCACGCTGCACTATGCAATCACTGTGCAGTGTATTCTGCCTCTGCGCAGTCCTAAAGGGGCTACGTTGTCTCTGTTGCTGTTGCTGGATAATTCCCTCACCAAAATGTAGGACTCCTCTCCTGAGCAGGTACTCTATGTCCCCGGAGGCAGAGGTTGATATCTTCGCTTGAAGATCCTGTGTGCTAAACAACACTGCAAACTTGGATATCCAACTCAAGCATGCTCAGTCAAAATGACAAAGAGAAATAAGTTGAATGAATGAAAAAATAAGCCTTACCTTCTTCCTTTTTTCCATTGAAGCTAAAAGCATTCCTTGGGCCCCACCTTGGTTTGCGCTACCTCTCCTTGAGGCAACCACGTGCTGCCTTCCTCCAGCCAATGATACGCTGCCCACTTTGTGCCCCCTCCACGCTGCCACCTAAGGCCAACTCGACCCCACTACTCGAGCCGCAATTTTCCCTTAGTGACTTTAGGAAAAGGCTTTATTTTGGTCTAAATTTATTTGTGGGCCACCTACCTACTTTATTTCCGCCCACCATTAGATAATGAAAAAAATAAACCAAAATTAATACTCGAATTAGCTGGACTACTAATTTGGAATATTACATCTTCGTTGGTGCTTCAAATCTTGCAACCTAGTTAAATACTATGTGTAATTATTACCTCCTACATTCATAGGTATTTCAAGAATTCATCCATCTTTGATGCCCTTTCTTTCTTTGCATGGGAATTGCTACCATTTTTCTATAATGGTGCATCAACAGTATCCCTGCCTCCCTTATTTTTTCCTCTTTCTTTTGTTCATCTCTTGCACTTCCTAAGTTCCTAGAGAGTTGGTGTCACCTTCACTCCTCAAGGTAACCTTATAAAATTATCCTCTCTAAGGAAATACTCCAATCTATCTTGCTAGGATCTCCAAGATGACTCTCATTTTTATAATGGTGTGGCATAAATAGGCTCTTGCAATTAATCTCAAACACTTGTGTAATTGTAGGTATTGATCTTGTTAGCCCCTCACCTCTAGTGGTAACTAGAGGATATTTTATCACTTGATTTTAATCATAATTCACTACTTGAGCCAAAAGTGTCACCACTGTTGTATTCATGTATTGTATTTGTGCATGCTTGAATGATTTCTATGAAGTGTTTGACCTAGGTGGTATATCTATACCCTTTGAGGTCAATCATATTATCTTTTGGATGCTCATCTTCAAGATAGTTCTCTCTTACATTCCTATCTGACTAACTTTTGGTGACATTAATTTGACACAATGTTGGTCATTTATGACTTGGGTAGGTATGTAAGGGTCTTTAGGTGGATCTACCAATACACATGATCTAGGGGAACCCTAGTTTCATCACCCCTTTCTATATAAAGTGTTGTTCATGTTGTAAAGGTTGTCACATGTATAGATTGTTGAATTTCCACGACCTTAGGTCTAGGAAAGAGTCTTAAAATCTCTGACGCTACCAAACCAAGAATCTCAACAAAACTACTTTGCACAACGGAATATAAACAATAGCAAATCACATATGCGCAGAATATAGACAACTTTTTAATTTTTTAACCCAAATTCTTCTATTAACAACATATAATACAACAGTCTAGGGCTCCCATACCAGGGACAATGGCCCTCATACATACACTAGTACAAGATAAAAAAACAAGATACTCTGACCATTTGGCCGTGGCATACTCTAACAACCCCTCTCAGTCGTATCTTGTACTTGCCCAGTGCTTCGGCTCCTGATCTACAATTTCTGCCTCTATCAATGCTCCAAGTCCATCTGGCCACTGAATCTGGGCTATCCAATTTGCTCTCTAGCTGTCCATTCATCCATCAATGGAACAACACATCGAGACTCTTGTTGATTTGTTCAGATCTCCACTTGTGAACAACTCTCAATCTGCCCACTGTTGCTCCTCAGCTACTCAGGGACTTTAGCCCACTATGGTCTTCCTATGCTACAACGATGAAGACCAACATAGGGCACGGAGGGCTACAACCTATCACTGCAAGATGTCCATCTCCCATGATGAACACATGCTAGGAGGTTTGCCCATCATCTACTGTAGAAGTTGTTCTCCACACACAAGTATCGAGCTCCACAATCCTACTCCTGGTTGGCCAAACCCTTGAGCTCCACAACTTTCAAGCTAGCAGTCACCTTCATCCATCAAGGTGCTGCACTTCAGCTCCAACATGGACACTATCACGCTGTCCTCCAGCAAACCATAAGTGCCCAATCTCGTCCACACTTAGTCCTCTCTCACGCTGCCCTCCAACAATCCACAAGAGACCAAGTCCACGCTATAGCATCTACTCCTAGTTAGGGCATCCCTACTCTTGGGAGACCCTTATGCATGGTTGCCCATGGAATCCACCAATCTGCCCTTTGCTTCTGCAATAGAGGAACTATTGCACAAATCTAGGCACATCAATATGTCCTCGCCTAGGACACCATTAATCCATCATACATGGTCCATCTACAACACACCTTGTTGTTGTCCTCTTGCCTTCTGATCTGATGTGCTTGCTATCACCTTGGTTGCTTGGTAGGTCTCCCAAAAATCCACCTGGGCTCCTCCAAACAATTCCTAAGGCCTCCTCAAGTTGCCCATCAAATTGATCCACGCAATAGTCAACACTTTGACCCAATACATAACAAACTCTTGCTCTAAGTTTGTTTCCCATTCACTGTGGAAACTATCACTGGTTTAGGGCATCTAGCCATGAGATCTGTCCTCTCCTCATTGAATTCCACAGGCTGCCCTAACACGATCCAATTCTGGCCAACACTTTGACCCAATAATCCTCCGCAAAAACATTGTTGTCTCCACTATTTACACTATTGCTCCGACAATTCTGGTTAGGGCACAAATGTAACCCTCACTCATCCACGCAGTCAGCAAGTTATGCACTCAAGGGTTGTGGTCCACCTTGGAGAGGCACCTCCCATGCCACGTTGTCCAAAACAGGCCCTGTCCACATTGACGTTGCCCTTAAAATAACTTTAGTTGCTTGCTATTGCCTACAGCCTAGCAAAGCAGGTTGTTGTAGCTGCGACCTCCTCCAAATAACCCAAATAGTCACCTCAAAACAACAACATGATACCCTCTAGCACTTCGGATTTTCTGTCCAACAACTCTTAGAACAACAACTCGTCACCCTAAACAGATCCGCAACCTCAACTCCTTGGCCTCTTGTAGCGGATCCCTTCCTCGCTGTCTTCACTAAGTTCTCTTGGAGGATAATTTGCTCACACTTGGTTGCCTAAAATGAATCATCTCACCCTCCTTTTATAGGCTAAATAGGGGCTTCACCGAATTAGTGAAGAGACCCTTTTATTGGACTTATTTACATCAAGCCTACATGACTTGACAACCAATAATTAATTAGTCAACTTCAAAAATTCATTTCTCTTTAACAACGACTCAGAATCAAATGATTCTCATTGCATTAGAATCGTCTTGCCGAACACTATCATCCTCATCTATCACATGCCGCAAATCCATCATGGTTTTGGCCCAAACATCGATGGGTGAAAAACCCCCAAGCTTGCATTTCAAGCCTACAAGCCCATTTGTGGTGCTTTGACCTCCAACCCTCGAACACCAGGGCTTGGAGTACATCCCGAGGTACACAAAAATAAACATAGATAAACATTTATATTATACCAGGGCATGGACTCCCCTCTTATTTATTTGGCACATTTTAGTCTTGGATACTTGGAGATTATTCTATAGTTGTTCATGCAATTTCATATTTCCATTGATTTAAGTTAGGGTTTGTGAGATATGCAGATTTCAGGCACATGATGGGATATAGTAGCTCTAGAAAATAACCTATAAGGAATAATATCACCAAAGTATCAGTAGAATATCAAGGAGAAAAGTTTGGGTTAAGTAAAAAATAGTTTCAAATGGCTGAAAAATGCATATGACAAGAATAAATACCAAGACGTCAACCCTAATTTGGAGGTTAAAGTATTCAATCAATGCTAGATTTTTCCTTTTATTATTTGTTAAATGCAATCCCTTCCAATAGGGAAATAACATATGGACATAAAATTGTGAGAAAATGCATATTTTACGCTAACCCCAACCTTGGTTACCATGAAATTAAATAAGAAAGTAAGATCTATAATGATGAACACCTACTAGATTAGAGCCTTTATCTAGTTGGGAAATGGAGACAATTTGGCTAAGGTCAATGACAAAGGGACTTGGATGAAGAGGGTGAAAGATTGAATTTCTTCACTTAGAAACCCCTAACAACTTCTCTATGTGGAATATTTTGAGGTCAAAGGATGCATGAACTAAGTTCTTTGATGGATTCTTGCAAAATAAATTTTATATGCCATCAAGAATCAAGATTTCAAGAAAACATATTGCACCTGTTAATATGGCACTCGTAGAAGCCCTAATTTCATAAATATAGCATGCAAAATGGATTAAAATGTGTCAACAAACTTACAAATTTACAATAGGAATCACATTAGTGGAATTTTTAGGTCTAAAATGGGCCTCCTAAGGAAATCATAAAATAATAGTGGAAATAATAAATAAGATAAGATTACATCATCAAATTTTAGAGGGAAAAAAGAAAAAACTACTTTTTCAACTCATATTTTCAACTTATCTCCCTATGGGTTTACTCAAGTTTCGAGAGGGAACACTTGTTGGATGCAAAATTTGATTTCTCATCCAAGGATTACCCATGTTGCATACTTTCGATGGACCTTGCTATACAAAAATGAGAAATACATGAAAAACGTATTGTAATCACGTTTTTTCATGTAATTCTATTTTTTCATATAACATAGTCCATCAAAAGTATGCAACATGGCTAATCCTTGGATGAGGAATTAAATTTTGCATCCAACAAGTACTCCCGCTCGAAATTTGAGTAAAACCTTAGGGAGATAAGTTGAAAGTATAATTTGAAAAAGTAGTTTTATTAATTTATTATTTTTTAATATTTTTAGTTTTTTACCCCAAAAATGGCGAATCATCCCCCATGGTTGACATCATCATATTTAATCCTACCAGTTCTTATAAATTGTATTTTGGTTGTACATTTTTCTTAGGAGGCCCAGTTTAGACCTCAAAATTTCTCTAATGCTTCATCAATCCAAAAAGTCTCTCCATGCAAAAATTTCCTACCCAAGACAAATCACTCTATAAATGATCATATTACATCCAAAAAGAAATACAAGAGCTAATGCACCTTCCTATAGAGAAGAAGAAGTTAGTGAATGATGATGATGAACAGTGGAAAGTGACTCCCTTCTATATTATGAGGGTAACTAAGTCACTTTTCCATAATTCTACAAGAAAATCCTAAAAAAAGTTGCTTGAAGTGTAGAACTAGATTAAAGGTGTCGACCTTGACATAGCTCAAAAACATAATGAAAATGACAAAATAACCCCATACGTGTGGGAATAAAAACTCTTCAAAATTATTATCCTCCACGTGGTATACCTCGAGTGGGCCATACGTCACCCAAAAACATGCTCATTAGGCAACTAAAACTGCCATTTTCGTCTACCATGTTGCAGCCACTGGTGGCTCCACATCAGCATGCTAATATCGCCAACAAATATATCCTTTCCTTGTGTCATAATCATATTGGTTTGCTTGGACTGGTTAAATATTAAGCATCTTTTCCTTCATGTGACCATTAATTTGTTGAGGACAGAGTGGATTGATCCAAAACTTGCATGGTCTTTAATTGTGTTAACCAGTGCACAACTTCGCGCTCTTGTGGTCATTAATCTTCCTATGTAAAGGTGTATCTTCTCCCAACTTGCACGATGTTTAAAAAATTAATATTTTGGGCTTTTCCCTATAGTTTTGCATTTTAATTTCCCCCCCGATTAATACTGATTTTCAATTGGGCATAACTTCTCGTCTGGGAAGATATTTTCTAAGAAAAATATACTGTTAGAGAGGTATCGAGGAGCACTACGAAACCATGCTATTATTAAGATACTTTGGGCATCTTAGCTTCTTCAAAAACTCAAATAACTTCAGGCACCCCTATCCTCATTTGTTGAAAATTTTCGAGAAGTCAACTTGTCATACTGCTTCAAGAAGATTCCTGCCGCTTCTTTGATCTTTAAGGATGTTCTTGTTGTTGGTGTCTCATGCTCCCCTTTGACATCAATGACAACTCTATTAGCAAAAAATACTATAAAACTATGATTACATAATCATAACTTTTTTCAACAATGATATTACCACACTTACAATTTTCACATGCGTTATAGCCCAATTACGATCTTTAGTTAGTAATGTATATTCATATATGCATTGAATGGCCAAATTCCATGCAATGTATTGTATAACCACTGTACATTGAAATTAATAGTATAGTAAACAATGGATGTACATAAGAATGAAGAGAAGAGTGGTTGCAATGATTCCACAAGAGAGGGAAACAAGAGGGCCATGGGGCCTCAAGGGGGACAAAAGAAAATTATAATATGTTATTCTTTATCTTAATTCCTTTCATATGTCATCCTATGCCATACCCACCTTGAATTTAGTGCGAAAATTTAGTTACGCGTGTTTCTTCGAGAGCGATGTGTTGAGTTGGGAACATGTTTACATATTCCATTGTTTTTGTTTGTCATTTGGGGATTCTTGTTCTTTTACCAAAGGTTGTATGGTAAGACTTTTTTGAGTACCCAGGTAAGATTCTATTATTTTAATGAATTATGGCAAAGGAAACCATGTGTAAATTATGTACTTGAGGAATTGAAGGCATTTATAATGATTAATGACAATTGAGAATCTAAGTAATTCCTAGCCAAGGGTTTCTTGGCTAGTCTATGCTAAAGCCCATGAATGTGGTGGTATAGCTCGAGGGACTGCATTGAAAAGTAGGGGATTTGGTTCTATGGGTAGTGTATGTGAAATTTTCCTTGAAATGCAACAACTGAAATCAACTCTTCTAACTGATTAAATTACGTTGTTCATTTTGTTTATGGAAAAATAACGAATTAATCACATTGAAATTTCTTCACAATAAAAACGATGTGAAAAATAAAACGTGTTGAATTCTTAGTTAAACTGAGAGGGGGGGGTGAATCAGTTTAACACATACATGAGCTTTTTAAATTTTTCATCAGCTAATTTACAACTTACTTTTATAATCAATCTTAGTGTATGAACAGTCTTAATATGTTGCAGCAAGTATTAAATTAATGTGACTTCAAACTTATTATGAGAGCAACGAACATTAAGCAGATTTGGTAAATCATCTCAGCACACAGGCAACATAGATAGGGACAACAGATTTAAGTGGAAACCCATAAAGGGAGAAAACCACATCTTATTATTGTTGTGATGCAAAGGCAAGCTCCAACTCCCTCTCACCACTGTTTTTCTGTAGGCACCAACCTACAGGAGGCTCCAACCTCAATTCTGCAAGCTACAACTTGCAAGGAAGCACCAACTCCCTTCAATTTTCTGCAAGCACCAACGTACAGGAGGCTCCAACCTCAGTCAGCTACTACTGACAGTTATCAAGTTTCAACTTGATAGGGAAGCTCCAACTTCCTCAATTTACCAAAAGAATTGATTGCTGATTTACCTCAGATATCAGCTCTGTTCTGTAGCATCTCTTTCTGCTCCTCTCTTCCTAATCTTCTCTGCCTCAATTTTCCAAACTCTGCATTCTCTCTTCTTACTCTCTCTCACCTCTTGCAGCTTTCTTATTTTCTTCAACTCTCTTCAATTCTGTTGCACACTCTCTTCTTCTCTCACTCTGTTTTCGTAACCTTCTCCCCTTGGATATTATCCTATTTTATACAAACTAGCTTCATGGCTGTTTGTATTCTACTGGGAATTCGAAATGGACAACCATGTCTCTTTGCCTTCTGCCTCCTCATCTCTTTTATCTGCTCATTCAGAAAATATAACTGTAGGTACCAATTTAACATTTCAGTGGGATATTTCTTTTTCCTTTGGATACTTGCCTTTGCATCACAAACAATTTAAAAAAAAATCATTTACATTCAATTACTATGAAAACTCCAGCTCACTCATTCAGCCTCTTGGCTCACTGCGCATTTGTCTTTTCTTTGACTGTGTCTTTGTCCCTTTCGGCTCTGTTTGTTTCCTTATTCACTGTCACAGGGTACCGGCCATCTGTCATACATATGTAACTGTGCTTTTTATATCAAGCTAATTGATTCTCGGCACACTAATAAAAAGACGTTTTGATATGTGCACTGCTGTGGTGTAAGTACTATGTATCTGTAACAACGCCTTTTATATATAACACAACTTCAGCTCTCGGCATAATAGTAAAAGCCTGTTTAACATATAAAATGCCCTTTCGGGCCCACCATCCGACCTTTGTTTTGTGCTCTGATGCGATGAGTTTCCTTCGATGATTTCCGATTGCGATTACACCCTTTGCGATTGTTCCGATGCGATTAATCGCAATCGCAAACTTCATTGGTATGTTCCACTACTCAGCCTTCGTGCTGATGCGATGCCCCCACACTGCATATATATATATCTATATATATATATATATATATATATATATATATATATGTTCTCCAACGGAATGTAAATACCCATGAATTCACTTTAGCGAATGCTCAGCACGCACCTCATTTTCTATAAGTTTCAACTTTAGCACAATATATAAATATATCACCATGTATGCATATTCCCCGAGTCAAGCATTATAAAAATTAATATAAGGGGTCGATTCCATTTAATCAATAGAATATCATATATCCGGGCCCACTTGCCACGCTTTCCGATGCTATACGTTACTCCTCGACTTCTTCCGATTGCGATTGATCGCAATCGCAATTTCCATTTGAATGTATCGACATTCCAATGCTCTGATGCTCCGATTTCGATGATTCACTGTTTACCGGAACTCAACCTTACATGAATCATAGTTTATAAGCCCATTGGGTCCGGGACTTCATCGCAATCGCAATCTTGGCTTGTCTCGATGCGATGGATTACTGTTCACTCAATTGTGCCGATGCGATGAATCGCAATTGAATTCTTCCGATTGTGATTGGATCCTTTGTGATGGTTGCAATGCGATTAATCGCAATCACAGCTTTCAATATTATGCTCCGATGTTCTTCCCTTACTCCGATGCGATTGATACCTTTGCGATCGATCCGATGCGATTAATCGCAGTTGCATCCTTCAGCAGTGCGGTGCGATGAACAAAGGGTCCCACTCAAATCAAATCTCTGGAACTCAAACATATATGAATCATAGTTTATAAGCCCATCAGGTCCGGTTCTTCAATCGCAATCGCAATCTTTTGATAACAAGTTCCGCTGCCAACTTTTCTCCGAAGCGATTGGGTGAGGGTCCCACCTTATGTTACTTTGGTTCTTTGTTTAAAAGGTGCTACACTTATATAAAGTGCTGCATATATATATGCTTCCACTTCCGCCTTTAGTGTAACCTCCGGCTGGGTAATGATTCTCGGAATAAGGTTTATATATATACTTTGCCGCTTGGGTTAAGATTCCTGGAATATTATGTATCCTCCCGCCTGGGTTACGATTCCCGGAATGAGGTTTATAGATATACTTTGCCGCTTGGGTTAAGATTCTCAGAATTGTGTTTATGTATCCTCCGGCTGGGGTAATGACTCTCGGAATTCTATGTAGGGGTCCATAAAAAAATGGCTCTGCCTTTGCTGTGATAACGGCTCTGCCTCTGCCTTTGCCTCTGATAACAGCTTTGCCTCTATATTCGCTGCCTTTGCCTCTGCCTTAGCTGTGCTTCTTTCTTTGTCTCTGTCGTTGCTTCTGCTCTGCTGTTTGACTGTTACATTTCGACATTCTTCTTTCGCCTGTCTCCTTTGCTTCCTTTGTTCGCTTCTTTGCTGCCTCCTTTGTCTGTCTCTGTCTTTTCTGCCTCCATTGCCATCAATGACAACATTTCCAACAAAACGTTGGAATTGAGAAATATAGAGCACACACATAAAAATATGACAATTATTTTTGAACAATTTTCCCCGGAAAAACTCAATGTTGGTAAATTGGTGCAATAGATGAGGGTTTTATTATTATGCAAGAACATAAATTATGAGTACAATTTGGATGCTTAATCTAGCAATCCAATCTAAGAGAAATACTGGCAAAATATCTATGAGGCTAAGTCAGCACAGCAACTTATTGTGATCCAAAATTTCGTCGATCCGGGCCACATAAAATTCCCTTGTGTGAGCCTTTGTGCAAGCTAATTCATGTTGATTTTTGTAGCATCAGATGTGCTCTACCCTCAAGAATTTTCAGCAAGGCTAGGACACATGCATTCTCCAAGACCCAGAAATCGATTTGGGAAATTCCACTCAGAGAAGGTTTAATTAAATAATTAATTATTTATAATGGATGCCTAAGTCTAAACTTAGGAAATTAAAATAATTAACGGGTATTAATTAAACTGGGTATGAATCTTCTAGAAAAATATCGAGATCAAGTCAAGATTATCTCAGCTATTGATTAGGATTTAATATGGTTCGTTGAATGTTCAACGAGAAGATTATAAGAAGAAGCTCGATGGGAACTTGGACGACACATCGAGTGAGAGATCTAGAGATCAAATTCTCAAGAGAGTGGCGCAATATTTGTTGGAGGAGTGATCAAGTTGATTTCTTGCATTGAGGGGCAGGGAGTGTGGTCGATGGAAGTTTTCCTGATCTGGTGAATACAAAGTAGAGGAGCTAGAGTGAGATCCAGAGAGGCAACGTAGAGCCACGTTGGGTAGCGCAGAGCCACATTGAGGCAGCGTAGAGCCTGAGACGAGATCCATAGTTTTGCTGAGGAGTAGTCCAGATCTAGTGTCAGGAGTCGGGGTATGAGACCGTGTTAATTTATGTAGATGTTCTATGCTTGGATGCAAATATACTTTAACCTTCTAGGGCATAATGAAAGTAAGATGCAGATAGAACATACCAATTGATCGATGGAAGACAAGCCAAAATACAAAGATAAATAATGGTGGCGTTATGACGATCGGCAGGATGCTTCAACCAACAAAGTCTTCATAAGGTCAACCACCCACATGTGTCACACAACCCCAAGACGTTTCATCAAGAATACTCTATCAAGATGCTGCACCAAGAAGCAAACGCAAAACCAAGAACGCTGCTCCATCACCATCCAAGAGAGAAGAAAATGCCTCCACAAATTGTGTGTAAGAAATGAACTCCAAGTCTCTCCAATATATAGGCATCTGTGGGGGTGTGTGACACATCTCTTATGCATGTGAGATAAATTAGGCTGACCTTGCACATGTGGAATAAATTCAAAATACATGTTTTTCTCATCCGATCAAGATGATGTTTAGATTGATCTTGCACCTCTCCGAAAGAGGAATCCAATAAAAATATTGACATCATCATCTGAGCATAACAACATGGAGCTTGGACCTAGTTGCTTAAAATTAACACTCCCTCTCAACTAGGGAGAACTCCATCCACCAGTGCCATCCAAACATCGTGCATCATCCCACCCTAACTTGCTTCGCTGGCTTCTTTATTTCAAAACAAAAGGTGAGTCACAAAGACATCATTCATAGCTAACCTGAAGTCAGCTCAGAGGTCCAAAACCTTTATAGGACTCAAAGGAGTCACACACCAACCTGAAGTTGGTTTCATTGATCCGAAATTAGTTGGAGGTCTGAAAAATCACTTGGACTCGAGAGAGTCATACACTAACCTGAAGTTAGGTTCACTGACTCGAATTCAGTTGGAGGTCCAAAACCTCGCTAGTCTTGATCCCAAATAAAGTGGTTGGACACGCGCCATCCTAGACATAGAGAGTATGGCAATCTCTGATGTGTCCATCGGTCTTTCTATGGTCTCTATTCACATTTCCCACCTCATTGGCAAAATGAGAGGTACTTCCCATGAGTTCGAAACTCCATGGGTAGGATGCATACCAAGCACAGATCAGAGAGAGGTAAACCAACTCAATATCATCACGGTGGGGTGGAAGCACACTAATTAGGTTTGGCAAGCCTAGCCCTGTGGTTGCTTATAGCACCAAGAAGCTATCCCCAAAGCCCCCCTGGAGCTCCCAGAGCTCATCGTTCAACAAGACCCTCCAAATAGGGTCATTCCATGATTCCAAGATTCTCACAGAAGGTTAGGAACATGACCTTCCCCAAAGGATTTGTGAGAATATTTGTGACCTGCTCATTAGTTCCTATATGATTGAGCCTTATGGCGCCTCGTTGTACCATATCTCGAATAAGTGGTACCAGACATCAACATGCTTGGATCGATCGTGGAACATGATATTCTCTGACAAATGAATCCCCCTCTGGTTATCACAAAGGATAACGATGTCATCTAGCACATGCTCGAACAACTCACTGAAGAGCTTTCACAACCAAGTGTCTTCACAATAGGCCATACATGCCGCAATGTATTTAGCCTAAGTAGTGCTCAAAGCTACCAACTTCTGCTTCCTGCTCGAAGCAGACCCAAGTGTGAAGCAACACTCAGATGTGCTCTTGCGATCCACCACACTGTCAACCCAATCGGCATTAGTATATCCATGGAGTCTCAAACTCCTGGCAGTGTATCTTAGCCCATGGTCTATCATGCCCCAAAGATATCTCAAGGGTTTCTTGGCACCAACCCAGTGAATGTTATGAGGATCAACCATGTGTTGAATCAAAGTGTTCACTGTACAACATATGTCAGGACGAATGTTCCCTAAGAAAATCAGGGCCCCTACGAGTTGACGATATTCAGTAGGATTTTCTAGCATGGGCGCAGCAGCGCTGCCACTCAACTTCTTAAAGTTGAGCTCCATCGGTGTCGACATGGAATTACAGTCCACCATTCCAAATCTTTCCAGCAGCTTCACCATACATTTTCCTTGAGAAAGGAAAATCTCGCCAGGTCTCTGCCAGACCTCCAGGCCTAGGAAGTAATGCATTAGTCCTAGGTCCTTCATTTCGAACTCGGAAGCGAGCTCCCTCTTATACTGATGAATGAGATGGTCAGCACCTTCCAGGAAAATATTGTCCACATAGAGAACCAAAATGAGAGGCTATCAACCTTGAAGTAAAGGTTTGGATCAACATTACTACGAGTGAAGCCCAACTTCATCAAGTATCTATCTATCCTCTCGTACCAAGCCTTGAGGGCTAGCTTCAACCCATAGAGAGCTTTCTTCAACCTGCAAACATGGGTGTCTCAATCCTGGACTTCGAACCCCAGAGGTTGCTCTACATATACCTCTTCCTTTATCGCACCGCGTCGAAAGGCGGTCTTCACATCCATCTGATGAAGATTCCCTTCCTGCGTAGCAGCAAGGGTAATAAATAGATTACATGTGCAATTATAATCAATGCCTTCCTAGAGAGAAGTCTCAGGCAACACATCTTGCCTTGTACTTTTTAGTACTCCCATCAGATCCATGCTTGATCTTATAGAGCCATATCGAGGTGACAACAGCTTTGTCCTGCGGTCTGGGGACCATATCCTAGACATCATCCTTCATAATAGACTAGTACTCTTTGTGTATCACATCCTTCTAGACTTGATGGTTTACAACTTCTTCAAATGATCTAGGCTCATATTGTACTCATGGTAGCCAGATACCTCTGGTATTTATATGGCTTCTTGCTTTTCCAGAATTTCCCCCTTGGGAGCCATATGTCTCTGAGCCAGGATGGTCTTCTTTCTTCCAGCAGTGATATTAGCTCAGGAGCATATACGGTTGTAGTCTTCCTCTTAATGCCAACTCCTCTTGTGAGAGAAGACATCTATAAGAACATCCTCTCAAGCATATCAGATAAGACAATGTGTATCAGATGTCTTTGTGGCACTTGAGAATTGAAGAAAAAGTCCCCTATGCTTTCCTTTGTTGCAGCCCTGAAAAATGCCTTCATGATTATTTTAAATGTGGGCATCCTAGACACCAACTTGGGAAGGGCTTTGTAATCATGAGCTTGAATCTTATTCTCCCACTGTCAAGGCCATACCAGAATCATAGCCATATACCTGTCATGCATCTTGACAGGTATCATATACTGTCATAACACTGATTACAGTATTTCCATGATATTATCATATACATCACTATCATATTTCACTTGTCCAAAAACTTCACAAGCTTCTCTGACCATGATTCCAATACTTGACGGTTCAAGACTCCAAATATGTGATTGTCCTAGGCTCCAAAAACTTCACTGTTGACAGTTTCAAGTTTATCATTGTTCAAGTATGCAAAGTGTAACGACTATCCTTAATCTTGACTGATTCCGCCTCCACAGACATATAATGGATTCACTGAAGCAACTATACAATAATGTGACAACTCCACAGTTATATTATCCTTCACCGAGCCATCATAGATTCACTACAAAATTGTCACTGCATTTCAGGATTACTGTAGTCAAGGGTGTGAGCCCCATTGGATAGTCTAAGTTTCAGATTGTAAGGATAGTCCAAAGTCCTGTAGCTTTATACTTCTCCACAAGTCTAAAAAAAGTTTCACTTATATAAAAAAAAAGCTCCAAATGCTACAGTTATCTCCTTTACTAAAACTTTGAACCTTTTATCACTAAGCCTTCTCCAGTAGTCTTAAAAGATCATAGTCCTTCACAATGTTGTATCATTGGTCAGTCAAGATAACATATATATGACTTTGAGCCACCAGATCGGTTGTGCTGTAGATGATTAACATTCCAAGGTTAAAGCTTCATCGAGATTACAAAACCCATACTACCCACAAGTCTGAGCTCCACCGAGACTGTGATGCCCACAGCTTCAGGCTCTACCAAGACTGCACTATAACTTAATCTGAATTTTGTGGCTGCCTGTTCAAATTTTTGTGGTTTGCTGAGCCTAGTTTGAGCCCTTACAGCTGATCTGAGCCACAATAATTTATGCTACAGGTCTAAGGGTATTAATTCATATTTTTAACCTTAGATATTATCTTAATTCTTCCTTCTGGGCCTTCTGATATTGTTGTTCCTTTAGATGACTCCTCAAGCTCCATATGACAGGAATCATAACTGTCTAATAGCATGATCCAGAATTATGCCTTTAAACATCAGCAATCTCAGGGATGCCGAGAGTCATGTGGCCCCAGAAATATAGATTATCTGCTCGGCCCTCCTTGAGATGGTGGTATACCCTCACTTCCTCTTTGCATAACCGGTTAATAAACTTGGGTTGTTACTATTTGCTGGATGTAATAAGTGGTTAAACTCTGCTTGATTTAAAAAGAAAAACTATCCTAGTCCTCATCATTGAAATGCTCTTCCGTCCACCATCCATTCTCAATACCATAGGTACTGATATTTCCTGAATAATGAACCCAAGATGAAGGGTGATACTCATGACCATCATTATTCTTATCATACATTTTTGTTTGGAGCATTATCTCCCTAAAAGTTTGCTCGATATGCCAATCTTTAAGCTCCTGGAGATTCGTAAACCCGACGGTAGGATTAACATCCAATTTGGGAAACAAAGTATATTATCTGTAGGAGACATTGAAGCGAATTTACTTCCACGTTCATGTATTCTTCCATTCCGGTTGAGACTCGGCTGCAGGAGTCGGCTTATGCTCCCACTACACGAGATAATGCATGTTCCATTCTCTGTCATTCCAGTGGCGTTCGATTTCTGCGATCAAGGGATCGAATGCAACGAGTGAGGAATTTCCTTCTTTTTTGCGTGGAGTTCCCCATTAAATATTTCATTCAAATTCTCCACCAACGCCTTGAAAAACAAGGGAAAATTGTTGATCTTCCAGCTTCAATTAGGTGCTATGATTTGGAATCTAGTCACAATCCTTTGCTATGCGAGGTTTTTCTTAACTATGGAGATGCACTTTAAGAGAACTGGTCTCCTTGCTTGTATTGACAAATCCATGCCCTAATTCCAACGGAATTCGCACCATTGGCACTTTATGCAACCCTTCAATGGCATCTGGAACCAATCACGTTAAGAAGAATTGACTTCCGCGAGGGCCGCTGCGATGAACAAAACCTTCATCGAAATTTGATGCTAGGTCTCTCGCTCACAGTAGATCAGTTCTCAAACCCACATGGCCTTGGCTTTCCTCGCTGAGGCTTACCTTGTCTTGTCTTGTTGTGGCTAGATATCCTAAATAAAAAAACGCGTTGAAAAGGTGTTTGTGACAGCCCTAGTTAGGGCACGACATGTTGTTCTCTCCACGTAGTTCAGCACACCAGCCTCTACAGGCTGCGGTCCACATATGCTGCCCTTATGCTATCACCTCCAACGCTTTAAAAATGCATGCGCTGTCATTAAATCTACACGTTGTCACTTGCTGTGGTGGTATGGACTGCGACTTACCACACAGCCTTTCTGTGGCTAACGACACCCTTATTTGGCCTTAGAATAACCCACAACTCGCTATCCTAGATTCTTGACATAAGTTGGGCGTTGTCTTCTCCTAGCTCTAATACCATGTTAATTTATGTAGATGTTCTATGCTTAGATGCAAATATAATTTAACTTTCTAGGGCATAATGAAAGTAAGATGCAGATAGAACATACCAATTGATCGATGGAAGACAAGCCAAAATACAGAGATAAAGAATGGTGGCGTTATGACGATCAACATGATGCTTCAACTAGCAAAGTCTTCATAAGGTCAGCCACCCACGTGTGACACAACCCCAAGACATTTCATCAAGAATACTCCATCAAGATGATGCACCAAGAAGCCCTAAACGTAGAACCAAGATTGCTGCTCCATCACCATCCAATGGAGAATAAAATGCCTCCACAAATTGTGTGTAAGAAATGAACTCCAAGTCTCTCCAATATATAGGCATCTGTGGGGGTGTGTGACACATCTCTTATGCATACGGGATAAATCAGGCCGAGGAATCCAATAAAAATATTGGCATCGTCATCTGAGCACCACAACATGGAGTTCGGACCTAGTTGCCCAAAATTAACAGACCGGAGGGTCAGAGATCTAAGCATCCAACCATCATATCGATCAGCCAGAGGAGTGACACAGTCCCTGTGAAAATCCCTAGATCTGACAATCTTAGAAATCCTACTGCAACTATCTGAATTACTTCTCCTATTATGTAAATTGCATTTAAAAAATTAATTTAGATCTGAATTATTGAACTGACTACTGAAGCATCCTACACTTAATTAAAATGATTCTGAAACAAGGCAATTGAGCAAGAAATCAATCACACCTAGGACACCTTTATTTTGGACTAAGTCCCTGGAAAAACCCAATGAGGGAAAACCGGTGCAATAGATCTGAGGGTTTGTATTATTAAGCAGTACAAATTTCTGAATACATATCTGAATACCTCAAGGGTTATTCAGTTACAGAGAGAAACACTGGTAGAAAGAAATTGTGAGAATACCTCACTTAATCACTAGAAAATTCGGCTGACCTGATCACTGGAAAAGTTGCCCCTAGCATTTGCACAACCTTTACGTAGTGACTACGTAGGCACTTAGTTACCTTCTCTTGGCACTGTGCCACCCTAGCTATGGATCGATTTTACTCCTGGAATCATAGATATTAGCCTCCCAGTCTCACATCTCGACTTCCGACTTCTAGATCAGTTTTGACAGTGAAATCTCAGAAACCTTCTGAGCTACTGTGCATCCTTTGCGTAGCCCTGCGTGGCTCTGCATCAGCTTGACTGGCTCTGTGCTAGCTCTGCTAGACATTTCTCTTCCTCTCTCCACTGATGATTCTTCGACTGAGAAAATCTCTCTCTCGATGCTATCTCTGCCCCTCACTGCATTGAATCACTTAGATATGATCTTCGTCCAAGCACTCCTCCGTCAGAAGAATTCGATCTCAAGATTCACTCCGTGTGTCTTTCCAAATGACCTTCAAGCCTTCGTTTATAGTCTTCTTGTTGAGAAATCAATGGCTAAGATTAGATCTCCAATCAACGGCTAAGATTATATTAGACTTGATCTTTGATTTTTCTAGATCATTCACACTATGTTTTATTAATGCCCTTTAATTATTTAATTTCCCTAAGTTATACTTAGGGTCTCCATTAAAATAATTAATTATTTTAATAAAGCATGATCTGAGTGGAATTTTCACAAAAAGTTTCTAGGTTCTTTGGAATACCCATGTCTAAGCCTCTCCACCAAATTTGGGGCTTAGAGCACTTCCGATGCTACCAAAAATCAATGCTCCCTCTTAGCGAGGAACGTGCTCTAACAATATGCCTGCTGCATACTACTCTAACCCTAAAGCATCCTCTGTGCTGCTGAAGTCCATCAACCACTGTGCAGTTGCTACCACTATACTATTGCCCATGACACTACCACTGCCACTACTCATCTGTACTACAACTCCCTCTCAAGTGCTGCATCTGATATGCTGCTAGAACTGCAATTTCTAACACTGCATCTACACTGCAACTCAACTGCAACAAGTGTTCAGTGGATGCACCTCGATGCTGAAGACTCTGATTGTTGGTAACTACTGCGCTATCCCTTTGATGCAATGCGTTGATGCTGCACTGCACTCTTGTGCATTGCATTTCTATTGCAACACTGTTTCTACCCTGC
This sequence comes from Pinus albicaulis, assembly GCA_034641835.2. Classification (NCBI taxonomy): domain Eukaryota; kingdom Viridiplantae; phylum Streptophyta; class Pinopsida; order Pinales; family Pinaceae; genus Pinus; species Pinus albicaulis. Next base: position 833,640,861 of record CM076575.1, read on the forward strand.
TCTTTGCTGCTCAGAATCTAGCATTGCTAACCTCTGCGTCTATTGCTCCATCACTCCTCGGCTAGCACTGAAACCTCCTCCATCCCGCTACTGCTGATTATGGGCTCCCGTACGAGGTACTAATCCATGAGGTGGGCTCCTCAAGGATCCTGCCCAACTGAAGTTCAAGATGAACTATAGTTCTATGTCACCCCACTTCTATCCTCGAGAAGCGTAGGCACTCATAGCGAGCTCATCTTGTTCGATCTTTGCAGTTGCAATTTTCAGATCATGCTTCTCATCCTTGTCCTTTTTCTTCAAAGGACACTATGATGCAAAGTGGCCCATCTCACCACATCTGAAGCATTCCACCTTCAAGACATCTCTCTTCTATCTCCATTGTGCTTGCTACCTTTTCGATTCTAGGGTTGTGTTCTCCTCCTCCTTTGTACTCTTAGATCCGCTCCCGCTGGTGCAGTCAAACTTGCACTTGACGAGATCTCTCCTCAGCTCTTCCCCCTAAAGTGTTGACCACATGTGCTCCCAACTAGGAAGCGTAGCCCTGCCCAAAATGCTTTGGACAAAAACTTTCCACTCCTCTGTGACTGCATTAAGGGCTAGCCTCACCATAGTTGTCGAAGATGGGGTGGATCCCACAGCCGCCAACTAATCTCAAATCTCCTAAAGCCTCGTAAGGAATGGAGCAATGTGCTCCTCCTTCTGCATTTGGACCAACCAGAGCTTTTGGTCCAAGTACATCTTCTGCTGCTCGGAAGTTCCTTTGTACATCAAGGACAAGGACTCCCACATCTCCCTAGCGGTGTTCTTGCTAGCTACATGAGAGACTATGGTATCCTTGACACCATCAATGATCATCCTCTTGGCCTTTTCCATATTGGACCAATACTTATTTAAGTTGATTCGGATATGTCGGTACAACTACCACATTCGCCACAAATGTCTTGAGATCGTATTCATGAAGAAGGGATTGAATCCTTTCCATCCAGATTACATAGTTAAAGGAACCCTCCTACTGGTCTTGATCTTTAATACCATGAGCTGCCATCTCAGCCGAACAAGTGTCGAACTGCTCCCTCTTTCCCCCCCTCTGTGCAGCACTAGGCAGGCTTACACACTCCTCCTGGAGCTCGTAGATTTTCTGCCCTGATTTGCTGCTCAGATCCTGGAAAAATGTTGAATTCCATGGCTAGGAACTCACTGAGGAAGAATTCCCCACTATGTGCTCTTTTCTTTCTTTTGACACTTTTCGGCCCGACAACTACTTGCAGAAAAACTGCGTCTCTTTGGCTCTACATGAAGGCTTTGAGTTGCTCCCTTTGCCTCGGAAAAATCTTGAATCAGAAGTCCTACCTCTTTGTCGACTCAGTCAAAGAGAGACAACCTCGAAACTTTAGCCCTTCTGGCTAGAACTGTGCAATCCCTCTAGGGATTTGATCTGCTGCTGTTGTAGAAATTTGGCCTTCTCTTCAGAGTTAGATCTTCTCTTTCTATTTTGCATCAAACTCTCTGATACCATGTGAAAATTCCTAGATCTAACAATATTAGGAATCCTACTGCAATTATCTGAGTTACTTCTCCTATTATGTAAATTGCATTTATAGAATTAATTCAAACCTGAATTATTGAAGTAACTATTGAAGCAGCCTACACTTAATTAAAATGATTCTGAAACAAGGAAACTGAGAAATAAATCAATCACACATAGGACACCTTTATTTTGGACTAAGTCCCCAGAAAAACCTAATGCGGGAAAACCGGTGCAACAAATCTGAGGGTTTGTATTCTTAAACAGTAGAAATTTTTGAATACATCTCTGAATACCTCAATGGTTATTTAATTACAAGAGAAATATTGGCAGAAAGAAATTGAGAATACCTCACTCGATCAGTGGAAAATGCGGCTAATATGGTCACTGGAAAAGTTTCCCCTGGAGGTCTCTACGCAGCCTATGCGCAGTGACTGCGTAGGCACTATGTCATGTCTTCTTAGCACTATGTCACCCCAGTTGTGGATCGATATGACTCCCATAAACACAGATCTCAGCCTTTGGTCTCACACCCCGACTCTGACTTATGGATCATTTTTGATAGTGAAATCTTGGGAACCCTCTGAGCTACTGCACAACCTCTGTGTAGCCCTGCGTGGCTCTCCAGTAGCTCTACGTCACTTTGACTGGCTCTGCTGAATGCCTCTCTACCTCTCTCTGCTGATGATTCTCCAGCTGAGAAAATCTCTCTCTCCGGATGCTATCTCTTCCCCTCACTGCGCTGAATCACTTAGATTTGATCTTCGTCTGAGCACTGCTCCATCAGAAAAATTCGATCTCAATATTTACTCCGTGTGTCTTTCCAAATGACCCTCAATCCTTCCTTTATAGTCTTCTCATTGGGAAATCAACGACCAAGATTACATCTCCAATCAACGACTAAGATTATATTAGACTTGATCTTTGCTTTTTCTAGATCATTCACACTCTGTTTTATTAATACCATTTAATTATTTAATTTCCCTAATTTAGACTTAGGGTCTCCATTAAAATAATTAATTATTTTAATAAAGCATGTTATGAGTGGAATTTTCACAAAAAATTCTGGGTTCTTTGGAATACTTGTGTCTAATTCTATCCACCAAATTTGGGGCTTAGAGCACTTTCGATGCTGCCAAAAATCAATAGTCCCTACGAGTTGTGACGCAGAGGCAACACAATGACTACGCAGAGGCTGCTTGGGGCTAACCATTCATAGGTTGGATCAGTGTCAGATCACCAGTGGTTGTGTGAGGTTAATTCTCACTTCATTTCTGCCAATTATATTCTCGGTATTGGATAGTGAGTAAGGCATCAAAAGAATTGTATTAAAAAACTACTATGTAATAATACAAACCCTCAGCTGCTACACTGGTTTTCCCACATTGGGTTTTTCCGGGGACATTTGTCCAAAAATAACGGTGTCGATTATGTGTTTATTTATTTCCTGCACTGTATTTTGTTTTTGCGGAATTTTTATATGTGTAGGTTGCAGTGTGATGTATTCAGTGTTTTTCGTAGATAACTGCAAATAAATTGTTAAGTAAAGATTAAAAATTAGGTGAATATTTTCCAATTGCTGCAATAGGATTCTATATTTAGGAATTTTCACATGGTATCAGAGTTCAGGTGAAGCAAAGAAGAGCTTAGAAGCAAAGATGAAGAGAGATCTCGAAGCGCTGCGTAGGCAACAGATTGAATCCCCAGAAGGGCTACGCAGTCCAGTGCGGGCAGGGCAATATTTTTGTGGAAAAATCCTTCTCTGAGTGAGTCGACAAAGAAGAAGATTTTCCAGATCGAAATTTGTCAGTGGCAGAGGGAGTAGCTCAACAGCTTCAGTGCAGAGAAAATCTTCAAGTAGAACATGGAATTTTTGTAGCGGTTTCTAGAGCAGAAAAATGCCAGAAGGGAAGAAGAGCACACTAAGGGAATTCTGACCTCAACGAATTTCTTGCCCAGAAAGTCTAATTTTCCACGCAGAAGCAGAAGTAGCCGAGAGAAGTTTTTCTCTGTTATGAAACCAACTCCCAAAATAGAAGAAAAAAGAGATCAACGCCTTAGAAATTAGCATAAATGAAATATTCTTGGATGATACAAATGACAAAACCTCCTTTCTATATATAGGAGTCCATGGGGTCATAATATAATCCTAGCTGACCTAACAATAATATTGTAAGGGCACAACATAACAATAGTGGAATTTTATGGGGCACAATAATAACAATATGGGGACTACAGGGTTACAACAATAACAATAAGGGGGCTACACTAAGAATAATAAGGGACTACACTAGTAATATAGGGACCTAACATGCCCCTCTCCTTCAAAAAAGTGTTGTCCTCAACACTCGAGTAGTTATGGATGCTTCTGTATAAAACTCTCATCCTCCCATGTGGAATATTTAGTGGGTAAGTTCTTCCACTCGATGAGATACTCTGAAATTGATCGACTTTGTAGCTGTTGAATTCTTGTTTCCATGACTGCTTCAGGTTCCAATATGATTTTTCCTTCTTCATCAAGTTCTGGCAATATTGTTTGAACTGGAAGTTTGTCACCTATAATCTTCTTTAAGTATGAAACATGGAAAATCGGGTGCACTCTCGATTTGTATGTTATAGTACCAATCTTTTGAAACACCTTGTAAGGACCATAGTAATTTGGCGATAATTTATTATCCTTCTTAGCTTGCTTGAGGGACATTTGTTTGTATGGTTGTAGACATAAAAATACCCAGTCTCCTACACGAAAACTTTTCTCGCTGTGATGTTGATCTTCCTGTTGTTTCATTCGATTTTGTGAGAGTTGGAGAACTTGTTGTTGATGCTCGATATGATCTTCCACTACTTGAACCTTAGAATTCTCTCTTAAAGATAATGTGATGGATGGTGGATGATATCCATAAAGTGCCATAAATGGGGTCATTTTTGCTGCAGTATGGAAGGAAGTGTTATACCACCATTCAGCTAGAGGTAACCACTTGACCCATTGTGTTTGTTTCTCAGATACAAAACAACGAAGATATCCTTCCAAACATTTGTTCACTATCTCAGTTTGCCCATCAGATTGAGGATGATAAGATGAGCTATGAGCTAGTTGAGTACACAAACAAGAAAATAATTTTGTCCAAAAATTTCCAGTGAAAATGGGATCTCTGTCGCTTACAATAATCTTTGGGTTTCCATGTAGATTTTGAATTGTTTCCATAAATGCAGTAGCAACTATTCTTTCTTTAAATTGATGAGATAATGCACAAAAGTGTGCATACTTGGTAAGTCTATCAACTACCACCATGATGACACTCTTTCCTTCCGACTTAGGTAAACGTGTGATAAAATCCATTGAAACCTCCTCCCAACGTTGACTTGGATTGGATAAAGGTTGTAGCAGACCTGGGGTCTTAATTGTCTGAAATTTATTTTTCTGGCAAACCAAACATTTTGCCACAAACTTTTGAATATTAGATTTAAGGCCATCCCAAAAAAATTCTCTCTTCACCCTGTGGTAAGTTTGTAAAAACACTGAGTGTCCTCCTAAGGGAGAGGTGTGCAATTCCAAAAGAATATTTTGTTTTAGTTTGGAATTATTACAAAGATATAAGCAATCTTTGTACCATAAGGAATCAGTTTTCAAACTAAATGTATCAAATGTATTGGGATCTTGCTGCAAATTTTGAATGATTGTCCACACTTCATCATTCTTCCATTCCTCCCTTGCTTCGGTTATCCAATTTTGTTGGATAATAGAAATGGCACGAAGCAATGCTTCCACCTCCTCATCTTTTCTTGAGAGTGCATCTGCAACAACATTTAGGTTCTTTTTTTTGTAGATGATTTAACCCAACATCTTTGTAACCCATTTTTATTACTCTTATGAATATAGTCTTTGTTCCAAAAAGTATTTAAGACTATCATGATCAATTTTTACCTTGAAGTGTATTCCCATTAGGTAAGGTCGTCATTTCTTTAGTGCATGTAGTATTGCCAACATTTCCTTCTCATAAATAGCTTTTTGTAAATACTTTCCTTTGATTGGATGACTTTCAAAAGCAATGGGTCTTTTTTCTTGCATTAAAACAACACCAATTCAATTTCTCGAGGCATCAGATTCCACAATAAAGGTTTTTATGAAGTCTGGCATAGCTAAGATCGGTGCTTGGCACATTGCCTCTTTAAGATGTTCAAAGGCCTTAGTTGCTTCAGGAGTCCATGAAAATGCATCTTTATTCAATATTGTTGTTAGAGGTGCTACTATTCTCCCATAATTCGTAACAAACTTGCGATAATACCCTATTAACCCTAGAAATCCTTGCAACTGCTTTATGACTTTGGGGACTTTCCATTCCTTAATGGCTTTAATTTTGTTAGGGTCTACGTTAACACCATCCTGAGATACAATATGACCTAGATATTCCATCTATTCTACTCCAAAGAAACATTTGGAGGTTTCTGCATATAATTGTTTCTCCTCCAATAATTTGAGCACCCTGTGAACATGTTGAACATGATCCTTCTAAGACCTGCTATAGATTAGTATATCATCAAAAAATACTAACACAAATTTTCTGAAGGGTTTGAAAATGGAATTCATCAACCCTTGAAATGTACAAGTGGCATTAGTAAGGCCAAAAGGCATGACCAAAATTTCATAATGACCCTCATGAGTTCGAAATGTTGTTTTCGGAATATCTTCAGTCTTCATTCTAATTTGATGATATCCTGAACGAAGATCCAACTTGGTAAAATAAATTGATCCATGTAATTGATCCAATAATTCATCAATCACAGGAATGAGAAATTTATCTTTAATACTGAGCTTATTGAGCTCCCTATAATCCAGACACATGCGCCATGATCCATCCTTATTGTGCACCAATACTACCGGAGCAGAGACAGAACTTTGACTAGGTTGAATTATACCAGCCTCTAACATTGTTGCAATCATACGTTCAATTTCACTCTTTTGGACATAAGGATATCTGTAAGGCCTGATGTTTGGAGGAAAACTTCCTGGAATCAAATGAATAGCATGATCATGATCACGAATAGGTGGCAGTCCTTTGGGATTTTCAAATACCTTGGAATGATTGTCTAAGACTTTTTGGAGATCTAGAAAAATAGATGATTTTGATGTTGGAACTTCTAGTAAGCATAATTGTGCAATTACGCCTCATTGTTCTTTCTTCAGAAGCTTTGTCATGACATTAGAGCTTATTATCTTTCCTGGCTTCCCTACGATACCCCACAATTCAACTTCCTTTCCTTCCAAAAAATTTCAAGAAAATTTCTTGAAAATTAAAAGGTACCATCCCTAAAGACTGTAACCATTGTACTCTTAGTACAACATCAACACCTCCCATTGGAATGGAAAGTATTGGACTATTCAATACATATTCCCCCATGGTTAGCTTGATATTATGGTACCTTCCAGAGTAATTTATAGTTCCTCCATTTGCAATCGTCACTTGAAACTCTGGTGCTGGGTATAGGAAGCAATTTAATTCCTTGGCTACCTTATAATGAATTAAATGATGGGTACTACCCGAATCAATCAACACTATTACTTTTTTCTTCTTGATATGTCCTTCTATCTTGAGAGTTTGAGGAGTGGTAATTCCTGCCAATGCATTACAAGATATGGTTGGACTCATTTATTCTTTCTCTAGGGTTGGTTCCTGGTGTATATCCTCTTCTTTTGAAGTTTCTTGTTCATTTTCTTCCTCCTCTTCGCAATCTATGTAAAATAATTTCTTCTCAACACACTTATGACTCCTAGTGTATTTTTCTAATACAGAATCAGAGCAAAGCCCTTTTTTTTTTTTTTTTCCAATTGTTGTGGTGTCAACCTTGTAGGTCAGGAAGTTCAGATAGTAACATTTCCATATTTATAGATGTGAGTAGTAGATCTCTTTGTCGCCATACTCTTACTTTCACTTTTCTTCGTCCCAAATGCCTTTCTCCAATGTGTTGGAAGTTGTCATTGATGGCAAGAAGGCAAAGAAATGAGACAGCAAAAGTGTAGGGGTTAATATAGGGGATGTAACCGTTTATCGCGCAGGGCAGAGGCATACGTTATTTTAACCATTATTTGTGATGGATACACTGTTCTAATGTATGAATTGATGTCAAGTCTGGCTATGGACTACAATTCGAACCCTGTGTTTGTATGGGCGATAATAATACAATGGAGAAGATTGGAAAACTTCTAAGCTTAATTTGCAGGTTGGTCCGTGCTAACTAAGCCGTCGAGAAGTGGTTGGAATTGATTCCCGTTCTCATTGTTTAGCCTGCGGAGGAACGAAGCCGTGTATTGACTAGAGCGAGCATGAAAGGGAGACACGTTGTTTGACGTGAAACTATGTGACGAAGTGTAATGAATGAAATACAAGTGGACGGAACCTAACGTGTCAAAGGGGAGTGGAACCATGAAAGGATGGAACCTTGCGAGAGGAACAGTGACGCGGTTTGGAGTGAGTAGTAAAGGCTGGAAGCAAATTTCATCGCACCACCTTTCGTCGGCAAGCGGTAATTGAGGAGGGGGGAGCGATTCCATAAAGGTGTTGACGCGTGGCATAGCGGGACCCAACGAAACCACCGTCTAAAGTGTGCCATTGCACGTTATAGTTCGTACCAAGACGTCGAGCGATATTGTGATGAGCCGTTGATTTGGGAAGGGGCCATCGAACGGTGATCGCACGTTGGACTTGCCCGAAGTTTAATAAAAGAGCCCGGATCATATCGACAATGATCGATGGTGTAGATTCATTGCAGGTGGGGTCCGGAGCCAAGATTTATTATACAGTTATGTGTTTAAAACAGATCGTTGGATTTAATATAAAGTGCGAAGGGTTATAACTTTAGTCCTAAGGTTCGGAGATATATATATATATATATATATATATATATATGATGATGAGGAAACCATGAGCATATAAGAATTTATTTATGTTAATATATATCGAATGTTGATGCATTGGGGTTTAAGCCAAAGTCAAGGATACTATGCAGCATTTTGAAACACTGGGTAGAAAAATTTACAATATATTGGTATATTATGATGTGAGCTAATATCAAAGTTGTTCTAAATCAAGCATATAAGTGCAAAGGCCCGAAAATTTGGAGATGCATGGTTATATGCATAGAAAGAAAAATCGGGTTAAGTACTAAATTGAGTGCAGGTAATTTTATGTGCAAGTAAGTTTTAATTATTTAAATTGCCAACCCATAAAATGGAGTATTGAAATTGCCCGCATCAATAATCGGATTATACGAAATTATTTATCCATTTACAGTGTTGTTTAAAAGGAAGTATGAGGCCTGACAGAGGTAAACGAAATTTGTAGAGTTGAAGAGATGTACAGCAAAGGGATTCAAAAAGTGCAGTGAACAGGTGAAATATATAGATGGCAGTAAACAAAGAGAATGCAAAACAGTTTCTTAAATAGCAGTAGAAAAAGACAAAATCCAGGCCTCAATGCCAAAGGGGGAGACTGTTGGAAATGTTGTCATTGATGGAAACGAAGGCAGCAAAAACAGAGACAGGCAGAGGCAGAGGAAGAAAATATAGAGCCAGAAGTGTTATCAGAAGCAGAGGTAGAGCGACAGAAGCAGCAGAGGCAGAGGCAGAGTCGTTATTCCGGGAATCATTATTTGTGATGGATACACTCTTCTAACGTATGAATTGATGTCAAGTCTGGCTATGGACTACAATTCGAACCCTGTGTTTGTATGGGCGATAATAATACAATGGAGATGATTGGAGGGCTTCTAAGCTTAATTTGCAGGTTGGTCCGTGCTAACTAAGCCGTCGAGAATTGGTTGGAATCGATTCTTGTTCTCATTGTTTAGCCTGCAGAGGAACGAAGCCGTGTATTGACTGGAGTGAGTGCGAAAGGGAGACACGTTGTTTGACGTGAAACTATGTGACAGAGTGTAATGAATGAAATACAAGTGGACAGAACCTGACGTGTCAAAGGGGAGTGGAACCATGAAAGGATGGAACCTTGCGAGAGGAATAGTGACACGGTTTGGAGTGAGCAGTAAAGGCTGGAAGCAGATTTCATCGCACCACCTTTTGTCGGCAAGTGGTAATTGAGGAGGGGGGAGTGATTCCATAGAGGTGTTGACGCGTGGCAAGGCGGGACCCAACGAAACCACCGTCTAAAGTGTGCCATCGCACGTTATAGTTTGTACCAAGACGTCGAGCGATATTGTGATGAGCCGTTGATTTGGGAAGGGGCCATCGAACGGTGATCGCACGCTGGACTTGCCCGAAGTTTAATAAAAGAGCCTGGATCATATCGACAATGATCGACGGTGTAGATTCATTGCAGGTGGGGTCCGGAGCCAAGACTTATTATACGGTTATGTGTTTAAAACAGAACGTTGGATTTAATATAAAGTGCGAAGGGTTATAACTCTAGTCCTAAGGTTCGGAGATATATATATATATATATATATATATATATATATATATATTATGAGGAAACCATGAGCATATAAGAATTTATTTATGTTAATATATATCGAATGTTGATGCATTGGGGTTTAAGCCAAAGTCAAGGATACTATGCAGCATTTCGAAACACTGGGTAGAAAAATTTACAATATATTGGTATATTATGCTGTGAGCTAATATTATAGTTGTTCTAAATCAAGAATATAAGTGCAAAGGCCCGAAAAGTTGGAGATGCATGGTTATATGCACAGAAAGAAAAAATTGGGTTAAGTACTAAATTGAGTGCAGGTAATTTTATGTGCAAGTAAATTTTAATTATTTAAATTGCCAGCCCAGAAAATGGAGTATTGAAATTGCCCAGGTCGACAGTTGGATTGAGTACAAATTTTCTGTATTCATTTTATATGCACACAGAAAGAGGAAGAATGAGGCCTGACAGAGGAAAACAAAGATTGCAGAGTTGAAGAGATGTACAACAAAGGGATTCAAAAGTGCAGTGAACAGGTGGAATATGCAGATGACAGTGAACAAAGAGTATGCAGAACAGGATCTTAACAGCAGCAGGAAAAGACAAATCCAGTAAAGCCAAAATCAAGAAAAGGAGCTGAGTGAAATTGAAATATGTAATTAAAATGTGAATGTAAATGTTGTAATTAGTTTTTTATTGTTTGTGATGCAAAGGCAAGTATCCTAAGGAAAAGGAAAACTCCCACTGTAGCATGGAAATTTGTTCATATTGTTATAATTTTAAAATTGAGTTGGATAAAGGAATAAGAAGACAGAAGCCAAAGAGTCATGACTGTTCACTCCAAATTCCTTGTGAAATACAAACAGTCATGTGAGAATCTCTATATATAATATCAATTTGATATGCACAAGAGAGTTGGAGAGAGTAAATATAGAGAAGGCAGAGTATAGAAGTGTGAGGCAGAGAAGATTAAGAAGAGAAGAGCAGAAAGAGAAGCTACAGAAAAAAGTTGATATCTGAGGTAAATCAACAAACATTCAGTTTGATAAATTGAGGAAGTTGGAGCTTCCATATCAAGTTGCATCTTGATAGCTGTCAGTTGTAGCTAACTGAGGTTGGAGCCTCCTGTAGGTTGGTGCCTGCAGAAAATTGAAGGAAGTTGGTGCTTCCTTGCAAGTTGTAGCTTGCAGAATTGAGGTAGGAGCCTCCTGTAGGTTGGTTCCTGCAGAAAAACAGTGGTGAGAGGGAGTTGGAGCTTGCCTTTGCATCACAATAATAATAAGATGTGGTTTTCTCCCTTTATGGGTTTCCACTTATATCTGGTGTCTCTGTGCATGATGTTTATGTGTTGATCTGATTTATATCATCTGCTTAATACCTGCTGCTCTCATATTAAGTCTGCTATTATATTATATTAATACTTGTTGTTCACATTCTAAGATTACTCACATATTAAGTTTGACATGAAATGAAGGTGTAAATAAGGTTTAATAAAAAGTTTAAAAGATTATGAATGTGTTAAACTGATTCACCCCCCCTCTCAATTTATCTAAGAGTTCAACAATTGGTATCAGAGCAGGTTCCTTAGTACCATTCTAACAGCTGAAAGGAGATCCTAGGTTCCCAAGATGGCTAGTAAAGAAGGATTCTCAACCAACAAAGCCCCTTTCTTCACTGGTGAAAATTATGCTTTCTGGAAAATCAGAATGAGGACATACATAATGTCTCTAGGAATAGAAGTCTGGGCTGCAGTGGAATTAGGATATGCCCCAAAGGCAACTGACACAGAGAAAGAAACAAAACAAGATTTTGTGGCTAACGCAAAAGCCATGAATGCCATCTTGAATGGATTATGTGAAGCAGATTTTATTAAAGTAATGCACAAAGACTCTGCCAAAGAAATATGGGATACTCTTGAGAACATACATGAGGGAGACAAAAAAGTAAAGACTGCCAAACTTCACATCTATAGAGCCCAGTTTGAGAACTTAAAAATGAATGATGATGAAGACATTGCCAGTTTCTTCCTGAAAGCTGCAGAAATTATTAACAATATGAAAGCTCTTGGAGAAAAAATGCCAGAAAGTATAATTGTGCAAAAGATTCTAAGATCTCTTCCATCCAGGTTTAATCCAAAGGTGTCTGCAATAAAAGAAACAGCTGATTGGGAGACCTTGACCATGAACCAGCTACTTGGAAATCTAATAGCCTATGAAATGAGGCTCCCACAGAAGAAGCCAAGTACGATGGAAGCAACCTTTAAAACAGAAAAGAAGAAAGAAAAAGAGGGAGATAGATGCTCTTGCTTGGATGAAGAGGAGGCAAAGTTTGTCAAGAAATTGGATAGAGGCTCAGGTAAATACAAAGGTAAACTCCCCTTCAAATGCTTTAACTGTGGAAGAGTGGGACACTATGCTGCTAAGTGTCCTCACAAGAAAGTAAGGAATTTGTTCATAAAATCATTGAGTGTAGAAATTATGGACAAAGATTGATGTTTAACACCTCAAGGAGATTTATGAATCAAAGAAATTCTGTTCACACTCATAATTCTACAAAAATTATGATCAAATGTTGTGTATGCAATCAAGTTGGACATATACCTTCCAAATGTCCTCTAAGAAGATATAGTTCATCTCCTCACAAAAGATACCAAACAAAAGGGTGCCTCCAGTGGATAAAGAAGGAGAATAAATGTGACTTGGCTCTAACTACTCAAGACTTGAAAAGCCAGTGGTACCTGGACAGTGGCTGCTCAAAACACATGACTGGAGACAAAAGCAAGTTTATAACTCTTGATGAAAATAAATCTGGCAATGTTACTTTTGGCAATGATAAATCAGGTAAGATCAAGGGAAAAGGCTCAGTCAACATAGACAATGGCAGAGGAAAGGCCCAAGATGTAATATTTGTAGATGGGCTGAAAGCAAATTTACTAAGTGTCAGCCAAATGTGTGACAAAGGCTGTGAAGTTCTTTTTAGAGCACAAGACTGTGAAGTCAGATCAAGCACAACCGGAAAGACTCTTCTCAAAGGTGTCCGAACAGATAGTAATGTGTACATAGTGAAAGAAGAGGATGAAGCCTGCCATCTTAGAAAACTTGAGGAGTCATGGTTATGGCATAGGAGATTGGGAGATCTCAGCTTCGACCATATCATCAGACTGAGTAAGAAGAAAGCTGTCAGAGATATGCCAGAAATAAAAAGGCCTTCAAATACCATATGAAAATATTGTCAATTGGGGAAACATACTCGCACATCCTTTAAATCTAAAGATGAGCTATCAACAAGAAGACCACTCTAGCTTGTGCACATGGACCTGTGTGGACCTACTAGAACTAAGAAACCAAGTGGAGAATCCTACTTCATGATGATAATAGATGATTTCTCCAGAATGACATGGGTTGCTTTTCTCAAGAACAAATTAGAAGCACTAGAAAAATTTAAAATATTCAAAGCATTAGCAGAAAATCAAACTGGATGCAAACTAAAATGTATCAGATCAGACAGAGGAAGTGAATTCACATATTATGACTTTGCAGACCTATGTAATGAACATGGGATAAAGCAACAATTTACTATTGTAGGAACACCTCAGCAGAATGGAGTAGCAGAGAGACAAAACAGGTCTGTACAACAAATGGCTAGAGCTATGATGCAAGAGAGTAACATTACTCAAACCTTTTGGGAAGAAGTTGTACACACAACAGTACATATTCTAAACAAAGCTCATTTAAGACCTAACAGTGACAAGACACCTTATGAGCTATGGCATGGTAAACCTGCATCAATCAAGCACTTTAGAGTCTTTGGCAGCAAGTGCTACATAAAGAATAATGATGAAAATCTTGGAAAATTTGATGCAAGAGAAGATGAAGGGATATTTCTAGGATATGCTTCCAAAAGTAAAGGGTACAGGTGCTACAACAAGACCCTTCGGAAAATGGTAGAAAGTATTGATGTGAGATTTGATGAAGAACTTCCAAACAATACACGAAATATAGACTGCTGCAGTCCATCAAAAAACCATGAAGAAGAAAACCAAGATGATGAGGAAACAAGCAAGACAATAGAAGATACAGAGCTGAGTTCTAAAGCTCCCTCAAGATATACTCAGAAGAACCATCCTGAAGATCAGATCATTGGAGACAAGAGAGTAGGGGTCCAAACAAGAAGGCAGCTAACAGAACAAACTGAAGAGGTATACATAGCCATGCTGTCACAAATAGAGCCAAAGAAATTTGAAGAAGCCAGCAAGGACAAGTCTTGGGTAAAAGCAATGAATGAAGAATTGGACCAAATTGAAAAGAACAATACCTGGGAACTACTCCCTAGACCATTTGAGAAAAATATCATTGGCTCAAAATGGGTATTCAAAAATAAAATGAATGAGGAAGGACAAGTAATCAGGAATAAAGCTAGACTTGTCTACAAAGGATACTCACAAATTGAAGGACTTGATTACGATGAAACATTTGCCCCTGTAGCCAGAATGGAAGCTATCAGAATGTTCCTGGCATTTTCATGCTACCAAAACTTCAAAGTATATCAAATGGATGTAAAATCTGCATTTCTGAATGGAGACTTAGAAGAAGAAGTCTACATGGAACAACCAGAAGGCTTCTCATTGACAGACAAAGGAGACTATGTGTGCAGATTGAAGAAGGCCCTATATGGACTGAAACAGGCTCCTCTTGCTTGGTACTCAAGACTGGATAAGTATTTGCAAAAACAAGGCTTTAAAAGAGGTGGAGTAGACAACAATCTATACATAAAAGCCCATGAAAATGAACTCCTGATTGTTGTAGTATATGTTGATGACATTATGTTTGGAAGCAATAGAGAAGAACTAGCAAAAGGTTTTGCTGATGAGATGAAAACAGAGTTTGAGATGTCTATGATTGGAGAACTCACTTTCTATTTAGGACTTCAAATTCAGCAAAAGAACACAGGTACATTCATCTCACAAGAAAAATACTTAAAGGAAATGCTGAAAAAGTTCAAAATGGAGGACTGCAAACCTGTGTCAACTCCCATGACCACAGGTTGCAAGCTGTGTGCTGATGATGGGTCTGCTGATATAGATCAAAAAATCTACAGATCCATGATTGGAAGTCTATTGTATCTGACTGCATCAAGACCAGACATCATGCTAGCAGTAGGACTAGTGGCTAGATATCAAGCAGCACCTAAACAAAACCATCTTCTGGCAGTAAAAAGAATATTCAGATATCTACAAGGAACAACACAATATGGACTTTGGTATCCTAAAGGCAAAAGCTTCACTTTAACAGCATACACAGATGCAGATTGGGCCAGCTGTGTGGATGACAGGAAAAGCACAAGTGGAGGTGCTTTCTATCTAGGAGAAAGTCTGGTGGCATGGTTAAGCAAGAAACAAACATCTATCTCTCTGTCTACAACAGAAGTAGAATATATAGCAGCAGCAGCATGTTGTACACAAGTCATGTGGATGAAGCAAACTCTCCAAGACATGAAGGTAAGCATTGATGAACCTATCTCAATCAAATTTGATAATACAAGTTCTATAAGTATATCTAAAAATCATGTGCTTCACTCAAAAACTAAGCATATCCCAATCAAGTATCATTTTCTCCGAGAACAAGTGGCTCAGAAGATAGTAAAGTTGGAATATGTACCAACAAAAGAACAGACAGCTGATATATTTACCAAACCGCTTGCCAAAGAACCATTTGAATATTTGAGAGACAGACTAGGGGTAGTATCTGTAGATACTACTCTCTGATATGAAAAGAAAGCACAGTTTCAGGGGGAGAACATAAACGAAAATATCATTCTCAGGGGGAGATCAACCAGCAAGGGAAGCATGAAAACAGGTCCTCAGGATCAAAGGGATTATGGAAATAATACATTCAACATAAAAGAATCAACAAAAAGGCAAAAGGGTCAGTGGTGCAGCAAAAGAGTGGTGAACCCGAAGTAAAACCGATGTGTATCTCATCCAAAGTTTGGAGCAGCAGCGTACAAAGTCAGGAAATTTCAGAGAGAGGAAATGCATGAAATATTGAAAAAGGATAAATACACAGCATCAAAGAATAAAAGCTTCACTAAGAATTCGAACCCCTTTGCCATTGATGTCAAAGGGGGAGGAAGAGTAAGCAACAGAAGGAAGAGCAGGCAAACATAAAAAGTGTATTGCCATCAATGCCAAAGGGGGAGACTGTTGGAAATGTTGTCATTGATGGCAACGAAGGCAGCAAAAACAGAGACAGGCAGAGGCAGAGGAAGAAAATATAGAGCCAGAAGTGTTATCAGAAGCAGAGGCAGAGCGACAAAAGCAGCAGAGGCAGAGGCAGAGTCGTTATTCCGGGAATCATTATTTGTGATGGATACACTCTTCTAACGTATGAATTGATGTCAAGTCTGGCTATGGACTACAATTTGAACCCTGTGTTTGTATGGGCGATAATAATACAATGGAGATGATTGGAGCGCTTCTAAGCTTAATTTGCAGGTTGGTCCGTGCTAACTAAGCCGTCGAGAATTGGTTGGAATCGATTCTCGTTCTCATTGTTTAGCCTGCAGAGGAACGAAGCCGTGTATTGACTGGAGTGAGCGCAAAAGGGAGACACGTTGTTTGACGTGAAACTATGTGACGGAGTGTAATGAATGAAATACAAGTGGACGGAACCTGACGTGTCAAAGGGGAGTGGAACCATGAAAGGATGGAACCTTGCGAGAGGAATAGTGACACGGTTTGGAGTGAGCAGTAAAGGCTGGAAGCGGATTTCATCGCACCACCTTTTGTTGGCAAGTGGTAATTGAGGAGGGGGGAGCGATTCCATAGAGGTGTTGACGCGTGGCAAGGCGGGACCCAACGAAACCACCGTCTAAAGTGCGCCATCGCACGTTATAGTTCGTACCAAGACGTCGAGCGATATTGTGATGATTCGTTGATTTGGGAAGGGGCCATCGAACGGTGATCGCACGCTGGACTTGCCCGAAGTTTAATAAAAGAGCCCGGATCATATCGACAACGATCGACGGTGTAGATTCATTGTAGGTGGGGTCCGGAGCCAAGACTTATTATACGGTTATGTGTTTAAAACAAAGCGTTGGATTTAATATAAAGTGCGAAGGGTTATAACTCTAGTCCTAAGGTTCGGAGATATATATATATATATATATATATATATATATATATATATATATATATATATATATATTATGAGGAAACCATGAGCATATAAGAATTTATTTATGTTAATATATACTCTAATGTTACGGCGTTGGGGTTTAAGGCAAAGCTGGCATGATACTATGCAAAGATTTCGAAACATTGCAGAAAATTTACAATATATTGGTATATTGTTTTGAGCTAATATTACGCTTGTTCTAAATCAAGAGTGAAAGTGCAGTCTAAAAGTTAAGAAAGATGCATATTATATGCATAGAAAAAATTAAAAGCATAACAAATTGAGGGTGTAATTTTATGTGCAAGTAAATTTTAATTATTTAAATTGCCAGCCCAGAAAATGGAGTATTGAAATTGCCCAGATCAACAATTGGATTGAGTACAAATTTGCTGTATCCATTTCATATGCACACAGAAAAAGGAAGTATGAGGCCTGACAGAGGTAAACGAAATTTGTAGAGTTGAAGAGATGTACAGCAAAGGGATTCAAAAAGTGCAGTGAACAGGTGAAATATACAGATGACGGTAAACAAAGAGAATGCAAAACAGTTTCTTAAACAGCAGTAGAAAAAGACAAAATCCAGTAAAGCCAAAGTTCAAAAGAAGAGCTGAGTGATATTGAAATGTGTAACTGAAAATGTAAATATTTTTGTTATTTATGTTGTTTGTGATGCAAAGGCAAGTATCCTAAGGAAAAGAAAAAATCCCACTGTAGCATGGAAATTTGTTCATATTGGTATAATTTTAAAATTGAGTTGGATAAAGGAATGAGAAGACAGAAGCCAAAGAGTCATGATTCTTCACTCCAAATTCCTTGTGAAATACAAATAAATAAGTGTGAGAATCTTTTATAAATAATATCATCTTGATATGCAAAAAGAGGTTAGAGAGAGTAAATCTAGAGAAGGCAGAATATAGAAGTGTGAGGCAGAGAAGATTAAGAAAAGAAGAGCAGAAAGAGAAGCTACAGAACAGAGTTGATATCTGAGGTAAATCAGCAAACACTCAGTTTGATAAATTGAGGAAGTTGGAGCTTCCCTATCAAGTTGCAGCTTGATAGCTGTCAGTTGTAGCTGACTGAGGTTGGAGCCTCCTGTAGGTTGGTGCCTGCAGAAAATTGAAGGGAGTTGGTGCTTCCTTGCAAGTTGTAGCTTGCAGAATTGAGGTAGGAGCCTCCCGTAGGTTGGTGCCTGCAGAAAAACAGTGGTGAGAGGGAGTTGGAGCTTGCCTTTGCATCACAACAATAATAAGATGTGATTTTCTCCCTTTATGGGTTTCCACTTATATCTGGTGTCTCTGTGCATGATGTTTATGTGTTGATCTGATTTATATCATCTGCTTAATACCTGCTGCTCTCATATTAAGTCTACTGTTATATTATATTAGTACTTGTTGTTCACATTCTAAGATTACTCACATATTAAGTTGGATATGAAATGAAGGTGTAAATAAGGTTTAATAAAAGGTTTAAAAGATTATGAATGTGTTAAACTGATTCACCTCCCCCTCTAAGTTTAACTAAGAGTTCAACACAATGAATCAGGTTCCCAAAGGCGAACCTCATGTTGGATGTTATCCTTTAAAGTCCCTATGAAGACATCAATCCTGTGTTCCTCTGTAATATCAACTACCCTTATATTCAATTTTTGGAAGTCCTCAATGTGCTCCACCATTGAACCCTTTTGTTTGAGATTTATCAATTAGCTAAAGAAGGTCTTTCTCTTTGTATCCTTATAATATGCTATCATTTCCTCCGTAAAAATTGACCAAGTGACAATTTTTTTACAAAACAAAGCCATCAATACCATACAAATGTCTTTTGTTCTAAATATAAAGTTGCAATGCATACCTTTTGTTTATTTTGCACATTATGGAGATCAAAATACTGCTCCATCTGTAGTATCCATGTTACGAGATCCTTGCCATCAAACTTTCTCATATCAGTCTTTGGAATATGGTGGGTCTTAAATCCAACATTAGAGTCTATGAAATCATGATTAACATTTCTTTTGGTCTCATCATGAGTTTTCCCTACTACCTTTTTGCCATTAGGAATCTTTTCTTGTAGCAACTTTGGCAAACCTTTCTTCAAACCTTCCATGTATCTCTTCAAATGTTCCATGTTGCCTTCTATACCATCAATCTTAGCTTCCATTCCATCCATCTTAGTTTCCACGCCATCCATCTCAGCTTTCACGCCATCCATCTTAGCTTCCATGTCATTCTTCAAACCATCAATCTTAGCTTCCATTCCATCCATCTTAGTTTCCACGCCATCCAACTTAGCTTTCACGCCGTCCATCTTAGCTTCCATGTTATTCTTCAAACCATCCATCTTAGCTTCCACGCCATCCATTTTAGCTTCCATGCCATTCTTTAGACCATCCATCTTAGCTTCCACGCCTTTCTTCAAACCATCCATCTTAGCTTCCACACCTTTCTTCAAACCATCCATTTCATTTTTTGTTACTCTTTGCGAGAACGAAATTTGTTGCACTTGTTCTTGTAATTTTGATATATCATGTTGCACTTCTTCCTCTTGATGAGTCATAGTATAGCCTTTTGAGGGTTTAATGGGTGTGAAATTATTTTTAGGGGGCATTTTAGAAACCAATACTGATATCTATGATTCACTATGCCCTTAGAATCACTTCAAATTGATTTTTCAAACAAGGCTTATGCAATTTTAAAAAACAAATACACACCTTTTTCTTGCTTTTGAGGAGCTCGATATTGAAACTGATGTATCTCTGTAATTTTGGATCCCCAATATTTGTGCTTTGGTCCTATAGTAGCCCTCTGAGTCTTATTTCCAATGCCATAGGTTAGACCAAATTTGGATTCTTCAAGATAAAGTTATGCCCTATCTCCTACAATGACCTAATTGTGGATTGGTTAAGTAGAGCAAACTTGTACGGCGTTCCATGTGTCATTGTTTCCTCCTTCGGTTCTGAAACTAATACAAAGGAAACTACAGTTCGTTTGATTTCAGCCACTTCTTACAAAATTCCAATTTGATGCTTAGAGAGAGTTATGACTATTTTTCCAAGGTCACGTCTTTGAGATGAAATTTGGGAGCCTGCAAACAACCTTACTTTCACAGATCATATAGTCGGAAATATTGCGAACCAAGATCTGAAATTTTTACGCAACCTTCCTTAGGATTTCTTCACAAATGGGTTTTGTTTTTAGCTTCTGAACCTTTGTAGAAAAAAAGTTATAGCGAAACTTGTTTGAAGCAACAAAACCCTAGAATCCAAAGCTCAGATACCAAATATTATGAAACCAACTCCCAAAATAGAAGAAAAAAGAGATCAACGCCTTAGAAATCAGCCACGACGAGGGGGAAACCTCCTTTACATTGCATAAATGAAAAATTCTTCGATGATACAAATGACAAAACCTCCTTTCTATATATAGGAGTCCATCGGGTCACAATATAATCCTAGCCGACCTAACAATAACAATAGTGGGATTTTATGGGGCACAATAATAACAATATGGGGACTACAGAGGTACATCAATAACAATAAGGGGGCTACACTAAGAATAATAAGGGACTACATTAGTAATATAGGGACCTAACATGCTCACTCCAACAGGGAGCACGTAGATCCATTCAGTAGCTACACAGAGGGTTAGAGGCAGACTTCGACATTATTTTTAGGCGTGATGGTAGCAAACGGGTTGAGAGATCAGGATCGGTTGGACGGTGCCTCCAACTATGTGATTTGGAAGGCAATGATCTCCTTCCTTCTAGATGAGCATGATCTTAAAGCCTTCATCGATAATGTGGTAGTTGTCCCCGCAGATCCGGATCCATTTAAAGTTTACAAGAAGGATATGGCAAAGGCCAAGAGGTTGATCCTTGACATAGTGAGAGATCACGTTATATCTCACATAGAAAGAAAAGGAATAGCCAGAGAAATATGGGATGCATTGGCCATGTTATATCAGGGGTCTTTCGAGCAGTGGAAGATGTACTTGGAGGAGAAGCTGAGATGCACGAGGTTGCAGAAGGGGGAGTGCATAGACCCCTTCCTTATGAGCCTTTAGGATGTCCTAGATTTGCTGACAGTTGTAGGGTTTTCTTAGCCTACGTTGTAATATTCCTAATTAGCGACAACTAATTGGAATATTCGATTTTGTTTAGTTTTGTCGTTTATAGTTTATAAATAAATAAAAAGTGAGTGGAGAGGGTCTAACTCACTTAAGTGAAATAAAACACCCTCCTAGTAGCACAACGTTGTGACTTAAGGGGGAGCCAAGGGGGCCAAGCACCACGTAGAGAGGAGGCCCACGTTAGCTCTAGAAGCTTCTGCGCAGGAGAGGTTGGACACGTGGCAAGAGATGGAGGCTACGTTGAGGAGATGGCCTTGGGATTGGAGGAAGGCCAACGTTATAAAAGAGGGAGGAGCTTTCTCATTTGATTCATTATGTTGTTGATTATATTGAGCTAGACGTTTTGCCTTCTTGAGCACGCTGGCTATTTAGCCTGTCTGCAGCACTGTTTAGTGCACTGAGTGTCTCTGGTCAGAGATCTCGCCCTTAGCCCCGGGGGACTTCGAGTGCCTGCTCGGGAAAGGTTATTTCTTCAGTATTTTGTGAGAGGTTTTTTTGTTTGGGTTTGTTGCGGAGCTAGGCTTTCATAGAGACTACGCAGTCACCGGGAGAGAGGACGCAGTCCATTTTGGAGGTGCTCCAGATCGGGATTTCTACAAGAGATTGAGCCGAGATTTTGAGCAGAGGATCAGTCTTTGCTTGTGGGAGGATTTTGGTAGAGTTAGAGGTGGTGTTTCAGTCATTCTCATTTAGCCTCTGCGTAGAGCCTTGGAGGCCAGCGTAATTCCCCACGGGGGTGTTTTCTGGAGGTTTTCGGGGATCGGCCATTTTTGATATGGTTTCTGGGTTTTGTCGGGATTGGTGACTAGAGGAGGATTGCAAATTTTCAGCTCATTCCAACAAGGGGATCAGCCCCTAGTCTTCAGTTCATTCCAGCAGTAGCAGCTACACAGCAGTTTTCTAGTAGCTGGGATGCAGTTCAGAGAGCAGCCATTTCCTGTATATTCTTAGAGTATTTCTTCACTTGCCTTGAGCAAGATTAGGTGCCATCACTTTGATCACCTATTGTACTTCATTATATTTCTCAGATTAATAAAATGGCTTAGCATTTCCTCTCTATGTTTCTGGATGAGTTGTCGTATTTTCTTTCTCTGCTATTATATGTCTGCTGCACTATTATTTTATATATATTCTTGAGCATTCTAGTTCTATACCACTTGGTGTGTTTATCTTCCACTATTAGACAGAGTCTAGAAAGGGCCTGGTAGCCTCTGGATCTCGTCCTCTTTTCAGAGATGGAATATCCGGTAAATGCCCTCCCAATCCATCTCTGGTTGGAGTTTGCCGTGTTTTAGAGATATCCCCGAAACGGGATATTACAGTGGTATCAGAGCATAGTTCTGGCTCAACCTGTGGTCTATGACACCTGGGAAGAGACCATATATTTGTAACAGAGGTAGGAAGTATAGAGATAGTGAGCATAGGTTGGAGAACACCTACGAAGGGGGAGACTGTGTTCGGGTAGTGGATACGGAGTAGGAGGAGCCTGTGACAGACACAGCGCAGGAGGAGCCTGTGACAGACGCAGAGCAGGAGGAGCCTATGTTAGATTCAGAGTTGGGGATTCCGATGGCAGACGAGGATGGGAAGAGATTTGCGAATCAGCTCCTCAAATAAGTACAGGATCTGTCGAGGCAAATTGAGGTGATGGGGCAGAGATTCACAACTGTGGAGGCTAGACAGCGTGAGACCCCGTGAGTTTTCCAGGTTGCTGAGGGATCGGGTACATCCCACCATTTGCCGGAGCATGGTACTACTTAGCGTGATACTATTCAGTCGATGGCTTCACATGCACCTACACGCTCTACCATGCCCACTTTCTTGGGAGCAGACGCAGGGGCAGGAGCCCAGCAGGAGGCAGAGCCCAGACACATGGGTGAGTATTTTGCAGAGTATCAGGCCTATGGGCAGGAGTTCAGGGATGCTCTCTCGTTCAGAGATTTTGTGCAGCTCCAGTGGGACAGTAGACCCCGCGACCATCATAGAGGGCACCGGCATTATCATGATGGAGATTCCCATCGTGCCTTTAGCAGATTCCATTTGCCTATGTTTGATGGATCATCAAACAGTTCGGCAAAGTCTTGGGTGGAGAAGCTGGACATCTATTTTCAGCTTAACCAGATATCAGAGACGGAGGCCATCAAGGTGGCGACATTACACTTGGATGGTGAGGCCCAGGACTGGTGGTTCCATGGGATGGTTACACTCGGACATTCTACCGTGACGACATATGCTGAGTTTACCAGGACGCTGATGGAGCGATTTGACCAGAGGAATCTGGAACGACATTTTGTTGAGCTGACGAGGCTCAAGCAGACTAGGAGCCCCGAGACCCACATTACAGATTTCTTGAGGGTTTCAGTGATGGTGCCAGATCTATCCACAGCTCGGATGATCGATATGTTTGTAGAGGGGTTAGCAGAGCCACTTCGGGGTCTAGTCAGGTCTACTAGACCAGCGACACTTCAGGATGCTATCAGTAGGACTCGAGACTTACAGGATGCATTGCCTTGGACTCGGGCATCTTACCCCCAGAGACAGGGTTTCCAGCCCAAGGGGAAGGATGTGAGGATTTCGCCTCCAAAGGGGAATCCGAGACAGGCACAGATAGATGATGATGCCGGGAGGGAGTTGAGGAAGAAGCGGCTGTGCTTCACTTGTCAAGAGCCGTGGGCACCAGGGCATAGGTGTGCTGCTGGCAAAGCACACTTCATTGAGGTATTCTCCGATGATAGCAGAGAAGAGGATGAGGAGGATGAGGAGGAGGCTGGAGATAGTCAGACGGCCCAGGATCAGTTGTCGCCTCCACCTCCAGGGATAGGAGGTGCAGCTTTTGCACCCATAGGAGGGACCCGTGCACCCTTGCGAGGAGTTCCTATGTATCGACGCTGCACGTACGAGGGACAATACGTGGCCAGTGAGTGTCATTTTTGGTTGACAGTGGGGCGACCCACAAATTCATTGATGCACAGATGGTCGAGTGGAGGGGTATATTGACCGAGAGCTTTGATGGATTTTCAGTCTTGGTCCCAGGAGCCCAGACGATGCAGTGTGCTCGGTATGTTCCAGAGTTGGCAGTGACGATGGGTACCTACACCGTGACCGATCAATTTTTCGTGGTCAACATACCAGATACCAATGTGGTATTGGGTGTTCAGTGGTTGATTACTTTGGGGAAGGTCACCACGGATTGGGAGGCCTTAGAGATGGAGTGGGATGACAAGAAGACCGGCAAGCATGAGAAGATCCGCGGGATGCACACTTACCCACCTCAGACAGTTTCGGCACACCGGATGGAGGCAGACTTCCGGAAGGGAGACATAGAGTGGGCGGTTGAGTTGCGGGCATCAGAGGCAGAGATCACCGGTCGAGCAGTTCGTCTGGATATACAGGCCATCCTTGACAGGCATGATGTCATGTTTGGGGATATACCACCAGGTCGGCCACCGGACCGAGGGTTTGAGCACACCATTAAGCTTGAGCAAGGTATTCAGGCGGTGATCACTACCCCCTATAGGCATCCCAAAGCCTATCGGGATGAGATTGAGCGGGCCTCCAGGAGTTGCTGGCTCTTGGGCACATCAGACCGAGCATGAGTCTGTTTGCTTCTTCCGTAGTGTTGGTGAAGAAGAAGGACGGCACCCTGAGGATGTGCATTGATTACGGGGCCCTGAACAAGAAGACCATGAAGAACAGGTATCCTATACCCAGGATCGATGAGTTGATGGATGAGCTGAGAGGAGCCAAGTTCTTCTCGAAGATTGATTTGAGATCAGGGTACCATCAGATTCGCGTGAGGGAACAGGACATTCCCAAGACCACCTTCAGGTGTCATTATGGGCACTTTGAGTTTTTGGTTATGCCTTTTGGGCTGACCGATGCACCAACCACCTTTCAGTCTTGCATGAACCATATCTTCCGCAGTCATCTGAGGAAGTTTGTATTGGTCTTCTTCGATGACATACTCATATATAGCAGGACTTGGGAGGAGCATCTCCAGCATATAGAGGCAGTACTATGCATCTTGGAAGAGCAACAGTTCTATGCTAAGCTCTCCAAGTGTGAGTTTGGGATGACGAAGATGTTGTATTTGGGTCACATTATTGGAGTGGATGGAGTGAGGGTCCATGAGGAGAAGATTAGAGCCATCAGGGATTGGCCGGAGCCGAGGAACGTGACGGAGCTTCGAGGGTTCATTGGGATATGTACTTATTACAGGAAGTTCGTCAAAGGTTTCTCACATCTTGTTGCACCCCTTACAGATTTGACGAAGAAGGGGGCATTCAGTTGGTCAGATACAGTGCAGCGAGCCTTTGATAGGCTCAAGGAGGTGATCAATAGCTGCCCAGTGCTTGCATTGTCGGAGTGTGATGCGTCGGGAGAGGGGATCAACGCAATATTGATGTAGGGGGGACACCCTATAGCCTTTGAGAGCCGGAAGCTCCTTCCGCACGAGAGGTTGTATTCTATATACTACAAGGAGATGTTGGCCATCATGCATGCCTTGGCCAAATTCCGACAACATTTGGTAGGGAACAGGTTCAGGGTGAGGACTGATCACAACAGCCTCCGGTTATTTTTGGAGCAGAAGTAGCTACAGGAGAGGCAACAGAAGTGGATCAGTAAGACCAAGCATATGACTTTGACATTGAGTATGTCAAGGGTAAGAATAACGTGGTAGCAGATGCCCTTTCGCGTAGACCAGCCATGTTATCTCTTATGAGCTTGGATACAGATTGGAGGGCTCGACTTTTAGTGGAGTATTCCAAGGACAGATTTGCATGTGAGGTGCTGGATGGACAGGTGGTGGATGAAAGGTACAGGGTGGTTGATGAGATCATCTACTACAGGGACAGGATCTTCTTGACTGAGGGATCTCAGCTTAAGAAGAAGATACTCCGGGCATCACATGATTTTCCATTGGCAGGCCATCAGGGGTTTACCAAAACCTACAGGGCCATTAGAGAGAGGTTCTCATGGAAGGGCCTCAAGGAGGACGTACTCCAGCACATCAGGGAGTGCGATGTTTGTCAAAGGAACAAGGGGGAGATGAGTCATCCAGCAGGACTGTTGCAGCCTCTTCCCATTCCGGAGGGGAAATGGGAGAGCATATCGATGGACTTCATCACAGGGTTGCCCATGGTGCTGGGCAAGGATTGTATCTTTGTCGTCATTGATCGGCTGACAAAGTATGTGCACTTTTTCGCCATATCCGCGCACTACACAGTAGCACAGGTGGCCGAGTTGTTCTTCAGAGAGGTTTTCAGATTGCATGGTCTTCCTAAGACCATCATCAGTGACAGGGACAGCCGCTTCATGGGCGGATTTTGGCAGGAGCTTTTCCGGCTTGTGGGGACGGAGTTGACACCGAGTACCAGTTATCACCCACAGACGGATGGACAGACGAAGATAGTTAACAAGTGGCTGGAGGGCTACTTGCGTAACTATGTCAGTGGGCAGCAGCGAGCATGGTTGAGATGGTTGCATTTGGGGGAGTACTGCTACAACACGACACATCACATGTCCATTGGTATGTCACCGTTTTATGCTTTGTATGGGTATCATTCCTTATCTTTTGTTGATGTGATGTTCGGTGCTAGCAAGGCTCCTAGAGCCAAGATTTGGATCCAAGAGAGTCAGAACATCCTCCAAGCTCTCAAGGACAATATGGCTACAACACAAAACCAGCAGAAGTTGTATGCCGACAGAGGTCGGGTGGAGAGACAGTTTGAGGTAGGGGACTTGGTCTACCTACGATTACAGCCATATCGACAGTCGTCACTGAAGCAGAAGGGAGCTGAGAAGCTCAAGCCTCGCTTTTACGGGCCATACAGGGTGATACGCAGGATTGGGCAGGTTGCATATGAGTTGGAGCTACCCCAAGGCAGCAAGATCCACAACATTTTTCATGTATCATGCCTGAAGAAGGCGTTGGGGCAGCAGGTGACAGTGACAGAGGAGCTACCACCCACGGATGATGAGGGGCACTTGGTGTTGCAACCAGAGGCTATTATTGATACCTGGGAGAGGCAGCTACGAAGCAGGACAGTCCGGGAATTCTTGGTGAGGTGGAAGAATTTGCCGGACGAGGATGCCACTTGGGAGAGTGAGAAGATTTTGCACCATCCATCACTTCAGTTGCTTGAGGACAAGCAACATTTTGCCGAGGGAGACTATAATATTCCTAATTAGCGACAGCTAATTGGAATATTCGATTTTGTTTAGTTTTGCCGTCTATAGTTTATAAATAAATAAAAAGTGAGTGGAGAGGGTCTAACTCACTTAAGTGAAATAAAACACCCTCCTAGTAGCACAACGTTGTGACTTAAGGGGGAGCTAAGGGGGCCAAGCACCACGTAGAGAGGGGGCCTACGTTAGCTCTAGAAGCTTCTGCGCAAGAGAGATTGGACACGTGGCAAGAGATGGAGGCTACGTTGAGGAGATGGCCTTGGGATTGGAGGAAGGCCAACGTTATAAAAGAGGGAGGAGCCTTCTCATTTGATTCATTCTGTTGTTGATGATATTGAGCTAGACGTTTTGTCTTCTTGAGCACGTTGGCTGTTTAGCCTGTCTGCAGCATTGTTTAGTGCATTGAGTGTCTTCGGTCGGAGATCTCGCCCTTAGCCCTGGGGGACTTCGAGTGCCTGCTTGGGAAAGGTTATTTCTTCAGTATTTTGTGAGAGGTTTTGTTGTTTGGTTTTTCTGCGGAGCTGGGCTTTCATAGAGACTGCGCAGTCACTGGGAGAGAGGACGCAGTCCATTTTGGAGGTGCTTCAGATTGGGATTTCTGCAGGAGATTGAGCCGAGATTTTGAGTAGAGGATCAACCTTTTCCAGTGGGAGGATTTTGGTAGAGTTTGAGGTGGTGTTTCATTCATTCTCATTTAGCCTCTGCGCAGAGCCTTGGAGGCCAGCGTAATTCCCCAAGGGGGTGTTTTTTGGAGGTTTTCGAGGGTCGGCCATTTTTTATATGGTTTCTGGGTTTTGTCGGGATTGGTGACTAGAGGAGGATTTCAGATTTTCAGCTCATTCCGCCAAGGGGATCAACCCCTAGTCTTCAGTTCATTCCAGTAGTAGCAGCTACACGACAGTTTTCCAGCAGCTGGGACGCAGTTCAGAGAGCAGCCATTTCCTGTGTATTCTGAGAGTATTTCTTCACTTGCCTTGAGCAAGATTAGGTGCCATCACTTTGATCACCTATTTTACTTCATTATATTTCTCAGATTAATAAAATGGCTTAGCATTTCCTCTTTATGTTTCTGGATGAGTTGTTGTATTTTCTTTCTCTGCTATTATATGTCTGCTGCACTGTTATTTTATATATATTCTTGAGCATTCTAGTTCTATACCACTTGGTGTGTTTATCTTCCACTCTTAGACAGAGTCTGGAAAGGGCCAGGTAGCCTCCGGATCTCATCCTCTTTTAAGAGGCGAAATATCTGGTAAATGCCCTCCCAGTCCATCTCTGGTTGGAGTTTGCCGTGTTTTAGAGATATCCCTGAAACGAGATATTACATACGTAGTTTGTGAGATTAGCCCTAAACAACATCTCAGAAGAATGGCAATTTTTCGTCCAGAACATTCTGGGGAGAGAAAAATTGCCAAAGTGGGAGAGGATGTGGGTTGATCTTCAACAAGAAGAGATGAGGGATGACTTAGTAAAGAGAAACCTGGAAAGCAGCATAAATCATATGTTAAGGAAGAGGAAAAATGCAACCCTCGCATCAAAGGGGGCAACAGGAGCAGCATAGGCGAAAGAAGGAAATGTTGAAGATCAAGTGTTTTCTATGTGGTGAGATGGGCCACTTTAGTTCTCAGTGTCCTCTTCAGGAGAAGGAGCAGGATCAACAAGCTGCTACCGCATAGATCGATAGACTTTTCTCCAGATTGGAGGAGGATTTTGCCATGATTGCCCATATACCTCCATTGGAGAGGTGGGGTGATTTGGTTTTGTAGCCCTAGAGAGCTACACGATGGAAAGGGTCCTTGAGGAGTCTACCTCTTGGACCAATTCCTTGCTACGGGAGCCCATAGTAGCAGTAGCGGGATGGACCAATGAAAGATGGTGCAGTCAGGTGCGAGAGTGACAGATGCAGTGGTTAGCAGCGTTAGGAACTGAGCAACACAGAGCAAAGTTGGCAATAGTCTAGTTGACATAGTACAAAGTCAGCAACAAAGCAGAGGATAGTAGCAGTCAAAACTCGGTGGACAGATGCATCAATCTGAACACAGTTGGTTTAGTTGATGGACATCTCTTAGTTGCAGCAGCAGCAGATGAGAGGGAGTTGCGGATGTTGCAGTAGTAGCAGCGATAGAGTTGCAGTGAAGATGCAATAGTTGATAGCAACATACAAAGTCAACAACATCACAAATGCAGCATAGATAGATCTACGCATTAGTTGGTGGGAAACAAAAACTAGACATCAACACCGCAGCTGGGATGGTGCATAAGTCAAAGTGATGCTTCAGGAGGTTGTAGCACTTGAGCACATTCCTCGCTAAGAGGGAGTGTTGATTTTTGTAGCATCAGATGTGCTCTAGCCTTAAGAATTTGTAGGGAGGCTCGACACATGCATTCTCCAAGACCCATAAATCGTTTTGGGAAATCCCACTCGGAGAAGGTTTGATTAAAATAATTAACTATTTTTAATGGATGCCTAAGCCTAAACTTAGGAAATTAAAATAATTAAAGGGTATTTATTAAACTAGGTATGAATCTTCTAGAAAAAGACGGAGATCGAGTCAAGATGATATGAGCCATTGTTAGGATTTAATCTGGGCCATTGAATGTTCGAGGAGAATATTATAAGAATAAGCTGGATGGGCACTTGGAGGACACATCAAGTAAGAGATCTAGACATCAAATTCTCAAGAGAGCAACACAACAGTTGTCGGAGGAGTGATCGAGTTGATTTTTTGCAGTGAGGGGCAGGGATAGTGGCCAGTGGAAGTTTTCCTGGTTCGGTGAATACAAAGCAGAGGAAGAAGAGTGATATCTAGATAGGTAGCATAGAGACATGCTGGGCATCGCAGATCCATGTTGAGGCAGCACAGAGCCTGAAAGGAGATCCACAATTTTGTTGAGGAGTAGTCCAAATTTAGAGCGGGGAGTTGGGGTGTGAGCCCGGAGGGTCAGATATCTAAGCATCCAATCAGCAGATCGATCATCCATAGGTGTGACACAGTCCCTATGAGTTGTGACGCAGAGGCAGCGTAGTGACTGTGCAGAGGAAGCTTGGGGCTAGCCATTCAGAGGTTGGATCAGTGTCGGATCACCAATGATAGTGTGAGGTTAATTATCACTTCATTTCTACCAGTTATACTCTCTGTATTGGATAGCCAGTAAGGCATCCAAAGATTTGTATTCAGAATTTACTACATAATAATACAAACCCTCAGCTGTTGCGCTTGTTTTCCCGCATTGGATTTTTCCAGGGACATTTGTCCAAAAATAATGGTGTCGATTATGTGTTTATTTCTTTCCTGCACTATATTTTGTTTCCACAACATTTTTATATTTGTGTAGGTTGCAGCATGATGTATTCAGTTTTTGCTGTAGATAACAGCAAATAAATTGTTAAGTAAAGATTAACAATTAGGTGAATATTTTCCAGTTGCTGCAATAGGATTCCATATTTAGGAATTTTCACAATTCACACTGCCTCTAAAACACGCTGAATCCTACAGATCTGCATGTCTCTGCCCCTCGAAGTGACTCGCTTGGCCTCCTGGAATATATCCTGACCCCCAGTAATTAAATCGACTCCTCTGGTTGAATCAAAACTCTCCTTTGAAGCCCCCTGCACAAGCCTTGTGAAGCTTCTTGAGTAAAACTCGCCCTTCTCTAAACTGGCTCTTTTGGATCTGGAATCCTCATCCAAAAATCTACTACTAATATCCCTCTTTCTCCTTCTTCCTTTTGGCTCAGATTCTTCTAGCTAAATGTTTCTCCCTGGAAAATTGATCTACGAAGGAAACTTTATGTTCCTGTGCGTCTTTCTCTAACCCAATCGACTTCCTCTTATAATATCTCGTTGGCTCACCAACGTCCATGATTAAAAGCTTTTCAATGAATAAGATCATCTTTGAGTCGATCCATGTGAGTTTCTAGAGAAATCTCACCTTTATCAATTAATCATTTTCCCTAAATTAGTCATAGGAAAACTTTAGTTACTAACTAATTAACTTAATTAAGCCATCTCTAGGTGTTTTCTCCTTTTTTTTTATTTGGGTTCTAGAGTTCTTGTGTTTCTAATCCTCTTTGAACAAAGTCGATAAAAAAAAACCTATATGATGCTACCCAACCATCAAAAGCTAACACTCTGTCTAAGTGAGGAAGGTTTTCTAGATGATCTCATAACATCCTCCCATACACGCTACTAATGTCTAACAGCTATGATAGCCTGCCATTTCCCACCAAACTATTGCATATCTCTCATTCATCTATCATTTTGTAGTTGAACCACCTTGCATCTGTGTTGTTGTTGATACTGTGTTGTACACCCTGTACCATTTACAACTCTGCATCTACGCTGGAAATGATCTCATGTTGTTGTTGTTTCTTCAAATACTGCAACTGACAACAAATCTCCTGTCCCCGTTACTGAAATGGGTTCTCCACTATTCCCATCTATTCCCTAAAATAAACGAACTTAGCTCTCTCTAGTGCTTTCGTTAGTATATCTGCAACCCGCTCTTCTATGGGAACATGTTATAGCTGGATTGCTCCATGTTGCACACAATATTTGATGAAATGGTATTGAATGTCTATGTGTTTCTACCTATCGTGAAACACTAGATTCTCTAAGAGCCTGATGCAACTCTGATTATCACAGTAGATATTGGTCGCCCCCAACCTCTAACTAAACAAACTCATCAACAATTTTGGAAGCCATATATGTTAATTTTAAAATGTTGTTTGCTTAAGAGCTACTCCATGAGACATTCTTTATTCCGTTAACATATTAGCAATCATTGTATAACAATAGCTGAAGAAAGAACATTTAACATCATTGCGGAAGACAAGCCAAGATCAGAGAACACAAAGATTGGTACTAGCCAGGGGAAAACCTCAGGATGGGAAAAACCGTAGATCAATTCTTCTTATTATTCAATCGTTCAGTAGAAAGAGAGAGAGAAAGAGTACATCAATTCAAAGTCAAAATTTACTTGGAAAACTCTAACCTTAGATACGACAGATGGCCAACAAATCTAGAGCAGACACATAATGTCCTTTAAAGATGGTGACATACATTGTTGCTGCTCAATGGTTTTGTACGTACTTCTGATTTTAGTTAAGGTATCATATTGATTTAAATCCAGCTTCAAGATACCTTGTTCAAACTAACAACCCTTCAACGTTGCCTTCATATTCAACACAAAACACTCCTTAATGAATAGATCTGATATAGAAGGGATTGCAACCTACCTATGGTTTAATAACACCTTGATATGATTTTCGCTGACCTTATATCATAAGTGGCTTGTTGTAGGATGACTGCGGCTAGGATAAATAAGGTCTCATTGCTCTCATAATAGTCCCTGATTGTGACGTTATGGAAGCTCAGTTCTGCGGCCCACTGAACGAAGAATATAGTCCATAACGCAACCACATAAACATACCCAATCTACCTCTGCTACTACGTTTTGATGTGGCTAGAGATCTGTTGCCCTAAACCATCATGAATCTATAGGTTTTAACCCTGTACAGAAATTATTTGTAAACGAATCTTAAAAACAGAAAATAAACAATAGAGAGAGAATAAAACATAAAACATATATACACAGAGATTTTCCCCTGGATCCCAAATCAGGACTACCAGCTTGATTTTTCATTATGTTCCTTTTAGTGTTACAACACATATATGTTGGAATAACGATTGCCGTTAGACCAAAACCCACAGGCATTAGTCTCCGCTACAATCGCCAGAGTTAGGATCCACGAGAGGCGGTTAGTCCATGTCGCGAAACACACGGGGAGCGTTGAACTCAATGTCCAACAATCTCCTCCTCAACGCGAGCCGGATGAGTTTCGAAATCGAGACCTTTCGCTGTGATACCACTTGTTAGAATAACGATTGCCATTAGACCAAAACCCACAGGCATTAGTCTCCGCTACAATTGCCAGAGTTAGGATCCACGAGAGGCGGTTAATCCATGTCGCGAAACACACGGGGAGCGTTGAACTCAATTTCCAACAATATATATACATGCCAAGCATTCATAAACCCCAATCCATTAACCTGGATTAGAACATAACCGTAGTTCCCTTGACCAGATCTACAAAATACCAGGGTCTGAACACCATCATGCCCCAAAACCATGTGCAACCCCATGCACAACACCATGGGCGAGCCCGCGCATCGAAAAATAGGCTCCAAATTTTTTTTCCCGAGGCGCTGTCTTGGACCCCGTATAGGGGGTTACTTGCCCCTTGCAAATCCCCAGACAAGGGAGGCTACCACCCCCCCTGCTGTGCCCGGTGCAATGTACAAGGGGGGCTATTGCCCCCCACACGTGCGACTAATCGTGGAAATAATATAACACATACCCAAAATTCTCCCACTTGTTGTTTTCTTTCTGCGCAGGGCCGCAGGAGAGCTTAGTTATTAGTCCAGCTCTGCAACACCCATTGTTTCTCTACACCAAGAGAACTTTTGAGTGCTCACAGATTTCGTCAATGCATCTGCAACATTCTTAAAAGTGTCCACCTTTACCAGAAACACCCTTTTATCCTCAACCATATCTCTTACAAAGTGATATTGAACATCAATGTGCTTTGTCTTTGAATGATAAGCAGGGTTCTTAGCCAAGAAAATTACACTTTGGCTATCACAATCTATCCGTATAGCTCGCTGCACCAACCCCATACTTGAATACAATCTCTGCAACCAAACTGCTTCCTTGCTTGCATGAGTGGATGCTATATATTCTGCCTCTGTAGTTGAAATAACCACTACAAACTGTCTTTTTCTCATCCAACTGACTACACCTCCAAATAGGCTAAATACATACCCACTTGTAGATTTTCTTTGGTCCAGATCTCTAGCCTAGTCTACATCAACAAAACCATAGATGTCCAAAACTTTGTCCAAACCTAGTCTTCCCTGGTAGCACAAACCATAATCACTAGTGCCGCGCAAATATCTGAAAACCTGCTTCACTAAATTCCAATGCTTCTTCCCTGGTTTTGACGTAAACCTGCTCAATACTCCCATTACATGTGCAATGTCTGGTCTAGTACAGACCATTGCATACATCAGGCTACCCACTACACTTGCATATGGAACACGGGACATATCCTCCTCTTCTTCTTGTGTCTTGCGACACTGTCCTACAGGAATGGGAACCTTCACCGGTTTACTATCCTGCATATTGAACCTTTGCAATATTGTCTCGACATACTTCCTCTAGTTTAACCAGAGCTTTCTCTTTGCTCGATCTCTCTTAATTTCCATGCCCAAAATATAGTTTGTAGCACCAAGATCCTTCATGTTGAATTTGGAGAACAATTGCGTCTTAAAATCTTGGATAATTTCTTTGTCATTTCCAACCAACAACATATCATCCACATACATGACCAAATAAACTACTCGGTCACCAATTAATTTAAAATAAACATAATGATCCTCTTTGCTTCTGGTGAAGCCAAGCCCCCGTATCTAGGTATCAAATTTCTGATACCACATCCTTGGTGACTATTTTAACACATACAGAGATTTTTTAACCTGAAAACCAGTTCTTTCTTACCCTTCACCGTAAAGCCTTCGGGTTTCTTCATGTAGATATCCTCTCCCAGATCCCCGTGAAGAAGTGTTGTCTTCACATCTATCTGTTCTACCTCAAAATAAAATGCAACAGCAACAGATAAAAGTAATATAATATAAGTAACCTTGGTGACATGAGAAAAAATATCACCAAATCGATTCTCGACACCTGGGATTACCCTTTTGCTACCAACCAAGCTTTGTATTTCTCCACCTTGCCTTCTACATTCATCTTCTTCTTAAACACCCATTTTCTCATGATGGGCTTCCTTCCAGCCGACAACTCCACCAAATCCCATGCCTCATTTTTATGCAAGGATGCCATTTCATCAACCATAGCCTCCTTCCAGAGTTTTCCATCCTCTGAATCCACTGCCTCTCTGACAGTTATGGGATCATCATCAGTGATATTTAAAGCAAAATTTGAATAGAAAGCGGATGGACTATACCTTTCAAGCTACCTTCTTTCTCGAACTGATCTTCTCACAGCTGGAGTTGTGGCTCTTCCTCTTTTGAATCTTGTTCTGTTGTAGAGCCTGATTCATCCTCCTTTAGCTCACACTCTATCTTCTCAGGTTCCTTTGGTAGGAATTCATGTTTAACAACATATTTCACCTCTCTAAACACCACATCTTGACTATACATAACCTTCCTTGTTTCTGGGTTCCAAAGCTTGTAACCTTTTAAACCATCCTTATACCCAATAAAGATGCACCTTTCAGATTTATTATCCAACTTGGTCCTTTTCTCCTTTGGAACATGTACATATGCATCACATCCAAAATACCCTCAGATGTGAAAGAGAGGGTTTCTAACCAGTCCATACCTCATGTGGAATCTTATCCTCCAACGTTGACGAAGGTGATTTGTTAACCAAGTAACATGCAGTACCCACTGCCTCCGCCTAGAATTCCTGTCCTAACCCAGTACCACTGAGCATGCTTCTTGCCTTTTCCGTTAGCGTTTTGTTCATTCTTTCTGCAACTTCGTTTTGCTGAGGTGTGTATGGAGTAGTCTTCTACCGTGCTATACCACACTTCATGCAAAACTCTTCAAATTCCTTCTTGCAGAACTCTCCACCATTATCTGTCCTCAACACCTTTATCTTCTTCTATGTATGGTTTTCCACCAGAGCCTTAAATTCTTTAAATATGTCAAAGACTTCAGATTTCTTCCTCAAGAAATATATCCATGTATTCCTTGAGAAGTAATATATGAATGAAACATAGTACACAGGCTTTCCCAGTGATGGAACCGACACAGGTCCAAACACATCACTGTGCACAAGCTCTAATATCTTGTTCGCCCTCTTAGCACAAGAAGGAAAACTCACCCGATTCTGCTTCCCATATACACAATGTTCACAGAAATCGAAATCCAGAGAGAAAATAGACATACCTTCTACCATACCATTGCCATGCAGTATCTGAAGGCCCTTATCTCCAATATGTCCACGCCTTTGATACCATAGCATGGTATTTTTTCCAGAGACCGCTAGGCTTTCCACTCCACTTTCAGGGAACCACAAAAATGTTGCATCCATCAATAAAAGTGCTACCCTGAAGCTTGTACAGAGTTCCAATCCAAACTCCCTACATTAATACGAGTGCTACCCAAACCATCTTGCAAGTATTTTTCTCGAACACTATTTTTACACTTGCGTCATCCATCTTGCTTACAGAAATCAGATTTCTGGCCAATGCAGGAATATGCGGAACACCAGGAAGTGTTATAATCCTTCCACCTTGCACCTTCAACTTGACTTTTCCATGTCCGATGATTCTAGACTTCCTATCATCCCCTAAGAAGACATCACCATCATCATAATTCTCATACTCACAGAACCACTCCCTATGGGGAGTGAAGTGAAAGGATGCACCCGAGTCAATCAACCATGCCTCATTATCTACATCTGTATTTGAAGAAGAAGCCAAATACACATCTCCACCTTCATCTGAGGTGGTTTTTGCCTCTGCAGAAGGAGTATCATCAGATCCCTTTCCTTTCTCAGGAGCTTTAGATCTGTAATCCTTTTTGTAGTGCCCTTCCTTTCTGCATTTCCAACACACCTTTACAAACTTCCCTGGAGATTTAGATCTCTGTCTAGATTTAGTCTCCCACTCAAAAACTTATTTTTGTTTCTGTTCTGGGACCTTCCTCGTACAGAAACGACATCTCCATTTTGACCCTCCATATTTCTCCATCTCATTTCCTCTGACAACAAGGCTGAAACAATTTCATCAAAATTCAAGGCAGTTGTATTGCTACCTATTGCAATAACCAGATTGTCCCACGAATCTGGTAGATAACACAACAAACTGATGCACTTATCTTCATCTGAGATTTTAATATCAACAGATGACAACTGACTTACCACAGTATTGAAGGCGTTCAAATTCTCTTTCGTCGAGTCTCCATCCTTTATCCTCAGGTTATACAACTTTTTCCGCATGAACAATTTATTCACCAAAGACTTAGATTGGTACAAAGTCCCTAGCTTGTTCCACAAAGTCTTCACTGTAGCTTCCCCAGATACATTCAACAATACCGAATCTGAGATACACAACCGTATTTTGCTCTTTGCCTTTCAATCCAACTTCTTCCAGTCTTCATTTGACATTTCCATTGGTTTAGTACCCGGATCTACCGCGATCCATTGATCTTTATCCACTAGCAGATCCTCCATCTTGAGCTTCCACAACTCAAAACTCTGAGCATTTAATTTCTCGATCTCTATCTTTCCACTGCTCTCCATCTTCTTTCACCACAGGAATCGATCCTGCAGATCTCCCACTGAACAGGGTCTACCACAAGCCCGACCAAAAAACGCCCTAGTAGCAAAGAAGTCCCCTTGAAGCCGAAAAAAATCGGATACCAAATGTAGGTTTTAACCCTGTACAGAAATTATCTGCAAACGAATCTTAAAAACAGAAAATAAACAATAGTGAGAGAATTAAACATGAAATGGATATAAATCAGGACTACCAGCTGATTTTTCATAATGTTCCTTTAGTGTTACAACACATATATATACATGCTGAAGCATTCATAAACCCTAATCCATTAACCCTGGATTAGAACATAACCGTAGTTCCCTTGACTGGATCTACAAAATACCAGGGGTTGAAAACCATCATGCCCCAAAACCATGTGCAAACCCATGCACAAAACCATGGGCAGGTTCACCCATTGAAAAACAGGGTTCAAATTTTTTTTCCCGAGGTGCTGCCCCTGACACTGCGCATGGGGCTACTCGCCCCCTGCGAACCCTCGGATAGGGGGGATTGCCACCCCCCCTGCGTGTGCAACTAATCGTGGAAAGAATATAACACATATCCAACATAATCAACCCTAATACACCTCCACACTGACCTAGGCATTTGTTGCCTTTTTCTGCTAGATAGTCGTATCTAACAGGAAGACAATCTTCTCCCCAAACTCGTGCTAGTTGCCTCCTTGCACCTAGTCTCAGATCTGTTGCCCCGTTTCAAAATAAGATGAGTCTAAGACTGAGGTTGAAGGGTATCTATTTATACAAATGGACATGATACTTTGTCCTTAAGAAAGTGAAGCCGATCTTAACATTTGGAGGAAATTCAAAATCAGTATTTTCAATTATTCTTGCCAAAACAAGGATATTATGAATTATAGAATTTCCTTTTGAATAAAAAAAAATTTCCTTGTCTAAATTTGATGATATTTAGATTGATTTTAGTCCTCTCGAAAATAGGTATACAATGGGATTACTATTTCCATCGACTGAACAGACCAAATTGGAGTTTGGCCCTAGTTTCCAAATTTAACACTCCCTCTCAACTAGGGAGAATTCCACCTGCCAATCCATTTGCTGTCATATATCATCATGCCATCCTGTCATCATGAACCATCTCTGTCATCATAAGCCATCTTTGTCTCTCATTTCTTCTCTGCACTGTACTGTTGAGCATTGATATGAATAATGCAGAAGAATTGATCGAGAGTGAGTCACAAGATTTTGCCACTCTCCACTGACCCAAAGTCAGTCTAGAGGTAAAATCTAAATCGGACTTGATCCCAGATCTAGTTGTTGAACACCATGCATCCTAGCATAGGGAGTACGATAGTATGCGATGCGTCCATCGTTAGTGCTATGGTCCCTAACCACTTTTCCCAACTCATTGGCCAAATGAGAGGTACTTCCCATGTGTCCCGGACTACATGGATAGGATGATGTAGAAACACCAGTAGGGAAAGAATATATCACATCCTACTTATAATCACACGTAGGGAAAGGAGAAACCAGATCCTATAAACACACATCCCAATCATATGTAGGGAAAGGATAAACCACATCCTACAAACATGTGTCCCAACCACACGTAGGGAAAATATAAACCACATCCTATACGCATGCAAAACATCGAGAGTAGGGAAAGGATGAACCACGTCCTACATGCATGCAAACCAACAATAGTAGGAAGGATCCTACACGTGGGGAAAGATCGAACCGCATCCCACCGACATGTCAATCATCAATCGTAGGGAATGAGCATCCTATATGTGGGGAAAAGATGAACCACGTCCCACCAACATGTCAACAGATGCCTATATTCATCTCTCACTAGGGTATCTACAGGAGAAGGTGAACCACTCATCCTACTCGTATGCCACAGGAGAAGGTGAACCTTTTATCCTATGCATATGTCATCAACAGTAGGGGAAGGTGAACCACTCACCCTACACACATATCCAACATGGGGTAACACAGGGGAAGGTAAACCACTCATCCTACACACATATCCAGCATGGGGTAGCACAAGGTAAGGTGAACCACTCATCCCGTACACACTGCACCATTAGGGGAAGGTGAACCACTCACCCTATGATCGCTCATAGCTCAATAAGTACCCCAAACCCTTAGGATCTCCCAAAGCTCAATTTTCAACGAAGAATCCCTTCATATAGGGAATAGTGCCAAGTCGCTTTTAAAAAGATCAAGATTGGGTCTTGACAATGATCTTGACAGTTTGATCGAAAATGAGAGCCTCATAGCTCTACCCAGTATATAGATGAATACAGATCTTTCTACAGATCTTTTGATTTACAACAGAGATCATAGAAGCACTTAGCAATACTCTGCTTCCAGCACATCTTGATGAGGAAAATATTTAACTATTCTTACTCCCTCTTACTAGGGAGACCACAATCCTAAGCTTGATCTTCAGATTGCAAAGTGTCCATCGGGCAACCTTCTTATCATGAGATCTGTCCACTCAAACATGCCATCAAACAGGGATGTCCTATGTCGTACAATATAAAGTGGTATTTAAGTGTCAACATGTGAAACATTGGATTCTCATAGTCCTAATCTGCAATATACAATGAAGGTGCGCTGGTTCGCAGAATATGTGGTACTAAGATGTGTTCTTAACGAACAATTATCCAATATATCGACTTAAAAGCCTTTGCATCAAGGCATACACCAATGCCCTCGAACATAGACTATCTCTGGATCAGCAGCTGCCTCATATTACCAGTTCTTTTAAAGCTTAGATTTCTTACAAAAATAAATCAACTCCCTCTTTCATTGGAAAAATGAGAGGGTCATCGTCTCCTGGACAGACATCATCAAGACATTACAACTCCCTCTTGAGTCCTTACTTTAGGTGATCATTAGGCTTTTGACAATCTTCACTTTATCTTTGAGATTAAGTTGCAAGAAGGTGATATAAGAAGTTATTTTTTTGATGGAGAAACTGTAAAACCTCCCTTAACTCCTGCATAGATACCTATTGTAGTCTGCAAGATGCTGGTGTTAGTTTTGAGCCAATACCTTTGATGACAACAACTGCAATTATCTCAAGTGTTCTTCAAGAATGAATGTTGCCCCTTATTTTTTTTAAAAACAGAACTTGTTGTTTCTTTTTATAAGCTATTCAAAGTTTATGTTGGTCTTGTTCACAACTTCATTTGTGAACAAGACTATAAAACTGTTACCAATTCACTGGGGCTATAATATATCACCACTGTTATTGGACTGTAACGATACATAGTGCTGGGCTAAAAGAAACCATAAATTATGTTGAGATGTATATGTTGAGTTGCCATCTAAGTTACCGGAAACACCTGAAGAATTTGCTGGAAATGCGGATCCCCATTTCCATATCAGAAACGGATACGATTCTTGTCGGAAACGCTGTAAAAATGTTTTTGTGCCATTGCAAAAAATCAGAAACTTTAGATTTGGAATTGGATACGTTTCCAAGGGATTTAAATTTTTTGGATCCATTTCCGGAAACCGATCCACAGAAATCGTAATCAAAATCCACCCTTAAAATGTTAAAAAGCATGAAATTTTTTATAGCCATAAATAACTAATAAAAATTAAAAAATCAGATTTGCAAATAAATTCATTATAAACAGAGTCTCATAACGTCTCTTCTAAATCTTTATAAACAACGACACTCCATATAGTTATCAAGGATTCCTACTAATAAAAAGATAGATGTTAAAAAATGCAAATGAAAGGGTTTGATGAATGTCTTTGTAAAGAGATCTATTTGAGCAATCAATTTTCAGTTTGGTTAAGGTTTTGTTAATTGTCATTGATTTTGCTCTTGATTTCACAAATCCCCCCAATATAACAAATATTTTGTAGTCAATCTTTTGCCTGCAGATAGTCAAGAGACCAAGCTGACGTTGAGAAAATTGAAATGTTCAAATAGGTCTTGACGGAATATCCCAATGATCCCATGGGCCTTTTAATTGCCATGTAAGGAAGATAGATATCATCTGCCATGCATGACACGGTCTTTGAAGGAGTTGGACTCGAAAGCAAAAAGGCTGTAGCATTTCTGATTACATTACTAATGATGCTGATAATATGTTGAATGATATAATAATCACTAATGATGATGACAATGTTTATGCTGAATTGTTGATGATGATTTGTTTATGTTGAATTCATGACGATGATTATGTATTTTTGGATATAGATTCTAGATTCTAAAAGATGAATGGTAATACCATATATGAAATATATGTGTGTGTGTGTGTGTGTGTGCCATTTCCTTGCGGTATCGTATCCTAATTTTTTGAAAATTTGTTGTATCTGTTTCAAACCCCGTATCCGTATCCGTTCCCATATCTGTTTTAGTGCAACTTAGGTTGCCATACATAGGGCTGATGCCACATCTACCAAGGTAACTGTCACCTATGAGTTGATGTTCCATTTGATGCCATATGATACTGGACTGTATTCTAAATTTTACCACTGCTGCTAGTGGCTTTCTGCAATCCATTTTTTTTAACACAACCATTTTAACTATCCACTGCATCCACATCTGTTGCTTCTCGTGTTGTCTCTCTATATTTATCATACAACTGTTCCACTTCCACTCAATCATTTTTATTGCATACATCAACAATTGTGACTTTATGAGAGAGAGCCTTATCATCTCTGCATTGCTTCTGATCAAGAGGCAAACTTTAGTAGCATGAAAACTTTATAGCTGAATGAATAAACCCTTATTGAAAATTTCTTTCTGATAACAGTGAGCCTGAAGATGATGTTTCTGACACAGTGCTTACTGCTGTTTGAGAGGCTTTCTCACTGATGATGATGTTTCTATGCTTCAGCATATTAATAGATATCAGCAAGATAAGATACACAGAATTCTTGGCAAGACTTCAATTTTCAAAACTACAACACATTATATATGTCATAGCATATGCCTCCAAGCTAGTAGCACATTACCAAGGAAATCCTAGCTTAGGCAATAAACCAACTAGGCAACAAGCATGAGTTTACTAAACTCCAACTGACAAAAGCATTTACCATACACATAGTTTCAGCATGTGAAGTTATCATAACATCACCTTGCTGTAACTTTCACCGCTGAAATGGACGCAGATCTACAGGAGCAAAGTGATGGCAGACAATGCATTTAAGGTGACAGTTCCACATATGTCAATGAATCATATAATCACAGGTCATTATCTTGACCAGATCTTAAACTTTGTTTAGATCAGCAAATGAGTCAGGTGATCTTCCTTGAACTTCAGGGATTAGGTAATATATAAAGCTTCTTTACTTGATAAGCTATGCCACTGACATTCCAAGAGATTTATCATGATGCTACCATCCCAAATATAAGAGAATTGTTCAGAATTTACTCCAAAACAAGACTGAATTTTTTTTAGGATTGCAACATGATGCTTATAGATAAATGGAAACTCTTCATACTGGATCACTTGAATCAGTCTGTTCATCGCATCTCTATAAGCTAGATTGGTTCATACTACATAGAAGTGTACCAAAACTCCATAAAAAGGTCATTCAACCATGCTGCGTGCTTAGCTTGGAAGATAAAATGACCATCATACAATCTCCAACTTGTCACACCGTTCACCTGTTGAACATCAATTACAAAATTTATATATGATATGCTGGTACCAAGATGTGACAGTTATTGCTTCCAGTCAAGCAGATCTTTGCTCAAGAAGGACAAATATATTCCACAATAGATATGCAAAAAACTTCAGCTTTTATAAGATTAACTGTTGTCCATGAAAAGATGAAGTTAATTTCAGGTAGATAAAAGCAAGTTTAGATATAACGTGTTATTGTCAAAGTAACCCTTCAGACGATTTATCAAATTTATCTTGCCGTGGATCTGATCACATGCAGACAGAAGGGTTGAGACGAAATGCAGAGATGGTATATG
The DNA here is from genome assembly GCA_034641835.2 of Pinus albicaulis. Classification (NCBI taxonomy): domain Eukaryota; kingdom Viridiplantae; phylum Streptophyta; class Pinopsida; order Pinales; family Pinaceae; genus Pinus; species Pinus albicaulis. Next base: position 833,684,575 of record CM076575.1, read on the forward strand.
ATGATGCCTAAAATCTTTGGTCTGATAGCCCTTCAATGCCTGCAAGTCTGTTTAAGTGATCTTCATTGAAACTGGAGAAACCACAGGTCCAAGTTCCCTCAGATTGATACTTCAATGTGATCAATAAGCTTCTTTACTTGTCAAACCTTGACTTTCTCTTTCATAGCTGAATGAGATCTTGATAATCTGTGTATTCTTTATGAGAAGAAGCCCTCCAAATTCATTACCTGTCTTTGCAGCACACTGAGGAGAGAAGTCTTTCTTGAGGAAGATTTTGTACTAGACAACAGAACTTCTGAAGGATTGTGAATTTCTCTTGCTTGGGCTTGTCTCCTCCTGAGCTCTGATACCATGTTAATTTTAACACGTTCTTTGCTTAAGAGCTACTCCATGAGACACTCTCTACTCCGTTAACATATTGGCAATCATTTTATAACAGTAGCTGAAGAAGGAACATTTAACATCAATGCAGAAGACAAGCCAAGATCAGAGAACACAGAGATTGGCACTAGACAGGGAAAGACCCCAGGATGGGAAAACCCTAGATCAATTCTTCTTATTATTCAATCACTCAACAGAAAGAGAGAGAAAGAGTACATCTATTCAAAGTCAAAATTGACTTGGCAAACTCTGACCTTAGATAAGACAGATGGCCAGCAATTCTAGAGCAGACACATAATGTCCTCTGAAGATGGTGACATACACTACTGCTGCTCAATGGTTCTGTGCATACTTCTGATTTTAGTTAGGGTATCATAGTGATTTCAATCGAGCTTCAAGATACCTTGTTCAAAATAACAGCCCTTCAACGCTGCCTTCATATTCAACACAAAACACTCCTTAATGAACAGATCTGATATAGAAGGGAATGCGGCCTACCTAAGGTCTGAGAACACCTTGATACAGTCTTCGCCGCCCTTAGATCATAAGCAGATTGCTGTAGGATGACTGTGGCTAGGTTAAATAAGGTCTCATGGCTCTCATAATAGTCCTTGACTGTGAGGTTATGGAAGCTCAGTTCGGCGGCCCACTGAACAGAGACAATAGTCCATAACGCAAGCACATAAACATACCCAATCTACCTCTCCTACTGTGTCCTGATTGGCCAGAGATCTGCTGCCCTAAACCTTCATGAATCAACCCTAAAACACCTCCACGGTGACCCAGACATCTGTTGCCTTTTTCTGCTAGACATTTGTAGCTAAGAGGAAGATAATCTTCTCCCCAAACTCATGCTAGTTGCCTCCTTGCCCCTAGCCTCAGATCCGTTGCCCTGTTTCATAATAGGATGAGTCTACGAATGTGGTTGGCGGACATCTATTTATACAAATGGAAATGATACTTTGTCCTTAAGAAAGTGAAGCCGACCTTAACATTTGGAGGGAAATTCAAATTTCGAATTTTCAATTATTCCCGCCAAAACAAGGATTATGAATTATAGAATTTCCTTTTGAATAAACAAATATTTTCCTTGTCTGAATTTGATGATCTTTAGATCAATTTTAGTCCTCTTGAAAAGAGGAATACAATGGGATTATTATTTCCATCAACTGAACAGACCAAAGTGGAATTTGGCCCTAGTTTCCAAATTTAACAATATAGCTTCACACGTGATTGTGCTAGCTGCCATATTGCAATATCCCCAAATTAGCAGTCAACTAAATGGGACATTTATTTTGATTAATTTTGGCAAATCCTAATGTTGGGCAGAAATAAAGTGGGTAGGGGACCCACAATTAATAATTAGGCCAAATAAAATCTTTTGCTAAATTCCCTAAGGGAAAATTGCGCTTTAGTGGTGGGGTCAAGTTGGCCTTAGGTGGCAACGTAGAAGAGGCACAAAAAGGACAACATGGGATTGGCTAGAGGAAGACAACACATGATTGGCCAAGGAGAGGAAACGCAGGCCAAGGTGAGACCCAAGGCATAGATTGGGCCTCAATGGATAAAAGGAAGAAGGGAATGCTCATTTGGGCATTCATTCATTCATCTTATTTCTCTTGGTCATTTTGACTGAAGCATGCTTGAGCTGGAGAGCCAAGTCTGCAGTGTTGTTTAGCACACGAGATCTTGAAGCAGAGATCTCAACCTCTAGCTTGGGGGACTTTGAGTGCCCGCTCAAGAGAGAAGTTCTACATTTTGGTGAGGGAATTACATAGCAACAACAACAGGAAGAGCACAAACCCTTCAGGATTTTGCAGAGGAGAGTAGACTGCGCGGTGATTGCGCAATTCAGTTCGGTGTGGGTGTTGGGAGTGTGGAGAGCAGCGGAGTTTCAGTAGGAAATTTGGAGGGGAGGTTATCCACCTCCTACCAGGGGTTTTGGTAGCTCTCCGGAGGCATTTTCCAACATACTCATGTAGAGTTCGATTTACCCAGTAGCACAGTGAGCCAGGCCCAAGAAGGCCAAATTAAGAAGTCAAGCATTTCGCGAACCCTTTCTAGGTTTTTCTGGGTTTATTGAGGAGAATCCAAGATTAATTTGGCAGAATTTTTTGGGCAGGTTTGAGGCTTTAAACAAAGATCCTAATGCAGCCAACAACGAGAGGAGCTAGAGGAAATTGGGTCGGAATTCCAGGGTCAACATCTGGCCAATTCCTTTGCGGGTTTTTGTGGGTTTGGTGAGTAGAGTCCAGAGTTAAAAGCCCATAATTTTCTGAGCAAAGGAAGTAGCCCAACCAGCAGTCCAAAGTCAGCCAGCAACATCACTTCTAGGCTAGGCAGCACAGAGACTGAGCCACACAGAGGCACTTTCAGCCAGATTTTTTCCTTGGGTTTGAGTTGTTCTTCAAGCCTGCGTTGAGCAGGCCCAGGTGCAAACTTTCCAACACCTCAATTGTACTCTTTCCCAATATATTAATAAAATGGCTTAGTAGTGAATTTGGCTCCAGTTTGTGTGCTTTAATGGTGTTTGCATTTTCGTTGTAGTTACTTTTCTATTTTCACTTTTATTACTGTTAATCCCCATTTGGGATATTACAGTGGTCTCATAGCTTCATTCTTGGCTCAATCGTGGGGATATTTTCCTATGGACAAGGAGGGTAGGCAGTAAAGGTGGCAAATATGGGGGAGTCATGGAGCAAAGGGGAATCAACATTGGGTAGCATCTTAAGGCCCTAAATGATTTAGCCAAAGAACATAATGGAATATTGAAAGCAATGTGGAAAAAGTTGGAGTTGGGATTAAATCGGCAAAGTCGGGATTTTTTCGAAAAAATCGGCAAAAAATCGGCAAAACTAAAAAAATACAAAAATATTCATATTTTGAAAAAATCTCGACTTTTTGGAAAAAATCCCGATTTAAAAAAAAAAAAATTAAAAATTATTAAAAAAATTACCTCCCTCACAATTTTTTGGAAAAAGTCGGCAAAAAGTCGGGATTATAACGATTAAATCCCGACTTTTTCAACTTTCAAAAAATCGGGAAAAAATCGGGGGATTTTATCGGCGCCTGCAAAAAATCGGGATTTTTTTAAAAAGTCGGGATAAAATCGGGATTTTTTCCACACTGATTGAAAGGACTCAAGCAACATAATACGGATAAGAGCATCCATCATGAGTTCCTAATTGGGGAGACTTCGGGGGTCTCACAACAGTGTGACCACACTTTACTAGCCACTCACTCGCCAGCCTTCAGTAGGCCAACCAGGATCACGATGCCTACATTATTACCTCCAGTACCGAGTGAGCAAGGAAGGATGAAGAAGGAAGGAACAGTGGGGGGTTTAGCACGTAGAGTTCAGAGTTGCAACATACCATTGGGAGGACACCATTTCCCATGTATTATGGATCCACTAATTGCACAGCTCAGGATCGGGTGGAAAAGTTGGATAACTCTTTCTAGCTTGACCGAATAACGGAGGGGGAAGCCATAAAAATGGCTACCTCACACTTAGAGGATGAGGGCATATAGTATTGCGGGGAGCTCGTAGATACACCTAGTGTGACACAGGACTCACCCTTGTTGGAGACTAACTTGACCGTGTTGGTTGACATCTTAGTGGTGAGAGTAGAGCCATCCATTGAGGTGATGATCGGAGTCGTGTCTGAGTTTTTGGGTGACAACTGCACATAGCAGTTGGGTGAGGTGCCAGGAGATGTATCCACCTTTGATGATGCACTAAGAGATACAAAGGTAGAGCAGGAGGACATTCCTTTTGTATGTCAGAATGAGGACTCTTCTTTGGATGAGTCCATGGGGTGATATGAGGATGCTTCTGGGGAGAATGAGTAGTCATGCAAAGTTGATGACAGTAGGCTGGTTTCGTATTCCAGTGTGCATGTGGTATCAAGGGACTCTATGGGAGATATTCAGGATCATGAGTCACTTGTGATGATTCAACCGGAGCAACTTATGGTACAGCTAGAGGGCACATTGGAGCGTCGGAGCATCCCTCTTCAAGCATACATAGATGGGGATAAGAACATGGTTGGGTCACCTTTGGCCATTGGAGAGAGAGAGATAGAGCTACCTAGTCAGATCTCATGTGTTGACTTGGATAGCGGGATGAGATGACCTGAGTTACACAGAGTGCAACATCTGCATGCTAGAGTTGCTCTAGGTGCAGGAGTTCATGCATTCGATCCCTCTCTTGGGGTTGGATGGCGAGATATTCTGAGTTAGTACCCGGTGGAGTGGGTTATGGAGATGGTAATGCATAGAGGAGTAGCTCAGCAGGAGCTTCCAGGCATTGGGGTTACCGGAAGCTCGGATTGACATTGGGATCCAGGCGAGACTACCCATCACTTCCTAGGTATGTCGGTTGACTATCACCTGGAGGGTATAGTTGACCTAGTAGTTGAGCGTACACATTCACAGGGGAGTTTCAGCTAGCACTAGTGTCCAACCGGTTTAGGTACAGACTTCTTGAGTTGTATTGGTACGAGGATTGTACATAGGATCATGGGATGATCAGCATACTCTGGCAGGAGTTTGACAGAGGAGGGGGCATTGGTAGGCCACCAAACAGTGCCTTGTATGGAGCTAGGATTCTTTGCATTTGTCTGGGGCACGGAGGAGCAGAGCAGGATTGGCATCGCTACTGGTACCTAGGGAGATGCACTTCTTGGGTCCCTCAGGGAGGATTTGGAAGGGAGATCGATTCATTGGAGAGAATGGTGATGCGGTAGTGGAGGTGATGGTACCGATAGAGTATGGGCCGACGCATATGGATACAACCTTAGGCCATCACACCTTGGGATGTGTAGGAGCATCCATCATTGGGAAGTGGTCTGTAGATGGGCATGGAGATGCATGGGGGTGTGTTGTAGTATGTCGGAATGAATTGTGGAGTAGGAGTGCTTTACATCGCATTGAGTACATGCGGAGAGTGACAGGTGCGACAACGCAGGATGGAAACATGATGGTACAGGACGGTATAGTTGTTGTCGGGGGTATCCATTGGTGTACAGGGGCAAGTTGCGACATACAATGGCAGGTCGAGGAGTGCGGTGATACTTGGTGGTATGCAGTGACACATGATGCAGAGCAATGGGCTCTAGGAGCGTTGCCTCCAAAGAGACACATGGACAGGGGCACTAGGTGTACCATGGGATGCAACTCACCTACGATCAATCAGGATCTTGTTGAGCATCTAGAGATGCCACGTTTAGCGGAGACAAGGTTACGAGGGTGTTATCAGCAGATCCGCAGAGAGAGTGTCATCTGGAGGATTACTCTTGAGCATTCAGGTAGACTCTTGGTCACACCCTTTGGGACATACCTACCCATCATCCTCCAGTGTTACTTATGGTCGTGGAGTGTTTGGTTGGTGCCCCTCTCCATTCAAGCAGCAGGGCATGAGAGGCTCACCCTAGATAGTTGGATGAGATACCACATGTCATGAGCTGGGAGGAGACTCTCGAGTTGAGACACTTGGTAGGTGCACAAGTTGACGGGTCGAGGCTTAGGGATAACATGGTTGATTGCCAAGGTAGCATATGTTCCACCCCTGGGCTCACATTTGAGAGATGGTGGATGGTAGATTTCGTCTATAGGAGGGTACCCAGACTCCGAGCAGTATCCAGGTGTATCTACAGGAGTTGGGATAGCGGGTATCACGACATGGTCTGGTAGGAGCAGGGAAAGTACGCATGCGTGGGACATACTTCTAATACTTTGGGTCCACCCAGGGGATACATACAAGGGTCAAAGATGAGGGTCAGATGGGTTCTAGCAGGTAGCAGCGCTACACAACGGCATCCCGCGGGGAGTGGGAGTTGTGAGCTCCCCGTATGGTTGGGGGATCCAGGGGTCTCTTAGGTAGGTGGATCACTCCACTTTGTGATGAGCAAGGACAGAGCAGGCGATGATCCATTCCACCTTGGGTTTGACACGTGGGGGATCACTGAGACCTCCATTTGATGGTGAGGCAGACTTATCATGTTGTTGCTCAGGGTCATGATCGGCAGTGGAGGGGTAGCTATTAGCATCATGGAGATGCCTGGGCAGGATGAGATTTTCATTCACAGATTTTTCACCACATGGCCCCAGGAGAGAGGGATACAGTCTGTGCACTATGGGGGGTATCTTATAATCAGAGTGGCGCAGCGACAACATGGTGGCACCTCTAGGATATTAGTAATGGAACCGATCATTACATCTCTACACAGATCGATAACGTCTAGGGGTGAGTTGTATACTACATGGGGAGATCATGTAGATCTTCCATTGGGCTTTAGCAAGTCACTTATGGAGTGGGGGGCTTCATTAGGATGGAAGGATGGTGAGTGGAGCAGGTGGAGTTTCATGTTGGACAGGATGGCTTGGGATCCTGGCATTGAGAGATCCCTTCATATCAGGGCGATGCAGAGGACAAGGAAGATTCAGTGGCGCATCTGGGACCCAGGCACATTTTGCAGTGACAGTGGGGAGCATCAGCTAGAGAGGAGGCTTGTTCAGGCATTGCTTGAGGACAAGTAATTTTTGGCAGGGAGGACTCTAATATCCCCAAATTAGCAGTCAACTAATTGGGATATTAATTTTGATTAATTTTGGAAAATCCTAATGTTGGGCAGAAATAAACTGGGTAGGGGACCCACAATTAATAATTATGCTAAATAAAGTCTTTTCCTAAAGTCCTTAAGGGAAAATTGTAGCTCTAGTGGTGGGGTCAAGTTGGCCTTAGGTGGCAGCATAGAAGAGGCATGAAATGGATAATGTGGGATTGGCTAGAGGAAGACAACACATGATTGGCTAAGGAGAAGTAGCGTGGGCCAAGGTGGGACCCAAGGCATACGTTGGGCCTCAATGGATAAAAAGAAGAAGGGAAGGCTCATTTGGGCATTCATTCATTCATCGGATTTCTCTTGGTCATTTTGATTGAAGCACGCTTGAGTCGGAGAGCCAAGTGTGCAGTGTTGTTTAGCACATGAGATATTTAAGTGGAGATCTCAACCTCTACCTCAGGGGACTTTGAATGCCCGCTCAGGAGAGGAGTTATACATTTTGGTGAGAGAATTACACCGTAGCAACAACAGGAAGAGCATAGCCCCTTCAGGGCTGCGCAGAGGTAAAGTAGATTACACAGTTCAGTTCGGTGTGGGTGCCGGGAGTGTGGAGAGCAGTGGACTTTTAGTAGGAGATTTGGAGGGGAGGTTAGCCACCTCCTACCAAGGGTTTTGGTAGCTCTCTGGAGGAATTTTCCAGAAAATTCATCCAGGGGTTTGATTTACCCAGCAGCACAGTGAGCCAAGCCCAAGAAGGCCAAATTCCGAAGTCAAGCACTGGGCGATCTCTTTCTGGATTTTTCTAGGTTTATTGAGGAGAAGCCAAGATTAATTTGGCAGAATTTTCTGGCCAGGTTTGAGGATTCAAACAAAGATCCTAACGTAGCCAACAACCAAAGGAGCTAGAGGAAATTGGGCTGAAATTTCGGGGTCAACATCTGGTCAATTCCTTCGTGGGTTTTTGTGGGTTTGGTGAGTAGAGTTCGAGGTTAAAAGCACGGAATTTTCTGAGTAGAGGAAGCAACCCAACCAACAGTTCGAAGTCAACCAGCAACATCATTTATGGGTGATGCAATGCAGAGACTGAGCCACATAGAGGCACTTTCAGCTAGAGTTTTTGCTTGGGTTTGAGTTTTTCTTCAAGCCTTGCCTTGAGCAGGCCCAGGTGCAAAATTTTCAGCACCTCAATTGTACTCTTTTCCAATATATTAATAAAATGACTCAGTAGTGAATTTGGCTCTAGTTTGTGTGTTTTAATGGTGTTTGAATTTTTGTTGTAGTTACTTGTCTATTGTACTTTTATTACTGTTAATCCCCATTTGGGATATTACACATATACTCTGCTTTTACAGAGGTCGTGCTATTGACTTTGGCTTCCTCTTGCACCAAGAAATCATCCCTGACCCAACATTGAAGCAACACCTTGAGGTGTTTTTCCTATCCACTAAACTACCTTCCCAGTCCGCATTTGTGAATCCACATAATCTGACACCATCACCTCGAGTATATCTCAATCCATACTCGACTGTGTTGTGCAAATACCTCAGAATATGCCTCACTATTGTTCAATGCACTCTTTTTAGTCCCACTTTAAACTAACTAATAGTGTTGATTGTGAAGCAGATATTTGGCCTCGTGTTGACAAGATACATGAGCAAATTGATAAGATGTATATACAAGGTGGGGTCAACGTTCTCGTCCTCTGGTGCATCGATCTTCCTCCAGTTTGTAATCATCGGTTTGGAATCCTGCATCTTGAATCTCTTCAGAAACTTTGTAGCATATCTCCCTTGATCAAGGAAGATCTCCCTATCCTTCTGCCACACTTCCAAGTCTAGGAGATAATGCATCAGCCCAAATTCCTTCATCTCCAACTCAGCTTCCAGGTACCTCTTGCAGTCCTGTATGAGCCTTGATGACCCTGTCAAGAAGAGGTCATCCACATACAACACTATGATGAGTGGCTCATTTGTGAAAATCTCTGAATCTACTAAACATAAACCCCACCGCAATAAATCTCATTTACTTCTCCTACTTGTTTGGTCTACTTAACAAGTTATTTTTTCTCAATTAATCAGTAAAACATCAAAGTAAATACACTGCAGCCTACACAACTATACAAATCAGAAACTGTAAGAATAAACACATTCAGACAAAGGACACACAAGATTTTTTGGATAAATGTCCCCAGAAAAACCGAATGCGGGGAAACTGGTGCAACAACTCTTAGAGGGTTTTATTATTATGCAAAATTTTGAATACAATTAAAGGCACCAGACATGGTCTGCCCAAACAGAGAAAATCTCGACAGATGTATCCCTATCTCTCGGAGACAGAAAATATGGTTGATTTAGCCGAGGACGAAGAACCCCACAGGTGCCTATGCAGTTACTGTGTCAACCTTCATTGTGGCTACTTCACACCTTCTGGATATGCTGAAAATGAAACCTTTCTGGCCCACTGGAACACCAACATTGCTCTAGCTAGGCCTGTGTCACCCATGTTGGGCCTACACTACCTTTGCGTCACCCTTTGGAATGCGTGAGGCTTTGCGTTGCCTCTGTGTGAGCCACACTAGGCTGCGTCACCCTTGCTGGGTCTCTGCATTTCTCTGGTACGGATATGCCTCTCTGCCAATGTATTCTCGGCCTCGGATTTGAAATCCCACTACTGATCTGCCCCTCACTGCATTGCAAGCTCACTTGAAAATTCTCAGCAAACCAAGCCCCAAAATTTCGACTTAGCTCAAGTGTTTCCACTTTGTGTGTATTCCCTAATTGACACCAAGCCTTCCTTTAATACTTTTCTTGTTGAACATTCAACGCCCGTGTTATAATCTCTAATCAACGGCTAAGATTAGAAAAGACTTGATCCTCGTCACTTTGAACATTCTCACCCACTTGTCTGTAATATCCCCAAAGGGAAATAACCAGTAATACACAGAAATATGCCAGACAGATATACATAAACAAATGCTGGAACCAGATAATAGATCAAGTACACATAGAATGCCAGAATACTAAGCCATCTTATTAATCTCAGAACACATAGATAGGAGTACAAGATAATCAGAATGAGTGCACCTATCCTTGCCCTAGGCAAGTGGAGACCCTCTCGGATCTGATAATGGCTACAAATAAGGACAGCGTCCTAGCTGGCTGAAGAAGAGCTGCTGCTGGAATGCAATGGAGCGACAACTGAAGACTGGAAGATGGCTGATCTCAATCCTCCAAACCCTCACCGATAAAAACGCTATCTCTGATCATGCTCATCAGATCAGCGTCCTCCCTGATGGATCTGCGTCCTATATGCTCATATCTACTGGATCTGAAGCCTCCAATCCAGATCTGCGTCCTATCCCTCCAGATCTGCGTCCTCCTAGGTCAGATCTACTGTTATCTCTTCGCATCTGCGGCCGGATCCTCGCTAACATCTCCTCAGATCTGCAACCTCCAAGGCTGGATCTGATGTTATCTCTTCAGATCTAGGCTAGATCTGCCAATATCTCCTCAGATCTGCAATCTCCCAGGCTGGATCTAATGCTATCTTTCCAGATCTGCACCCTACAGAACTAGATCTGCAAATATCTCCTCAGATCTGCAATCTCCAAGGCTGGATCTACCAATGTGTCTTCAGATCTGCGTCCTTCTTCCCCCTGGAACAACGTCCTCTCTCTAAGTTTGATCTGCGTCCTTCCTTCCCCTGGGACAACGTCCTTCCTCCCAGATCTGAACTGCGTCCTTCCTCCCCCTGAAACAGCGTCCTGCCACTCAGATCTGCGCAGTCACCAGAAGGGCTTCCTCCTCTCTAAATTTGCACCAGAAAACTGCTGCTACTTGCCACTGAAACTGAAAGATGGAGCTCAGAAAATAACCTTACCAGGGCAGGCACTCGAAGTCCCCCGAGGCTAAGGCTGATACCAGAAATAACCTTACCAGGGCAGGCACTCGAAGTCCCCCGAGGCTAAGGGTGAGATCTCTGAACGGAGACACTCGGTTGCACTAAACAGTGCTGCAGACCGACTAAACAACTGGCGTGCTGAAGCAGACAGAAGTCTAGCTCTCAATATCAATATCAAATCAAGCATGTCCAAATGAGGTGAGAACCCCACCTTTTATAATGCTAAACTCCTCCAAAACCTTAACCGCGTCCTCTTCACTTCCCGTCCGCGTTAGCTAACCTTGGGCCTACCCCGATGCCTCCCCATCATACTCATGTGGACCCCCAAGGCCCCCTCTCTAAGTTACAACGTCAATCAACTAGGAAAAGAACACTTTATTTATAAAGTGAGGTGACTAAAGTGAGGTGACCCCTCTTATTTCTCACTTTATTT